>CM014277.1:7623448-7655978 GCA_004135705.1 Alloteropsis semialata | reverse complement strand
ATAGTAGTAGAATACTTGGCGGACGAAATGTCGCAGATTCCCTCTCCGGTCAGCGGCTCAGCGTCGTGCGTCTCCTCGAAACCTCGACTCCTCGTCTTTTTTCCGCCTTTGTTCTCTTCTATGCAAGTCACGCGAACGATACGAAGCAGCGCCGCCGGCGCGATGGATGGGCAGGCGGCAGGCACTTGGTCGACGACTCAGCGCGACGGAGCAGGTCGTGGCAAAGTGCGCACGCCGGCGTCTCCGTGCGCTGCGCCGCGCTATCTATCCATGTGCGACTGGCCGGCAAGGTACCGCCGCACGGCGCAGTCGATCTGCAGTCGTCAGCAACACTAGAAGAGGTAATATTTTCCCAATTGCCTAGACCCCAAAGTCCTAAGAGCAACTCCAGTGGAGGCATGCAAATTGAAGCCCCCAAAATCCATTTGCAGGCCGGGTTGCAAAAAATAGGGGCCAAAAATTACTTCTCAACTCCAGTGGAAAATCAGCCCAGACCCCTATTTTTTTCTAAAAATAGTGGGATCCATGTTTTGAGGGTGGGATTGGAGGCCCCTAGGAATGGGGGCTTGGAGCTAGAATTTGGGTGGGCATGAAAAATGCATTTTCATTTAGGGGCCCTGCTGGAGTTGATTTTTTGGAGGAAGACCCTAAAATTTAGAGTAGGGGCCCATTTAGGGTCCTCCACTGGAGTTGCTCTAATGCAGTAATCCTCACCGGACACTGGTTCAAGATCACAGGATGATTTGATTATTGATTAATGAATTGATAATTTTATTTATGATTCATGTGTTTGATTTAATGATTACGAATTTGCAGCAGGCCATTCATACTCCATTAATTGTACATTGCCAAATTGGCGAGGGATCGATTAATTTTACATTATTATACTCCTTCAATCAAGGTCAATTCTTCTTTTTCTGCATTTTTCTCTTTGATGATGATTTGATGTATGTCCAGATCGCCGGTCCCGTATAAGCAGATGAATGGCCGTCATGTGAACGCCAGCATGAACGATGAATGGAATCATTTTTGCTGCTGCCCTCGACTAATTAAGTAGCCCTCCTTTGTTTTATTCGGACTACCTGTAATTTAATCATGTTTCTTAACCCGATCTGCACTGCACCTCGGCCGGCAACAACTGGGTACGGTCCATCTCCATCTAGCCAATCTACACCAATCGGGGGACTTGTCAGTTCGAGCTCCTTCAAAGGCCTCGACTAACTGTCCATCCACTGGGTCAACGACGGCAGCGAGTCGTCGTCGTCGTCGTTCTTCTCTGCAAGGCGGCAGCCTCGCAACATGAGCGCAGGCCTCTCCATCTTCTTCCAGGTCAGTGACCGTTGACCGAGCTTGCCAGTATTGCCTATGCGCCTTTCGCTATAGGAATCTGCATGCTGTACTGCTGATTACTGTTTGGATGGATCGGTGATGATTCCGTGCATCCTACATGAATATAATTTCGATCCGCTGGTGGTTATGAATGTCAATCTTCCCGCTGATAGATCACATCGCTTGATTTAAGTCAACTTCATGATAGGTTGATATATAGATCACCTAATATAGAGTGTACTAGCTAATCCCCTGAAAAATTAATCTTACTCAGTAAGGCCTTGTTTGATTAATCCATTTTCCAATGGGATTAGGGGAATTTTGACTTGTTGGTGATTTAATCCCTGTAAATTCTCTCCAATCCCTTTCAAATCCCTTCCAACCGAACAAGACGTAGCGGGAAATAAAATCCCTGGTCAACAATGTTGCATGTGGTTCATGTGCCATGGCGATCTTGTGTTTTAGTTCTGTGTTAAGCGAAGTTCATGGTCTTCACCACTTAATGCTCACCAAACACGTAATTTGCTCTAATTCTTGTCTGGTTTATGGGTACAGCTATACTTGATTAAAAATGGATCGTGAAACTAGTATACACGATCTCTTGGAGCACATACTTGATGAAAAAGAAGAGCCAACGAAGTTGCCTATGTGGCTTCTAGAATCCATCACGGATAATTTCTCTAAGGATATGGAAATTGGCGATGGTGGGTTTGCACATGTTTACAAGGTATCATCATTCGTACTGCCCTCAGTATGGAACACAAAATCTATCAAACTAATTCCCATACTGACAACCGAAATATCATACCATAGGGTTTCGAAATCATATAGTCGCTGTGAAGAAGATGAAGCACTCAGAAAAGGTTGACCTGCAAGAAGCGAAATTTATACAAGAGGTTGATAGTCTAATGAGGGCGAAGCATAAAAATGTAGTATGGTTCCTTGGCTACTGTTCTGACACACAAGGAAGTATGCAGAAGCATTAGGGGAAGAACATCATGGCTGAGGAACGACAAAGGTTTCTCTGTTTTGAGTTTATGCCAAAAAAGGGAGTCTTGATAAGTTTGTCAGTGGTATGTTTCTTCCCATCTTATTTATATGGGAAAATAAAATTGCATGCCATTTCAGTTCAGGGTTTCCTTTTCCAAGCTTCTGGAAATGTAATTATTACACTCACTATATCCTGTATCAAACATAATCTATTTTTATTTACCTTTGTATGGACTTGGTCAAAGCCTAATAGTACCCCCTAAAACCAAATACAGACGCATCAGGAGGACTTGAATGGAGGACGCGGTATCAGGTAATTAAGGGAATTTGCAAGGGCTTACATTATCTTCACCAAAAGAATATTGTTCATTCGGATCTCAAACCAGCAAACATACTCCTAGATATAACAACATGGTACCTAAAATTGCTGATTTTGGCCTGGCAAAATGCTTTGATGAAGAACAAACTCGGGCTATAACTTTAAATGTATCTGGATCACTGTAAGCTACCTAACTACCTTGAAAGCACATTTTTTTAGGTACGAATTTTGTTGCACTCATTTTGCTCTTAAAGTCTCCGACAACAAGTTTCAATGCAGGGGCTACATGGCGCCAGAATGCTTTAGTGGGGTAATCACATTTAAGTCAGACATATACAGTCTTGGTATTATAATTACAGAGATGCTGACGGGACAGAAGGTGCATCTTCAGAAAGAGAAGGTAAGAACAGGCTATCCAAGACTATATATATGTTCATGTGCAGTACATAATGTTGACGCAGAATTCGGTCAACACACAAGAGCACTAGATCGCGCAGCACGTAACACGAACTGCTCGCAGCTTCCCTACGCAAACCGGTCAGACTGGTTCGGGATACCGGTCAGACCGGTCTCCCCAGCGAAATCGGGAGCGAGCCCTAAGAACACCACCCGGAAGGATCCGTCAGGGTAGACGCACGTAGGGGTGCCCTAGGGTCGGCAGGCCACCTAGGACGCCTTCAAACGTCGCGGAGACACAGGAAGAACAGCAAATTAGGGTTTGGAAGAGGTAGGGTTGAAGAATACAAAAGAGTAAAGGTAAAAATAGTAGATTTGATTGAATCGATTGGGTGTCTCCTCAATCGGCCGAATCCTCTTATATTTATAGGGAGGGTAGGGCTTGTCCCGCAAGGAAACCAAGTTACAACTTGTTACTATCTCGAAATCCTAAACCTAGTCGAATTACAAGGGCAAACCGGTCTTACCGGTTCCCCAAACCGGTCAGACCGGTCAGGGCTCGGATTTTTCTTTTGCGTCAATCCTCCATCTTGCTTCTTGCACCGACCCTTGCAGTCCTTCTGGAAATTGATGAAGTGCCAATTTCGGTTGTCAACATATGCCCCCCCTGTTTTTTGGTAAAGCTTGCGTACCATAAAACATATCAGTACCAAAATTGTCACCTGAGAACAATGTTTTAACAGAATTCATCGGCCATTATAATTTCTAAGGGCGATATCCAGATATCGGCCACGCGCCACTTCATGCCTCTTACCAAACACTTGGATAGTACCTTCTCAAGTACCTCACATTCAACGCTCTAGGCAAACGTTCTCCTTGCAGCGCCTCCACCATATAGGAATTCCCGCCATTGATCTTGAATGCTCGATATGGACCTTCCCAACTTGAAGACCACTTCTCACTTGCATCCATCTACTCTTCATTATCTGAATCGACCGATTTTTGAACCGGCCTTAAAGCAGCGGACACAAAGCCATCCTTAGTATAAGCAAGGAACTCAAAATCTGAAATATCAATTCCGGTCAAGCATTTGACATTATCATGAGTCCCCAATATGGATGCATCAGCCATAGCAACACATGCCGAAGAATCCGCATGAACCACCTCAACTTCGTCACCAACCCATTGAATTAAGCATTGGTGCAAGGTAAAGGTACACATTGATTTGCATGAATCTAATCGCATCCCAAGATCACGCTAAAGTTACCTTGTACCTCCGTGATGAAGAAAGCGGTCGCCAATGTCTTGCTCCCAACAGTGAGCACCAATGATGCAACTCCCTTGACACTCATCGGCTCTCCTCTTCCAACACCGCTGATCGTCATGCTAGTCTTGATGAGCTCGCTGTCCAAACCTCCCAATTTCTTGAACAAGGAGTATGGCATTAAGTTTACAATAGCACCACCATCAACGAGCATCCTAGAAATCGGCCTCCCTTTAATGTGGCCCTTCATATAAAGAGCTTTCAGGTAGTTGTCCGATTCTAAGGACCTCTGAAATACAACATTCTTGGGAGCAAAATCAACTTGAGCCACCATCTCATCATCTCCGACAAAGCAATAGTCGGCGTTCATATAGATAACATTGACCTCCATATCTGTTCTGCTGGACGAAGGCTCAAAGTCAACAGCATCATCATCATTACCTATCTGAACATCTGAAATAGCAGTGGGCGGAATAGAAACTTTAGCCGAAGAAAAAAATGCATCAGCTACAGACTCTCCAAGCGAGGCCGGTCTGACCGGTTCCTCTGGACCGGTCTGACTGGTTCCAGTTGCTGGACCTGGAACAGGGATGAACCGGTCTGACCGATCTGGGATACCGGTTTGACCGGTCTCGGCTACGTTAGCTGAGTCCGCTGCAGACGGCTCAACCTTTTCAGGTTGTTTAGCCTGACCATCTTGGACACCAGAGCCACCCTTGGAACCTTGACCAGATAGTGGAATCATCGGCTTAACCTCATTGAACCACTCCTCCCTCTTCTTCACCGATTCTTCCTCCCTTTGCTTTTGAGTACGCAACCGCTGTAATCTCCTCTTTTGAGAATGAGATGAGCCAGGAGGACACCACTTCGGTTGCGTGTACTGAGCTAACGGTATCTTTTTTACGGTCGAGGCGCCAATAACATTGGGTCCATCGGCCATCGATGGATCAACTGCCATAGAGCCAATTTGAATCACACTCTTCACAACTTGCTTTGAAATAACAGGTGCAGGCTCTTCTTTCTTCTGAACGGGACGATACTACTGTCTAGCCGGCTCCTTACCCGGCCTGCGCTGGAAACCTGTTGGACCGGTTGGAGTAACCGGTCTAACCGGTCTGTGCTGTTGAGGCACAAACATCGGTCTTTGTTGAAAATTTGTAGGCCTAGGCTGTAGTGCAGTCTTTCTGGCATGTACAGGAGTCTCAGGCCTTGGTTGATTTGGTGCAGGACAGTAAGGCACCCACATTAGACCATCTCTCCAAATAGGTCGTGGAGAAGGAGATGGAGATGTCCTCCATGACCTAGAAGGACCAGCACCGTTGGATGAGCTTGTGCCCTGACCCCACTGTCGTTTTGGTGCCTCCATCACAGTAGAATCCCTTGGCGGTGATCTTGATCTCTTTGTTAGTGGCCGATCTTGTTGAACGGTCACGTTTTGCAAATGCTTAGCCATGACTTGATTAAAGGTCGCTTTTGGCCTGAAAACCTTCCCATGATCTTTATTTTTATTAGTTTTCCAAGTACCAACCTCGGGACGCTTGGGCACGAACGTTCGGACCGGTCTGACCGGTCGGGACAACCGGTCTGACCGGTTTGTCCTGGGCAGCAGGAACGACCGGCCTTTGATCCCACACTTGAGAGCTCGATTGCCCCCCACTTCCAGAAGTCTTCACTGTAATAGTCAAAGTCTTCTTTCCATCAGGAGCTTGCTTAAGCACCACCTCTCTCCCAAGCACTTTGTCATGTTCCGTCATCCTCCTTGGTTCTCCAATCACAACATTCTTGCCTCCTGCTGTATCGGCATTGTGTGGCCAAACCAACATCTTGGCGTTCTGAAGATCCATGGTATTGACCACCATGCTGTTGACCGGAAACGGGCGCTTATCAACTTGCATCTCATTCAAACTCAATCGTCCTTCATTCACGGCCGATTGAATCTGTCGACGAAAGAAATTACAATCGTTAGTCGCATGAGAAAAAGAATTATGATACTTGCAATAAGCACGCCGCTTTAACTCCTCAGATGACGAAATAGTAAAAGAACATTTGATATATCAATTCTTATGCAATTCATCAAAAATTTTATCACACTTGGATACATCAAAAGTAAACTTCATCTCCTCTTGCCGATTCCTATGAGTCGGCTTAAGAGATGTGCAAGTAAGAGCTTTATTAGATGCTGACCATACAAATTTAGCAGCCAACACATTATGAGATTCATCATCGGAACTACTAGAATCATATTCAAGATTATGCACATTAACCCGATGAATTTTATGGCTTTCTTTAATCTTTGCTTCGGCTTTCAGCAACCAAAGCTCTTTGATGCACTTGGTTTACATTAAAGAATTTGAAACCCTCTAATTTCTCCTTAATGTGAGACCGTAAACCATTCAAAGCCAAATCAGCAAGATCCTTTTTGGCAATATTAACACCAAAGCAACGGTTCTTAGTATCACTGAAGCATTTAATATAATCATTAATAGTTCATCACATGATTGCCTAACCGATGTAAGATATGATAATTTAAGCTCATTGTTGCAAGAAAAGAAATGATCATGAAATTTTGGCTCTAACTGTTCCCATGAAGTAATAGAATTAGCAGGCAATGATACAAACCATGAGAAAGCAGTACCAGTTAGAGACAAAGAAAATAAACACACATTCAAAGCCTCACTAGAGCTAGAATCGCCTAGTTGTGCCATGTATTGACTTATATATTCAAAAGTGCTTTTACTATCCTCCCCATTAAACTTGCCAAAATCAGGAAGTTTAAAACCAGTGGGGAAAGGAACCAAATCAAATCTAGTAACATAAGGCTTTTGATATAACTTAGCCTTATCCCTGACATCTACTCCCAAATTCTCCTTAAGAGTTGAAACCAAATCAAGTTTGTACTTAGAAAATATCTTATCTAAGTACTCTAATGAATTATCCTGTAAATTTGGCTGTTGAACATTTTGAACAGGAGCAAAAAATAAATTCCCTGAGTCTAACCTTCCTGGACCGGTCTGACCGGTTGGTGCGGGCCAATTTGGTTGGCCGACACTTGTCCTTGCAATTGTTGGCCGAACTTTCCGCAAAGATCGTAAGGTACTGGGCCTTGTGAAAATAAATTTTTCGCAGGTCGGGGTGCAGAATATCCATAATTTGGAATTTACGGGGTAAAAGTCGCAACTTCATTGTTAATTCGACCATGACTAGCCGAATTAGGGAATGTTAAGAATGACTAGGTGCGGCAGGCCGAGTAGGTATTGGATTGGATGGTGTAACAGATTGGCCTTCAAAATAATTCATCGGCATGCCATACATATGTTGATCTACGGGTTTTGTTGCCGGTGTTTTAGGTTAAGGCGCAATGAATACTTTAGGATTGGCGGCAGGTTGATCAGCCATGGGCTGTTTGCCTTCCGATTCTAATTTCTTGTCCATCATCCAGTTAACCAATTTAACATTGTTCTCAGCCAATTTATTCTCTATGAGTTTCAGAAAAGCTTCGTGAGCATTTACCTCAGATTGTTCCTTGGGAGGTGCCGCTGAAGATGAAGCAGTTGGATCTACCTCCTTGACTTTGGTGACCATGCCCTTGCGGTCCTTCTTGAAGTGCGAGAGGTAGTAGAGGCGATCTTCTTCTGCTTTCTTCTTCATGAACTCTTCGAGCCCTTGGCGATCTTCAGCAGAGAGCTCATCGTCCTTCACGAGGATGATGTTGTCGAGATCGAACTCAGTGTTAGAACCTATCTGGCTGGAGTCGGATAGATCGGCTACAATAACCAAGATCTTCAATTTCCCCAGTGGAGTCGCCAAAAGTATGTTGACGCAGAATTTGGTCAACACATAAGAGCGCTAGATCACGCAGCATGTAACATGAACTGCTCGCAGCTTCCCTACGCAAACCGGTCAGACCTGTTCGGGATACCGGTCAGATCGGTCTCCCCAGAGAAATCGGGAGCGAGCCCTAAGAACGCCACCCGGAAGGATCCGTCAGGGTAGACGCACGAAGGGGTGCCCTAGGGTCGGCAGGCCACCTAGGACGCCTTCAAACATCGCGGAGACGCAGGAAGAACAGCAAATTAGGGTTTGGAAGAGCTAGGGTTGAAGAATACAAAAAAGTAAATGTAAAAATAGTAGATTTGATTGAATCAATTGGGTGTCTCCTCAATCGGCCGAATCCCCTTATATTTATAGGGAGGGTAGGGCTGTCCCGCAAGGAAACCAAGTTACAACTCGTTACAATCTCAGAATCCTAAACATAGTCGAATTACAAGGGCAAACCGGTCTGACCGGTTCCCCAAACCGGTCAGACCGGTCTGGGCTCGGATTTTCCTTTTGCGTCAATCCTCCGTCTTGCTTCTTGCACCGATCGACCTTGCAGTCCTTCTGGAAATTGATGAAGTGCCAATTTCGGTTGTCAACACATAACTATAAGCCAAAATCAGTGAACTAGTTTGCTAAACAATAATTTTGAAGAGTTCGATCAAAATTTTAGTTGTGTTTATTATATAGAACTTTAATAGCTCTAGTCAGTTGGCGTCCTTATCTGAATGAAGGATTATTACAATGTCTTTTAAATATTTTGTATGATTAACAGAGAATTTCATGTAGCAATCATGGTAGGGAGTCGATCCTGTACTGCAATTCACAATATATAAACAATCAATCATATGTTTCTCCAAGCATCACATCAGTCTGAATATTGTAAAATGAGAGAATGGCATTCTTTAACTGACCTAACAATAGCAAACAAGTACGGAATACATATATTGAAAAGTAGTCACACAGTGTTATTTGCAGGTATGCATTTTCTCCTCGTTTGATCGAATCTGGAAATGTCACTCACCATCTAGCGTTATACATACTAATTTGCATGCAACATTTTTTGGTGTTAGTTGGTATTGTTGTTTGCACAGAGACATTGTTGTTCCATTTTTTTCCTAGATAAGCTAGCTCTTGATTGCCATTTCTTAGGTACTTGAAACTTGGAGTACTAGGTTCGAAAGGTCGTCGAAGGGAGGCACTTGGTTGGAACTTGTGAAAGTATGTGCCGAGATATGCTCAGAGTGCCTGAAATTTGACCCGGCCAAGAGACCAAGTACACAGGGAATAATTGAGAGGCTTGATGAATTAGAGCGTGCCTGTGGTTTTACTGAAGCGGCAACACAAGTAAGTTTACTCATGGTAGCTCTAGTGATATTTCTGGCATTTTTGGTTTCTTTAATTAACTGTGCAGCACATGGCAAACAATCTGTAGTGGCACAAAAAAAAAATGAATCCTGCAGCCTTGCAGGTGCAGTTTTACTCTCTGTAAATTATGTCTAGTCTGACATTAACATTGGGAAAAAAAAAAGAGAAGTAGTTAATCCTAGTTGCACTAGTGAATACAATGGGCACCTGATCATCTACATCTGCTCTGCCAAGGATGCCGCTGGGCGCGGTGACCTGGGCGTCAAGCCCGTGCACTTCGACGGGCCACTCGCATTCACGGAAGACGAACTGCTTGAAGCCAGGGGGGAGATGATGGAGGAGAGCCTCTACGGGACCATGTACAAGGTGACGCTGGGGGACGGCAGCCTGGTGGCCGCCATGCGCCTCGTGGAGGATTTCGCCAAAGGCGTCAAGGAGTTCGAGACCGAGGCAGCGGTGCTCGGCAGGATTCGCCACCCCAACCTGCTCGCATTGAGGGCATACTACCTGGGACTGAAGGGGGAGAAGCTGCTTTTCTTCGATTACATGGCCAAGGGCAGCCTCTCCAAATTCTTGCAGGGTCAGTCCGTCAGATTTCTGCTCTGCTCTGTTCTTATGTTCTGTTAAGCATTACTAATTTCTGAATTCTGATATATGGTTGAGAAATCCTAGACTATAGGAATGATAATCAGTTTCACACGCCGGTGGACTGGACGACCCGGATGACAATCGCCAAGGGCACAGCCCGTGGCCTGGCCTACCTCCACGACGACATGAACATCGTACACGGCACCCTGACCGCCACCAACGTGCTCCTAGACGAGCAGAACAACCCCAAGATCTCTGAATTCGGGCTGTTCCGCCTGACGACGGCCGAGGCCAACATGATCGTGCTGGAGGCGGCGCACGAGCGTGGGTATGGCGCGCCGGAGCTGCGGAACCTGAGTGAAGCCAACGCGAAGACGGACGTGTACAGCCTGGGCATGATCATCCTGGAGCTGCTGACGGGCAGGCCCCCGGTCCGAACCTTCAAAGGCGAAGGCATGAACCTGCCGCAGTGAGTGGCGTACATGGTGAAGTGGGAGTGGACCAGTCCAGTGTTCGACGACTTCCACCTGGGGTTGATGCCCGACGAGGCTGCGGGGCCTGTCGGGGACTTGATGATGGACACGCTGAAGCTGGCTCTGCGCTGCGTCGACCCGGCGCCGTCGGTAAGGCCCGAGGCACGGGAGGTGCTGCGGCAGCTGGAGCAGATCAGCCCCGGGTCGGATGGCCGCACTGCGCCGAGCGAGGAAGGTGATGGCGCGCATTTTCTTTTTGTACAGAATTGCAAGAATTGCAGCAGACGATGAGTAGCAGCAGCCGGTAAGAATTGCAAGAAGAAAAGCAATGGTTTACGAATACTACTCTACTCGGTAATTTTCTGTTTGCACAGGCAAATATTATTTGCTCTGCAGACTACAGTCATGGGCTGCGTGCAGCCTACGAGCGATGGAAAAGAGGATATATACTATTACTAGTACAATAATGTATTTTTCTATTTGATTTACTTGTCCATCATCACGAGGGTGGTGAGTCGGTGATCATGCAAAGTTTCTAAGTTCGCTATGCTATCTCTGTTCATGCTGTCCAACAGTGGAGGTGTTCCATTGAAAGGTCACAATACATTGCAGTAAAAGTGATGTCGGGGTTCTCTACCGCCGGCAAGTAAATTTCTACGATCGCGTGTCAGGGTCCGGATGGTGACTCAAGAGACAGGGGATTTAGACTGGTTCGGGCCTCCGGAGAGTAATACCCTACGTCCAGTGAGTGCCAATGTTCTCAAGTCCAAGTCTGTAGTAGGGGGTACAAACTAGTCGGGAGAGGGAGAGGGTCCCAAGTCCCTGTGCTGTGCGAGTGGGTGTGCTGTTCGTCCTGTGTCCGAATGTTCGTCTGTTGTCCGTCCCCCCCCCACTGGTGTCCCTTCGTCCCCTTTTATAGTCTCAAGGGGGAGAAGGAGGCGGGGAGGTAAAAAAGAGAGAATTACAATGGAAATTTCGGCCCCGAGGCCTTTAACTTGCGCCGCATGCCGAGCCGTACAGGGAGCAGGTGTTGACGGAGTGGGCGCCCCGCCGGACCCGGGATCGTACATCCCGGGTGGTTGATGTAGATGACTTCTCGGGTAAGCTCTCGGGTAGTTTCTGGGTCGTGGTTGACTTGTTCTAGGCCTTCGGGAGTTCCAGGTGTCCTCCTCGGGCTCCAGGTGTCGTCCTTGGGCGCCCGGTGTTGCGCATGCGTTCCTCCCTGGACTGTGGCGTTCCTGTTAGGATGAGACGGATGCCACTGTGGCTGCCGTGGCGAAGGACGGACGCCCATCATGCTCTGGCACGGCGGGTACCAAGTGGGTACGGCACCGGATGGGCCGGGACGGGACGCAGCCGAGTAGTCTGGCCGGGCGAGCCGGAGACTCCTCGGGGGCGGAGAACTCCCCGGGCGAATCGGAGAGCCACTCAGGGGCGGAGAACTCCCCGGGCGAATCGGGGAACCACTCGGAGGCGAAGAACTCCTCGGGCGAATCGGGGAACGACTCGGAGGCGGAGAACTCGGGCGAATCGGAGACTCGTCGTGCAACCTCCGAGCTGTCGGGGCATGGAGAATCCGCTTGATTTGGGTCTTCGACTCTTGTTTTTGAGGGGTGGATTATCGTGAGGACCCGGGTTAAGGGCTTGATTGGGTACCCCTGATCCAGACCCTCGTCAGTAGCCCCTGAGCCTGGGGGGGAGATGGAGACTCGCGCCCAGGTTGAGAGGCAGCGCAGATATGGTAAGTTACGATTCCTCCGGTGGGGGCGCGCGAGCGCACCCGCCGGGTGTTGCCCCCGAGCCTTGAGAAGAGCTGGTGCTCTTGTTAAGGTTTTGAGCCCGGGTGGTTTGCCTTGGAGGTTGTCGGGATCGGGAAGCTCGTCGGGGACGTGAAGCTTGCCAAGGACACTTCATCAAGGGGCCGGGCCGATGTCCAACCATTGATGGGCCGAGCACGGGAGCACCGGCCCGTTCTTCCGCCGCGTGGGGGGGAGGGCGCGCCTTTTGAGGAGGTCAGATGAAACGACGGGCGCACGTCGCCGCTGCGCCAGTGGTGGGCCCGCGCAATCAATGTCGCCGCTCCGCTCCACCCCTATTTATAGCCCTGCGCCGCGGCCGCCTAGGGTTTTACCCTATCCCGAGCCTTTCGCCTTCCGTCGCGCGTCTCGCCTCCTCCGCCGCTGCTGCGCTCGTTTTCTAGCGTCCTCCGCCGCCGTCGCCGCGTTTTCCCGGGGATTGAGAGACCGAGCTCCCTATCCCGCCTGCGTTTCCCCCTTCTGATAGCTTTGCGATGTTGACCTGGGAGCGCTCGAGTGTTACGCTCCGGCAGCTGGAGGGCCTCGTGGCGGAAGGGCTGCTTCCGCCATTGACGGCGGCCGAGGAGTGGAAGATACTGGGTGTGGAGGACTACCCCCGACCGCCGCGCGGATACGTCGTCTCGTTCGTCGCCTTCCACGAGCGCGGGTTCTCCGTCCCCGCTGGGAGGTTCATAAACGCCGTGCTCAACGAGTACAGGCTGGAGCTCCACCACATCAACCCCAACGGGGTGCAGCAGATGGCGGTGTTCGTGGCGCTCTGTGAGGGGTACCTGGGGATGGAGGCCCACTGGGACCTCTTCAGGTACTTCTTCAAGTTCGCGTTGCACCCCGCCGAGGGCGGCGCCCCCGCAACGATCGGGTGCGCCGTGTTGAAGATGAAGCAGGGGCGGTCGAAGGACTACATCACGGGGATCAGCTCGAACAAGGGCTGGCACCCAATGTGGTTCTACCTCAAGAACGACTCCAAGAACCCCCTTCCGGAGTACACCGGAAAGACATTCGAGAAGGCGCCCGACGAGTGGGCGTACGGGCCCGAGAAGAAGCTGCAGGGGAAACTCCTCGGGAGTATCTGGAAGGCCCTCGCTCGACTCCGGGACGCGAACGTGTCCGTGGCGGAGGTCATCGGCGGGTACCTCTCGAGAGGTATCGTACCGCTGAGGCGGCGCACCCTCCAGATCTGGCAGATGATCCGGCGAAGGCCCCCTTCGTGGGGACCGTGACGATGAACCCCCTGCCCTCGGAGGCCGAGGTGGAGCGCCGGGTGACGGCGGCAATGGGGAGGGCTCATGACGCATATCCACCGCCGGACCTTCTCCCCATGCTCCCGAACGCCCGCACCAAAGCTCTGGTAAGGATTCCTTCCTCCGTCTCGAACTCAATCTCGAGTGCTCTTCGGTTTCCTGATCCCGAGTTCTTTAGGTGAAGAGCCATGACTGCTCCTACTCCCTGCCGCCGCTTCCCGAGGATAGGGCGAAGAACCAGGCCGAGGCCGAGCGGGCCAAGGCGAAGAAGGACCGCCGGGAGAAGTGGAGGATGCGTGAGGTGGCCAAGCGGGAGAGGAACGCCGAGCGGGCCAGGAGGAGGGGGAGGGGAGAGCGAGTCCCCGAGGGCGAGGACCCCGAGTCGGAGCCCGAGGAGCGGGACTCGAGGAGCGACGATGACGAGGAGAGCGATGACGAGGACGCGCCCCCCAAGAAGCTCAAGGCGGTTGCGGCGATGACCGCTTCGTCCTCGGCACAGGAGCCGAGGCCCAGCGGGAGTGGGAGGTCGCCCCCGCCGGATGCGGGGAGGGGCGAAGCTCTCGGTCGGATCCGCCTCATCGGTCCTCCGGGGGCTGGCAGGACGGGCGGCGTGACCGCACGCCTCCGTCCACCCATCGTGCGCCGGAGGAGCGGATGAGCTCCCGACAGGATACGGTTTCCCCTCCTCGGGAGAGAAGCCGGAGCCGGGACCTGTCGGAGCGTGCCCACAAGGGTGGCTCGTCGTCGGGGACGTCGCGCTCTCCCCAGGGGTCCGCGTCGCGAGACGACAGGCGACCTCTGGTGGCCCCTCAGACAACACGGGCGCAGAGCGGAGGACGGGACGCACACCGGGTGCCCGAGCCTGCCGCAGGGGCAAGTCCGGTCGGGGGCGGCGCCTTGCTCGCGTTGCCCACGACGGAGGCGCGGGTCCCTTCCACTCCGGGGAGGGCCGCAACGGGGCGGCCGAATCCGTCCCCGGTCGAAGGAGGAGGCGCGACTGGTCAGGCGGCGCCCCACTCTAGCAGGGGCGCTGAGACCACGCAGGAGGCCCCCGTCCAGACGGCGCTCGCAGGGTCCAAGAGGCCCGCATCCCCGAAGGACCCGGCGCCGACAAGTTCCAAGCGGATTCGGACCATCTCGTCGAGGTGAGTGATGATCTGTCTTTCTCGAGTGGTTTTTGTCTCTATAGTTGCCATTTTTCTCAGCCGGGCTCCCCGACTTGTGATGCACCAGTCGGGCCGACACTCCGCTCGTGGTGGCGCCGAAGAAGACGCTACGCTCGGTGGTGCAGACGCCGAGGCCCGCGGCGGAGCAGGCCGAGGAGCCGAGACCGGGGGCCGCAGTGGAGCGGGCCGAGAAGGCGACGCCGGAGCCCGCGGCGGAACGAGCCGAGGAGGCGATGCCGATGCCTGTGGCGGGGCAGGCCGAGGAGGCGACACCGGTGCCTGCAACAAAGCAGGCCGAGAAGGAGACACGGAGGGTAACGTCCGCCGTTGGGGAGAAGGTGGTGGAGGGAGACGGCGACAGCCCGGGAGATGCGCTCCCGACGGGCCTGGTCGCCACGCAGATCGTCCCTACGGAGGCGGCTGTCGCGGCACTCCAAGCCGAGCTGGAGCAGCAGCTGGCGGGGACAGCCCCTCCTGCCCCTCAGGAGGCGGCGAGCCACCCTGGGTTGGGGGAGGCCGCCTTACCTGGTGACGCGGCCGCAGCCGGGGCCCAGGAGGTTGCTGTCGGGGGGGATGGTCGCGGGGCTGCTACCCCTCCGGGGACCGCGGCCGGCCCCAAGGAAGCGGAGGCGCGGACGGGCGGCACCCTTGAAGACGTTGCCACCCCAGCGGCGGCAGCTGCTGTAGCCCCCGAGGTCGTCGTGCTCGAGGACTCGCCGGAGGATGGTTCGCGGAGGACCGACGGCGAGCCCAGCGGAGGGCCGATTGTGGAGTCCCCGAGCCCTTCGAGCCCCTCGAGCGAGGGCCTGGACTCTCTCCAGGAGACTCCGGGGATGATGACGATGGATCGTCGTTTCCACACCATCGTACCCATCGAGAACAACCCGAACCTGCCGTGCGAGGGTCGGTTGTTGTGGTACGATCGTCAGAACCCGGGGGATCCCATCTTCGAGCTTGACGACAAGTCGGAGAGGGAGCAGTGCCATCTACTCGCGGAGGGCCTCAATAACATGAAGGAGATCTTCAATGAGATGATCATCAGGCCTTCCCGGGTAGGTTCTCGGGTTTCCTTCTTCTGGTCTTGGCGCCGTTTTGGGGTGCCTCTTACCGCTCCTTTTTCTGCTTTCATTCAGAAAATCATGGAGCGCAACTCCGAGAAGTCTCTGTTCCTCCGCCGGGAGGCCGGGCTATGGTCTGCCGTTGAGCAATTGAAGGCGGAGAAGGAGCAGCTTGAGGCCCAGCTGACCGAGGCCCGGGAGGCCAGGGCGGAGGTGCTCGCTGACGCCGAGGAGGAGAAGGCCGCCCTTGAGGCGAAGGTGGAGGAGGCCGAGAAGACGGTGATGGAGGCGCTGACGGCCGCCGACGCCTCTAATCGGGAAAAGGTTGCCGCCGTGCAGGAGGTCGAGGGGCTGAAGGAAAAGGTGGCGGACCTTCAGAAAGACCTTCAGCACCGCGACCTCGACCTCAAGACGGCCAACAATCAAGTGGTCGGGCTGACCGAGAAGCTGAAGGCCGCAGAGGTCGAGGGGGCCCGCCTCGGGGAAGTCGCCCGGAAGCGGGAGGAGGAGATCCTCGGTAAGTTATCCTTCCTCGTTTCTTGATGGGCAGCCGCTCTTCATTTTTCTCGAGTGGCCGCGAGTTTGCTTAAGCCTGTTTGCCAATGTAGCCCTGCGGAAAGAGAAGGCTGACCTGGAGGCCAAGCTCGAGTCGGGGAAGCGCGAGGTGACCAAGGCCTTCGCTGCCAACCAAGAGCTGGTAGAGCTTGGTCGCAACCTGAAGGCGGAATTGGCCAGTAAGTATTGTGTTTCTGCTCATCCTTCTTCTTGCTTTCCTTCCTGCAAGATGACTCCTGACGAAAAATTGTCTACAGGAGCTGTCGAGGACCTTCGGAGGTCCAGGGAGGCGGGCGAGCAGAGCCAAAGGGCCCTCGAGAAGAAGTCCGAGGTCCATCAGGCTTTGGTCCAGGCGGTCGAGCACCTGTTCGAGGAGCTCAACGTCGGCGGCGGCCTGTCCCTGGTGGATCGCCTTGCCCTTGTTGCAGGGAGGACTCGGGCGCAGGCCTCGGATCTTGCTCGGAGTGTGGCGCGGAAGATCGTTGCCATGCTCCTGTCGCATTACCCGACCATGGATAGAAAGTCCCTACAAGGCGGATGGGCCCCCGGCTACAAGGATGCCGAATATGATGAAATTGAAGCCGAGTCTTCCTCGTTCGCCGAGAAGGTGTTGACCGCCGCCTTGAAGGATCTCGGGGTGGAATAGAAATAGGGGAGTTAGTCATTTTTGTAATGTAATGAACTCAATTCCCCTTTAAAGGGTAACCGTTGTTGCTAAAAAAACTCGTGTTTTTATCTGTTGTTTGCCATTTCCATTTTCTTCCGAAAGCTTGGGGTCATAGGTCGAGATGGGAGGGCGCGGAGGCCTGCCCGTCGGACTCTATTCCATAGCCGCCGGGGCGTAGGAACTCGAGAGTTTGGGCACTCGGACTCGCAGCCCCCGATTAGTTTCGGAAGGTTCGAATAATGACAAATAGCAGCCTGTTACGTTGAAAGCAACAACTAATCGAGGCGATTCCTTTATTGCTCTCGGGAAAAAGAGGTCGGTCCGAGGACTTTGGATTTTGCTTGCAAGTCAGCGCCGTAGCCGCAGGGGCGTAAGTACTTGGAACTTGGACAAGCGTAACCGCAAAGCCACTCGAGCTGACGTTCCTTTCCCGCAAGCACAAAAGTATACCGCTTGACCGCGCGCGGGAGCGATCACTTGTCGAATTTTTGCGAAAAAAGGAGGGGCACTGGGCCCCGGGTGGAGCCCCCGAGCGGTGCGCGATCCTGCACAGGGAAGGGGTCGCTCGCCGCTTAGCTTTGGGAACTCGCAAGGTACATTTCGGAAAACGACCGTGTGCGAATAAAGTACTCAGAACAGCGCATCACTTTATTCATTATCGCGAATTGAAAAGTACAGGTACTTTTAAGGGTAAAAGCGACGTAGCTGCTCTATGTTCCAAGCGTTCGTGAGGACTTGGCCGTCGGCGTCCTTGAGCTTGAAAGTCCCCGGGCGGAGGACTTGGTCGACGATGTAGGGGCCTTCCCATGGCGGCGACAGCTTGTGGCGGCCACGGTTGCTCTGAACTCGTCGGAGGACGAGGTCGCCGACTTGAAAGGTCCGGCTTCGAATGTTGCGGTCGTGGTACTGCCGTAGGGCCTGTTGGTACTTGGCCGAGTGGAGTAGTGCGATGCTGCGTGCTTCATCCAGCTGGTCGATGGCGTCCTCCAGGGAGGCTTGATTCCCTTCGTCGTCATAGGCACAAACTCTTGGGCTGCCGTAGTCGAGATCAGTCGGGAGGACCGCCTCGGATCCGTGGACCATGAAGAAGGGCGTGCAGCCGGTGGCTCGACTTGGAGTAGTTCGCAAGCTCCAGAGGACCGACGGGAGCTCTGCGACCCACCTTGCTCGGAACTTCTCGAGGCGTTTGAAGATTCGTGGCTTCAGTCCTTGCAGGATCATGCCATTGGCTCTTTCCACCTGTCCGTTGGTTTTGGGGTGGCTGACGGCGGCCCAATCCACCCGGATGTTGTTGGCATTGCAGAAGTTGAGGAACTTTTTGCCCGTGAACTGAGTGCCGTTGTCGGTGATGATCACGTTCGGGACCCCGAAGCAGTAGATGATGTCGGTGAAAAATTGGACAGCTTCTTGTGATCGAACCCGCCTGATGGGCCTTGCCTCGATCCATTTGGAGAACTTGTCGACGGCGACGAGGAGATGCGTGAAGCCCCCGGGCGCTCTCTTTAGTGGCCCGACTAGATCCAAACCCCATACGGCAAAGGGCCAAGTGATGGGGATGGTCTGCAGGGCTTGCGCCGGGAGGTGAGTTTGCCTTGCATAGAACTGACAGCCTTCACAGCTGCGCACGATATCCTTAGCATTGGCGAGCGCGGTTGGCCAGTAGAACCCTTGCCGGAAAGCTTTCCCGACAAGTGTCTTCGGCGCGGCATGGTGCCCACATGCTCCTGCATGGATGTCCCTTAGCAATTCCTTGCCTTGGTCGATCGGGATGCAGCGCATTAGGACGCCAAAGGTGCCTCGCCGGTAAAGCTCCCCCTCGATGAGCGTGAAGGTCTTGGCCCAGCGAGCGATCCGCCGAGCCTCGGTCTTGTCGGGAGGGAGCCTGCCCTGTACGATCCACTCGAGGAGCGGAATCCTCCAGTCGGGATCCTCGAGGTTGGGCTCGTATGTTGCGTCGATCTCCATCACCTCCGTTTCCTGCGTCGGAGGTTCGGGTGGCTCGTCGTCTAGCCGGATGGAGGGGGCGTGCTGGTCTTTGGCAAATACTCCATGGGGGACAGGCTTCCGGTTGCAGGCCGCCTTGGCAAGGGTGTCGGCCGCCTCGTTGTATCGTCGTTGGACGTGCTTGAGCTCGAGGCCGAGGAACTTGTCTTCCAGCTCACGGACCGCCCGGCAGTAGGCGACCATCTTGGGGCTGACGCAGCTCGACTCCTTCATCACTTGATCTACGACCAACTCCGAATCACCCCGAATCTCGAGGCGCCGTATGCCGAGCTCGAGGGCAATACGGAGTCCGTTGATGAGGGCTTCGTACTCGGCGGCGTTGTTGGAGGCCGGGAAGTGTAGTCGAACCATGTACTCCATGCGCACGCCCAGAGGCGAGACAAAGACAAGGCCGACACCAGCTCCCTCCTTCATAAGCGATCCGTCGAAGTACATGACCCACGTTTCGTGCTCGATGGATGTCGGGGGAGTTTGAGCCTCGGTCCACTCAGCGACGAAGTCGACCAGCGCTTGCGACTTGATGGCGTCCCGAGGGGCGTAGGTGACGTTCTTGCCCATCAGCTCAAACGCCCACTTGGCTATCCTCCCCTCGGCCTCGGGGTTCTGGATCACCTCGCCGAGTGGATACTTCGACACCACCGTGATGGGGTGGGCGTCGAAGTAATGCCGGAGCTTCCGCTTGGTGATGAGGACGGCGTAGACAAGTTTTTGGATCTGGGGATACCGTACCTTGGTGTCGGACAGGACCTCGCTGATGAAGTAAACGGGGCGTTGCACCTTTTGGATCTTCTCGGGCTCGTTGCGTTCGACGACGAGGGCGGTGCTTACCACATGGGTGGTCGCCGCAATGTAGAGCAGCATGGGCTCTCCTTCCGCCGGGGCGGTCAGGATCGGTGGATTTTTGAGCGATGCCTTAAGCGAGTCGAGGGCCTGCTGCGCCTCGGCGTTCCAGACGAAGTGATCCGACTTCTTGAGCAGTCGGTACAAGGGCAGGCTCCGTTCCCCGAGTCGGGCGATGAAACGGCTGAGCGCGGCCAAGCATCCCGTGACGCGTTGGACCCCCTTTACGTTCTGGATTGGCCCCATGTCGGTGATGGCGGTTATCTTCTCGGAGTTGGCCTCGATGCCTCGTTCTGATACGATAAAGCCGAGGAGCATGCCTCTCGGGACCCGGAAAACGCATTTCTCGGGGTTGAGCTTTACTTTGTTCAGCCGGAGCTTTTCAAAGACAGCCGCGAGGTCGGAGACCAAGTCGCCAGTGCGCTTGGATTTTACTACTATATCGTCTACGTACGCCTCGACCAGTCGGCCGATAAGGTCGCCAAAGACGCGACGCATGCATCTTTGGAACGTGGCGCCCGCGTTTTTCAGCCCGAATGGCATCAACGAATAGCAGAAAGTGCCGTAAGGCGTGATGAACAACGTTGCGAGCTGGTCGGCCAGGCTCATTGCGATCTGATGGTACCCGGAGTACGCATCAAGAAAGCAGAGGGTTTTGCACCCTGCGGTGGAGTCGACCACCTGATCTATGCGCGGAAGAGGGAAGGAGTCTTTTGGACATGCCTTGTTAAGGCCGGTATAGTCAACGCACATCCTCCATTTCCCGTTCTTCTTTTTTACAAGGACAGGGTTTGCTAACCACTCGGGGTGGTACACTTCCCTAATGAAGCCGGCGCTAAGGAGCTTTTTGAGCTCTTCGCCGATGGCTTTGTACTTGTCCTCGTCGTATCATCGAAGCCTCTGTTTGACCGGTCGGGCGCCAGGCTTAATATCAAGTTTGTGCTCGGCGACTTCCCTTGGAATCCCCGGCAAGTCCGAGGGCTTCCATGCAAACACATCGAGGTTTGCGCGGAGAAAGTCGACGAGCGCGCTTTCCTATTTAGGATCGAGCGCCGTCCCGACACGGAGGGTGCGGCCGTCGTTGGCCACGGCAACCTCACCCTTGACGTCCTTGGCTGGCTCAAAGGAGCACGCAGCACGCTTGGAGGTCTCGGGGATATCCGGGTCCCTGGACGAAGGCTCGGCGGCGAGCTTCTCGGACTGGACGAGCGCCTCCACGAATTGGAAGCACTCGATTTCACAGGCGTACGCGTGCTCAAACGAAGTCCCCACCGTGATGACACCTTTGGGTCCGGGGATCTTCAGTTTAAGGTACGTATAGTTTGGGACAGCCATGAACTTTGCGTATGCCGGCCTCCCGAGGATGGCGTGATACGTCCCAGGGAAACCGACCACTTCGAAAGTGAGGGTCTCCCTGCGAAAGTTCCGTGGAGTCTCAAACGTGACGGGCAGATCGATCTGCCCGAGCGGCATTGCGTCAGCCCCGGGGACAACCTCGTGGAACGGTGCCGCGGATGGCCGAAGCTGGGGCCGCGAGATCCCCATCTCGTCGAGAGTCTCGACGTAGAGGATGTTGAGGCCGCTCCCGCCATCCATCAACACCTTGTGGACGCGTTTCGTCCCGAAGAGAGGAGCAACCACGAGCGGGTACCTTCCAGGTTGTGGGACATGGTCGGGATGATCGGAGCGATCAAAAGTGATCGGGGCCTCGGACCACTTTAGGTAGGAGGGCACCACGGGCTCCGTGTGACAAACTTCTCGTCGGATCAGCTTTTCGTCGCGCCTCGAAGGGCAGGCCGCCGACCCCCCAACGATCATCAGGACTGCGCCGTCCTCCCTGGGGTAGCCGTCGTCATCGTTCGGGCCTCCGACCCCGTCTTTGGTGTTCGCATGGGGTTTCTTCTTCAGGGTACCGACGAGGAAGCTTTGTGGTCCCTTGGTGCCGGGTTCCCTTTGGGTTTAGCAGTCTTCCGCTCGGCCGCCGCCACCATGCTGCTATCGCGCCTCCGTTTGTCCTTCCTTTTCTTCTTGTCGGGTCGAGCGGAGGTGCCCTCGCCGACCGCCTCCGACTGCTTGCCCTTGCCCTGAGGCCGATCAAGGGTTGCAGCGACGGCGTCCTCCCCATCGGCGTAGTCGGTGGCGATGTCGAGGAGGTCTCGGATGGTTCGCGGCTTTTTGCGCCCTAGCTCGTGAATGAGGGTCGCGCAAGTTGTTCCGAATCGGAATGCCGCGACGACGTCGGTGTCGGCGGTGTTCGGCAGCTCGGTGCACCGCTTGGAGAAGCGCTTGATGTAGTCGCGCAGGGTCTCGTCTTCCCTCTGGAGGCAGTTGCGCAGATCCCACGGGTTCCCGGGGCGTGTGTAAGTGCCCTGGAAGTTGCCGATGAACGCGTCGCGCAGCTGCGCCCAGCTGTCGATCTTGCCTTCGGGGAGGTGCTCCAACCAGGTTCGCGCCGAGTCCGCGAGGTAGAGGGGGAGGCTCTTGATGATGAAGTAGTCGTCCTGCGCCCCGCCCGCGTGGCATGCTAGCCGGTAATCCTCCAGCCAGACGCTGGGGTTGGTGTCCCCATCGTACTTGGGCACCGTCGTGGGAGCCCGAAAGCGCGGAGGGACTTGAGCGCCGAGGACACGGGGTCCAAAAGCGCGCGGCCCCCTGGGGTCGAGGGACGCACTCCTGCTCCGGTCCTCGCCACTGTCGTAGCGGCCTCCGCGCCGCCTGTTGTAAGCTCGGTGTGGGCGGTGCTCCCGGTGCTCCCGGGGCTCCCGGTGTTCGTCTCGTCGCCCGGCGTCTCTGTTCACCGTGACCTCGTGATGGCGTGCAGACTGCTCCTGTCCGTGCTCCCTGGGGCCCCGTTGGCGTGACGCGGAGCTTTCTGCTTGCTGAACTGCTGCGGTTTCCAGAAGCGCGCGGAGCTGTTGATGGAACCTTCGATCTTCAGGCGCCGCTGGTTCAGGGTGTTCATGGAGCAGGACAGCAGCTGCTGCGAGGTTCTGGGACGCTCGGTTGAAGACCGGCGCGTCGTGGGCGTTGTTGTCGATGACGATGTTATGGTGCACCTCCCGTGCGCGCGCGCGGGCGGCCCCTCCATCCGCGTTCTTGCCAAGCTCACGGTGAAGTCGCCCGCGCTCGTCCTCGAGTTGACGTTGTGCCTCGTCGAGCTCCCGCAGCCGGGTCCGCCGAGCATCGCAGGCGGGGTCGTTCTTGGGTGGCGCCTTGGCGCCCTTGGGCGCCGCTTTGTCGCCCGTCGAGCTGCTCGCAGTCTGTACGTCCCCGTCCGGGGTGTGGCACATGAAGCACTCACGGGAAGGGTCGAAGTTTGGCGGAGCCCACCTCAATTGCGGGCACGTGTTCTGTCTGCCGGTCTCGCCCTTGGCGGCTGGAGAGGTAGCGGGGCTGAGTTCCGTCGATGCCGGGGCGACCGCCAGATCGCGTGGCAGACCCGGCTGTCCCTCCGGGTACATGGCGCCGTAGTAGTCGAGGAACTCGTCCCAGAGGAGCTGCTCTTCTCCTCCAACATGGAGGGCGAGGTTGGTGACCATGTAGGAGAGGTTGCGGAAGTGTTCCTGGGTCGGGCTTCGTCCCAGAGCGGCCGCCAGGTCCCCACCGAGCAGGTCGAGGACGAAGGCGGTGGCCCCCGTGGTGGCGTGGGAGGGCTTAGGCCCCTTGTCGTGGATCGTCTTGTCGCCGTCGTCGCAGGTGAGCTCGGGGCGCACGAAGGTAGCCCCGATGATGGGCTCCACCGACTTGCTGAAGACGAAGTCGAGGGAGCCGAACCGCAGGTGATCGCCCGGCGCCAGCGAGGCGCCGCCGTGGGCCATCCGGGCCCTGGTGAAGTGTCGTGACACGCGAAAAGCCCCTACCTGGCGCGCCAACTGTCGGGGTTCTCTACCGCCGGCAAGTAAATTTCTACGATCGCGTGTCAGGGTCCGGATGGTGACTCAAGAGACAAGGGATTTAGACTGGTTCGGGCCTCCGGAGAGTAATACCCTACGTCCATTGAGTGCCAATGTTCTCAAGTCCAAGTCTGTAGTAGGGGATACAAACTAGTCGGGAGAGGGAGAGGGTCCCAAGTCCCTGTGCTGTGCGAGTGGGTGTGCTGTTCGTCCTGTGTCCGAATGTTCGTCTGTTGTCCGTCCCCCCCCCACTGGTGTCCCTTCGTCCCCTTTTATAGTCTCAAGGGGGAGAAGGAGGCGGGGAGGTAAAAAAGAGAGAATTACAATGGGAATTTCGGCTCCGAGGCCTTTAACTTGCGCCGCATGCCGAGCCGTACAGGGAGCAGGTGTTGACGGAGTGGGCGCCCCGCCGGACCCGGGATCGTACATCCCGGGTGGTTGATGTAGATGACTTCTCGGGTAAGCTCTCGGGTAGTTTCTGGGTCGTGGTTGACTTGTTCTGGGCCTTCGGGAGTTCCAGGTGTCCTCCTCGGGCTCCAGGTGTCGTCCTTGGGCGCCTGGGGTCGTCCTTGGGCGCCCGGTGTTGCGCATGCGTTCCTCCCTGGACTGTGGCGTTCCTGTTAGGATGAGACGGATGCCACTGTGGCTGCCGTGGCGAAGGACGGACGCCCATCATGCTCTGGCATGGCGGGTACCAAGTGGGTACGGCACCGGATGGGCCGGGACGGGACGCAGCCGAGTAGTCTGGCCGGGCGAGCCGGAGACTCCTCGGGGGCGGAGAACTCCCCGGGCGAATCGGAGAGCCACTCGGGGGCGGAGAACTCCCCGGGCGAATCGGGGAACCACTCGGAGGCGGAGAACTCCTCGGGCGAATCGGGGAACCACTCGGAGGCGGAGAACTCCTCGGGCGAATCGGAGACTCGTCGGGCAACCTCCGAGCTGTCGGGGCATGGAGAATCCGCTTGATTTGGGTCTTCGGCTTTTGTTTTTGAGGGGTGGATTATCGTGAGGATTTTCTTTCCTTTTATTTTATTTTTATTTTCGTGTTTTTATGATTCTATCTCTTTTATCTTCTTTTATTTATTTTCCTTTTCTTTCTTTTTTGTTTTCTTTCTTAGTTTTACGTTCAGTTTATTTTAAATTTATATTTTGTTTTTATTTTCATTTTTATTTTTATTTGTTTTTGAGGGGTGGATTATCGTGAGGACCTGGGTTAAGGGCTTGATTGGGTACCCCTAATCCAGACCCTCGTCAAGTGATATATATACTAAGTACATGTAGTCCTCAAACTTGTCTAAACCGTGGATAAAGAAAAGTTGAGTACACTTATGGTTGGTACTCAACAAAGTGGAGTAATAATATGACATGCAAGGTTTATTCAAGGAAGGATGATAGGATCATAGCATCGTGCAATTTTAGTTGGTCAAAGTTTTATTAGGCCATTCTCAATGTAAGTTTCATCAATGTTTCATTCTCATTAAATAACTTGCCACATAGGCAAAAGCAAAGTCGTGGCAAGAAACTTATGATGAGAGAGAGGAGTTGGGTTTCATGGGGATGAAACTCTAGGTACACAGTTACCAAAACTATGAAACTGGGATAAAACCTCTATTGAGAGAAATTTGTTTCATCTCCACGCATTTCGACAACTCACGTTGATCACTTAGATGCAACATTTAATTGATATGTTAGCCTATGAAACCGTGAGTTGAAACTTTGCATTGAGAGATCTCATTTCATTCATTTATACAAATCCCCTTAGATGACATGGCGCTTTTGGTAACGGTGTAATGAAATCTAGCTTGCACTGAGAATGGCCTTAGCAACTTAACTAAGTATAGTTATATTAGGATCCCAAGAATATTACCAAGAGGACCGCCCAGGTTATATATTAGGATCTGTTGCACCAAATTTGTATCATCAAAGCGTGCGATTTTATCTAGTCACACAACATTAAAAAAACTAAGTTATTTTGATGATTTTTTTAAACAAATATTTAGATAACTTTTCCGTTATTTTTGGAAAAAACATTTGAGCCCTTGTACTATCATTGCAGTCTAGTTTACCACATTATGGCTAACATGTCGTTAGCTAAGACTGACTATCATAGCACTACGCATGCTAAAAGTACGATTAATACTGCTAAGGGGGAAATATAGATAGCCAAACGGACAACTCGGGCCGGCCTGGCCTAGCTCTATAGAAGCCTGGCCTGGCTGAGCACTGGGCCAGACCGGCCTCACCCATGGGCTGCGGTGAAGTACGGGCGCATGGCTAGTGCAGCGGGCCGGGCTATCTCACAGCCCAGTAACACAAAATGTATTTTATCTCGACATCATCAATTCCAAATTTTAATTCATGTTACATAAAGACCAAGTTCTAAAGGACACGTAACATATCAAATTTATGAACACATCACAAATCCACAAATGACAATTGAGATTGACAAACACTTATAGATACTAGTGGAGTGGCACGTGCCACAGGCACGTTTGTAAAAAAAAACTTGGCCGTGTATATCCCACTCCTTTCTCCATCAATACATCATTTCTCTAAATCTTTTCAATCAGACCAAGCAACAAATACTGATACACTATAAATAACCTTGCATAAGAAAACCTCTTTTTTCAACAACTATAGTCAACCTCCATGGAAAACACATGGGTGTGCATTTAAAAAAAAATCAAATGTAGTGCTCAGTCCAATTTGCAAAAGAATAGATACCCCATGCCATTTTCAGGCATCGTTTTGCAATCATCAGGACATATTTGCACACATATGTTGCATCATATATTTGTTGTTTCTACAGCCTTAAATAACAAATGTAAATGACCAAAGCAAGAAAATCTACTTAAGAGATGGATCAAGTGTCCAGATTAATAGATTCAGAAATCGAAAGGAAAAATAATATCCGCTCAGATCAATAACTAATTCTTGAGTTCTGACAGAACATTCTTAGCTCACAAGGATTTCTCTTTACATCATCAAAGCATCATTAAAATCTATGTCTCAATTTTTTACTTGCATAGTGGAGAGGCACGTGCCACAGGCTCGTTTTTCAAAAACTTAGTAATAAGAATTTTATATTTAAAAAATCTAGTATAAATAATTTAATATTTATAGAAAAGATGATTTGTGTCTTTTTTAAAAAAGATATTTAGTATTCTAGCACCAGAGATTGAAATTATCCTGCCCACACATGTTTAAATAAATCAAGATTTTTTATGAAGAAAAACCATGGACCATCAGATTATATACCAAAAAATTTAGGAAGGAGGCCTACATATTTAATTCAACTTTAATTGTGCATCTTTGTTAAAAGAGTAGAGTGCGCATAAATATTTTTAAAAGAAATCACGTAAAGCTCTTGTATAACAAGCGTATACACAGAACACGCTCATTGAAGTAATCAATCACGCGAAGCTCTTATATAGTTTATCTCTACACATCTGCCAAAAAAAAACAAGCATGCCGCCGCCAGGGAAAGGCACCTTGCTCAAACAAATAATCACGACATAAAAAAGTTCCTCTCGTCTCTACATTATGGTTCTCCCATATCACAGGTTCTACTACCAAACATTTTCCCAATCTCTTCAGGTAGCTGGCATGCAATCGATTTCTCAATCTCTTTAGGTAGCTGGCATTCTGCTACAACCACCAGAATAATAGAACCCGTAGGTGTAAAATTGGACTGAGTGATATGATGATCCTTCGAAGAATGGGCACTACAGATGCTGCATGAGCTTGAATTTCAATGATTACCGAATATGCCTCGTCCTTCCAGTAAGTCTGAATACTGAAAATCCATATGAACTGTGATCTAGAAAAAGATAAAAAAAACAAGCATGCCGCCGCCATTACATTTGGTGTAGAAGTCATGTTATTTCCAGTGGAGAGACATTACTCGCTCATTTAACTCATAAAGAATAGCCTCCACAGTCCACACCATAGAGCAAAACTGCAAAAGGGTCAGGTCACATGTTCCTACAAATCACAAACTAATGAACATTTATGTAGATGACCTCACTGGCAAGGAGCTGAGGAATAGCATGGTGTCCGCGAAGGCGCTCACCTCACGGCTGTATGCGGCGGCAGGCGTGCTGGCGCTGTTGCGTGCGCAAAGTTGAGGATTTTCCTCTAAATCGTGGAACACACTAATCAACAACATTGTATAAGTGAATGGAGAAATATTCAGTGTTCATACCTGGAAAAAATCAAACGTGGACATTTCTCTAAAATATCCAGCACAATTATGAAATTTCCACTAAGAGGAAAATGGTCTAGTGAGGCATGGCTTCCCTCCAATAATAATGTATTGCAGATGTGCATGTAGAGACACTGAACCGTGAAATGCTGGTCTTATCCCAAAGTTTCTAGTGTAAAAGCAATATACCAACACTGAAAAAAATTATATTAACTATCCAATATTACCATTTATGTTATAGCCATATTGCAGAACTGTAGTATTATTAAATAGTCAGTTATGAAGACTACAGATAATTCTCAACTCAACTAATTGTTCTTGCCCTGTTTTTCTTGTTATTTGTTATAATTCCTTTTCTAATTCCTCACTTCCAACTTATGAAAATCTAATTACGTGTAGGCTCGTGGTTGGAAGTCGTAAGGAGATATGGATAATTAAAATCAATTTGCCTGAGCTATTGACTGGTGGTTGGAACTAATTAAGGCATTTCTGGTGTACCATGGCCACTACTAATGCCATGAGTGAGATATGCAAAACACATGGATTTCCTTCAAAGTTCATAAATTTGGTCGAACGACACTTATCATATATATATATATAAGGAGATCATGAAACCCCTCTCAAGAAGAAGAGAAATGCTATAGATGCCGTTCAGCTTTCAGAACAAAAGACGCTCATGCTTTTCAGATGAATATAGCACTGCGAGAGTGGTGAACGCATCTGTTTATCTCACAGCATCCAGTTGCAAGCAGGCCACTGAATGCAACCCTTCCTTTCAATTTGTCAAACACCATATTTCGATTCTACAAACTTATTGTATACTTCATCTGTTACAGCAAGTAAACATAATGTGGTCTGTGAAACTACTGGTTAAACGGCTGACACTATTAGCAAAGCCAGCCTCTGACACAAATAATGCTCGCAGATCCTATTTCTGGTTAAAGTTGATTTTTTTTTCTGTCAAGCGAGTTGCATTCTGGTGATCCTCCAAGTGTGCAGGATGCCTGCCTTCCATCCTCTGCTTGGTCTTCACATCCTGAGCAGCTAGATGTGGATTAGAGAGGAATGAAGAAGATTGAGACAACAGTGAACTAATTTTCTTTTCAATTCCTCTCATTTCTCTTCAATCCACTTGTTTCCAAACAAGCCCTCGATGAGATTATCCTTTCTGGAAGCATAGCCATCCTATCATCATATTGAGATGACCTGGTATATTTCGCCGGCTTGCGTTGTTGTCCATTCGCAGGAGGTTCATAAGCTCCTTGATTTCCAAACGTGACTAAGGACTCGTGCTGACCCATCGAGACGCCCCTAAAAATGCATCAGATGTGCCCGGGCCACTGATGGCTTTGCACCAACAGAGCCATCCCATTCTCGAAATCTCTATGCTCTCTGGTGTCAGCCTGGCGCCAAACAATAAACGAACAGAGTCGTTTGAGCTGCTCAAAAGACGACTCCAGGAGGCTGCCGGCGCCCACTGTGCCTCACGCACCGTCATCACCGGACTCTGGTACGGCGTGGTACCTAACCATGGAGGTCATGATGTCGGCCGCGTCCGGTGGAAGGTCGGCAGCTGGACGTCCGGCGACTACCACATCTACGTCACGTGCCCGGCCTACTTCATCGCCAGCGGCGGATACAGCGTCGTGCCGCGTCGAGGTCTAGCTTGGCGTGCTCTGCTCTCGACTCTGCTTCCTCTGCTCCGGCGAGGCAGGTCAGCTTTGTTACGTGTGTGCATACCGGAAACAAGGGATACACAATCTAAAAAGTTGTGTGTGCTGTCTTCTCCATGTGACCATGTGCTCATGTGAAAGCATCTGTGCATGGGATTATTATTCATATCATTGGTGTTTCCAGATGTCAATCTACACTCAGTAGCAGTGATAAGCGACAAATTTAGCTGCATTACCTGAATAACAAGGCAGTCTGACTCAAAAAAAAAAAACACAGTGCCTGTATTTTTAGTTTGCTGTGAACAAACTGGTTGCAGAGCAGAATCAGTGCTCCATGAAATTTTCACCACACTACCAGGTGACACGTCTAATGGGCCGAGTCACTGGATTCAGTAGGTGCGGGTCACAGGAAAATAGATGCATCGGACCGTACAGGGCGGCTCTGTGTCGAAAGATAAAGGGCCCACCTCAATGAAGTCAAGATCGGCTTTTGTTTGAATGCAATGTTAGTAGTTTATATATATATATATATATATATATATATATATTGTTAGTATTGATAACTCAGAAGGACTATACCAACTCTCGGTGTCAATGTTTTGGTGAAGCGTGTAATTTAACCTGCTGGGCTCATGACCAGATCGGCGCCTCAGCAACAACCGCTTACTTTTCAGTTCTCCTTCCCTGGCCATTTCGGGGGCGTCTACAACGGTGATGAGTAGGAATGCAGCTCCGTGTACTGTGGCTAGTCAAATTTGTTTTTAAAGAGTGCATAATAGCTCACTGATCCATGCACATGCCACTGCCTCTGTTCTGCGGCTCTGTTCCAAAATGTCCCGTTTTGATATTTTTCTGGGAGTCGGTAGTAGGACTAAAATAATGAGATTTGTGATGACCTATACTGTCTTACAACTCAGCACTACAATTTTAGTGGAGAAAGACAGCATATTGCACTCGCTTGTCACTGCTAATTTTTTTACAGGCGCTTTCCTTTTCAATACAGGCGTTTAGGCGTTTATTATTCTCAACCCGAGTCAGTGTTATTCTAAACGTTAAACGCTAGACAGTCGCTCACCCTCCGTTTAGCGTTTAAACAGTTTAGACGTAGATTAAACGGTTTAAACGGTTTGTACTGTAGCAGTAAATATATAAAAAAAATCATAATTTCATACTATATTTCTTTGTAATTGCAATTTAAGGTATGCATATAATACATAATGACACAACATTCTCATATTATACATAATACCTACTATATACTTGCTACTCTAACTCCTATTTTTTTCTTAACACGTGCTTATGGAACATACATTCCATCGCCAACAACCAATTATCCCATCAAAGCATGTTCCTTATTGCCTAAACGATCGTTTAAACGTGTGTTTATATGTGCAAACGTGTTTATCTTCAGTTTAATTCCATTGTTTACACCTTTTTTGACCAAGTTGACCGTTTACACGCGTTTAGCGTTTAATTCAGCGACTCGGGCCGAAACGACATGCATACCCTCCGTTTACAGTTTAAACGCGTGTAAACGACGGTTTACACGCGTTTAGACGAACAGTGACCCGAGTACTGTACTATACATTGGCCCCACGGATATAGAACCTATCAAAAAATGCACTTAATTTCAATAGGTTATTGATTTACGGGCCTGTTTGGATCCATAACTGGAGCGGATCCAAACAGACCAGCTAACTAAAACTCCTATTTTCTTTCTCTTTCGCTGATACAACCTAACTAAATCAGTTAAAATATGTTCAATGATCAAAATGCTCCTCTTTTTCACCTTCTCTTTTCCGACATTTCTCTGCTCCCAGTGGCGCCTCTCGTAATTTTTTACTTCTGCTTTTCACGTACCGCCGCTTTGGTAGAAATGTTTTTTTAGTAAAAAAAATGTTCTACGAAGAGTACAAATGTCCTAGTAGTAGAAAAGAATTGTTTCTGCATGCGATCATCGGTATGCGCACGCGTCATACATAATTGATGTCGTGTATGCGCAAATTATGGCTGGCACGTGAAGGCCGCACGGACGTCGAGTGGAATCGTAGGGCTTATTTAGTTGCACAAACTTTTCAAACTTTTCACTATTTATCCGTTACATTAAATGTTAGGACACTAGTTAAGGGTATTAAACGTGGATTAATGACAAAGCCCATTCCATAACCCCGGGTAACTTCACGAGACGAATCTAATGAGTCTAATTAGGCTATGATTAGACAACGTCGTGCTACAGTAAACAATCTCTAATGACGAATTAATTAGGCTTAATAGATTTGTCTCACGATTTTTCGTCCATCTGTGTAATTAGTTTTATAATTAGATCATGTTTAGTCCTCCTAATCTTTAGTTTAAAATTGCTACAGTAAATTTCGCAAACTTTCAAAACCAAACTAAACAGGGCCATGTAATTTACTCTGGTTGCGTAACGTGATCTGTGCCTGAGGCTGTCCGCACTCGTCATACTCTACTTTCATCCTCTAAAAGAAACATTCTGTCCTAGTCATCGAGATTCTCTCCTCTATACTCATTCCTTCCGCATACATCATCCTCTATATCTCATACTCTATACCAACTACCCTATATTTTATTCAACCATCTCCAACTACCATCTCCTCTCAACAAACACATTTCTTCGTAACACAATCATTTAAAATAATTATTCTAAATCATGAGATGAAAATATTTATTAATTTGTTCTCTTTTGTCTTTTTTTCCTTTTTCAATTCTTTTCTTTTTCTTTTTCTTTTTCTCTTTTTTTCCTTTTCCTTTTTCCCCTTTTCTCTTCTATTTCCCTTCCCACCCTGTCCCAATCCGTTCGTTCCTCGTTTCTCTCCCGCGGCCCCCAACCTCTCTCTCTCTCTCTTCC
>CM014277.1:7565990-7607886 GCA_004135705.1 Alloteropsis semialata | reverse complement strand
ATGATCTCAATGCCCTTCTGACTTCTTTTTTCCAGTTTCAACTTTGGTCTTGCTTGAGCAGCCGACGTCTGCATGTAGCTGCAGGACTTCGTCGCTGGCCGGCCGTCGCACCCACCGAGGATCATGAGACGGCGGAGCTCAGTGGCCACAAGATCAGTGGAGAAGATGTGGACCAATGGTGGTCACCCTTGGATGATGAGTGATTGACAACCGTTGTGTGGTTTGATGTATCTCTTGGCTTGTGATGTGCAGGTGTAGGATGCGACATGGCGGTCGACGGCATGTGGTGAAGGTCAAGCGCGAAAGGTTCATGCCGATGGACCGAGAGCGGTGAAGGGTGAACGAGTAGGCTTGGACTGAGGGACCCGAGGAGTCCGGGCGGAGTCATGGGCGGTCCACATGGTGCGCGGAAGAGCAAGAGTACATGATGGGATGAAGACGGCGTCGGTCGAGTCAAGCGGGACGGAGGCGAGTCGAGTAGGCGGCCCGGATGCGGGAGCGAAAGACTTGGAGGCGTCGGAGGCTTGACGGAGGCCGGACACGCGTCTACATCGGTCAGTCACGTCGTGCGGCGGCGTGCAAGGAGGGTTTGACCAGTTTGGCCTCAAAACTGGGGGCGAGTCACGCCTGCGGGGTGTGCAAGCGGGTTTGCCGGTTTGGGCCTCAAAACCGGGCGTGACAAGTCGGAGGACGCGTGGCACCATCGCGAAGCTTGCGTCGAGGCGAAGCGAAGTCGTGAAGGAGCCGGGTCCGTCTGATGCTTGCAGGAAAAGATGGACGGTTTTACCCCTGAGGGGTATTTGGCTTGTACACTGATTGTAAGGGCGTTTTGGACATTTGGCCAGCGCCTATATATATGTGGAGAGGCTATTGTGGGCAGCCATCTCTTTGGGGCTTAGTGAGGTGGGGGTTGCTCATTTGTTTGTGAGAGCCTTTGGGAGAGAGGGAGAGAAGAGAGGAGTGGCTCTTGTTCTTGAGCTTTTTGCCATCCAAGTTTTGCAATACTTGTGAGTGGCTTGTAACCGGATATGGCAAAGTGATTCATGGTGATTTCATCCTCTTAATCTTGTGCCAAATCCTTTGTTCCCGGCGTTTTTCTTTTTCGGATTTTCGGAGGTATTTTCGGGAAATTTTTGTTCTTCGCGATTGAGCCCAAATCCCGTGAGATTTGTTGGGGGAATATGTTGCTAGGATCTTTGTGAGCATTTACCATGTGATTCCCCTTCAAAACCCTCTTGGATTTGGCTTGAATTTGAAGATTTCCCCAAAACCGAGTTCTTGCTTAGGGTTTCGGTTGCCTCCAAAATTCGTGATGAATACTTGAGCTTTTTGTGAGATTCTTGATGGATCTATTAGCCCTTGGGGTTGTGATTCTGCGGCTCAAGTTTTGTCTGGAATCGTTGACCGTGGAGGATTTAATTTAGAGTCGTAGCCTGAGGTTTTGCGGTTGTTCTTGCCTCGGTTCTTTCTGTTGTTCCTGTGCAGGTCGACGCTCGCGAGCTCGGGCAGCACCTGCAGTGCGGGGGAGCGGACGGCGCGTGGGCTCCAGCTCCCAGCGCTCCTGGCGACTGCACAAGCGTTGACGACCCAGGCTCGCTCGGCAGTGCGGGCGGCAGGCCAGCCCAGCGAGCTGGCAGGCGCAGCAGCTGGCACCCACGAGGCCCAGCAGCCGCTCGGCGCGGCAAGCACAGGCCGGCAGTGCGGAGCTCGGCCCACTGCAGCTAGCAGGCCGCGGGTGCAAGCAGGTTAGCAAGCTGTGGACCAGCTCGGTCTTGCAGCTCCCAGCCCAAAGGGGCAGTTCACGCCAAGTGCAAGCAGCAGGCCGAAGCTGCAGGTCACGCAGCACAAGGAGATGGGCAGGCACTCGCATGCACTCGGCTCTTGGTCCAAGGCTTGGCCAGCAGCAGGTTTAATTTAATTGATTAATCATTGTAATCATAGTCTAATCACTATAGGTTTGTTTTAGTTTTCTTTTGTTTATTGCAAATATTTTGTTAGCTCATATTTGCTTTCTTGTTAGTCATTTAATCAATGCATGATTAGTATGGTTACTTGCTTATCTTTTAATCATTGCAATGATTAGTTAATTAATGTTTATTTAGTACTTCTCTTGCTTAATCATTGTTTAATTATGGAAATCAACATGCAATCATTAATTAATATTATTTAGCTCTTTTATGTGTTTAGCTCTTAGCTAATCTTGTATAACCTTTAGCAATTAATCTTTGCATGCTTAGCTAGTGAGGTTTGGTAGCTGTTTAGCTCAATTCTCCTGTGCAAGATTTTTGGTGTCTTGCTTTTGCTTCCGCATCGCTCTGTGCCTCTCTAATCGTTCCAGAGATAAGCTTGTCACGAGTTGGTTTGTGTTATCTTTGCGATTAGGTGAGAAGCGTGTTTGGGGTTGTAATCGGGACATAGGCCTTGTTTCTCCGAGCGAGAATTTTTTTAGAGGCTCCCATTCACCCCCCCTCTGGTCGCCCGTTTCGGTCCTTCAATTGGTATCAGAGCATTGGTTAAGGATCACTCCACCTTAACCGGCTTTGTGATCCACGAGGCGATAAGGGAAAGGGCGTTTTCACTTTCAGAGTTGGTTTTTGCGTTTTGAGCTTTCTTTCGGCTAATCCTAACCGGTGCTTTGAGCTATGGCACCAAGCTCTTTGTCTTGTGTGTCTTTGTCCTCAGGTTTGGATGATAATGAGAGGAAGAGCACGAAGCTTGACATGGATCAAGAAGTGGATGAGGTGCTGGATCTGCTCGAGCACTACGAGGATGGTGATCTCACAAAGAGCAAGTTCTTCCGCGAGCTAAGAGAGATGGGTCAAGGTACGCTCGCCAAATGCATCTTGTTTCTATGCAATCGGAATGATGATGATGCTATGAGAAACAAAGAGCTTTGTGATGCTTTGCGTAGGAAGAATGAGAAGATGAAATGTTCTATTTCTAGGTTGAAATCTGGTTTGTCTCATTGGAAGTCATGTGCCTTAATGCCTTGCAATTCTTGTGATAGATTGCTTAGAAGGAACAATGTTTTGAGTGCTTCTCTTGAATGTTTGAGTCTTGAGAATGACATGCTGAAAGACAATTCTTGTGATAACTTGCTAAGTAAGAATGATGAGTTAAATTCTTCTCTTGCTTGCTTGAAATGTGAAAATGAATTGTTGAAATCCAATGCCTCTATGCCTTGTGATTCATGTGTTACCTTGCATAATGATCTTGATAAGGCTAGAGATGAAATTGCTTTGCTAAAATCAAATGCTTGTTTACCATGTGGTTCTTGTGAGTCTTTGCTTGCTGAAATTAATCAACTAAAATTGACTCACACCACATGTGTAGAACAACTTGAGCATGCTAGGGCTAAAATTGATGAACTTGAGTCTATGCCTTGTAACACATGCTCTTTTGTGCTTGAAGAAAATGCTTGCATTGCTTCTTGTGATAATCATAATGCTTTGCTTGATGTGGATGATGATAATTGTTCATGTGGTCTCATTTGCACTTCATGCATTGATTTGGAAAATGAAGTTTTGGCTTTGAAGCAAATGAGCGATGATATGAGCGCCAAGTTGGTTGAGCACAATGAAATGAGTGCTAACCTTGAGAAAGAGATTGATCTCTTGCGTACCACATATGCAAAGTGCATTGAAAAAGAGATGGATAATTTGAGAAATGCTCCTTGTGGTACTTGTGATCGCCTCAAACATCAAAATGAGGTTTTGGTCATGAGATGCAAGAGTCTTAGTGCTAAGTCTTTGGATTCTCGCATTTCTTGTCACTCCGATGTTGGTGTTTCCAAAATTGCTTCTTCCCAACCGGAGTTGGCTTCTTGTGCTGAGCGTGAGTCATTGGATGTTGGCACTTGTGCTAGTGTTTTGGATAGTTCTTCCATAGCTATTCTAAAGCTTGTTGATTCTTCGGGTGTTGCCCAAGGGATTTCTAATGGCAAGGGTGCTTCTCACTTCTTTGGAACTCAATCCCCCAAACCAAAGTTCCATTGCACCTTTTGCAAGAAAGATGGGCATACCATTGAGTTCTGCTTTCGCCGTGTCAAACACGAGCGACGTGTTCGTGCCAAAGCTTTTAGGAAGCCACGTAGCCTTTCCCATGGCACGTGTGATCCTAATTTAGGCACCAAGTTGGATTCTAATGCTTCTTGCTCTAAGTCCCAAGGGACTTCTCACATGAATGGAAATGGTGATTCGTCCACTCGGACCGTGCTTCTAGATAGGCCTTTGTACCATTGTTCCTTTTGTGAGAAAGATGGGCACCAGGAGAGCTTCTGCTATCGGCGTGCAAGACGCTTGCGGCGAGCTCGGGCTTCTAGGCCATCGGTTGTTCATAGCCCTTCTCATGGCATGAACACTTGTGAGCCTAGTGCAAAGCCTCGCTTTGTTGATGGGTTTTTCGACTCCTTCTCTAGTGGGTTAGGTCATGATCGTGGACATGCTTCTAGTTCTTCTTGTGTTGGTCCACGACATGAGTCTCATGGTGCTTGTGATGGTTCTTCACTTAAGACCTTGGGAGATCGTTGCCTCTTTGCTAGTGGTAGCACTCGTTCTTCTTCTCGAGTTGCTCTTTTGAGGCATGCTTCTTTCAAGGGTGTTTCAAGATCTTTCCATTTGAACCGGCATTTGCATCATGCTAACCCATGTGACAAGTTGAGTGCTTCTTTTACCCGTGTGACCAAGTCTTGGGTTCCCAAGTATATGCTTGCTAACCCTTCGGGATCCAAGACTCGGTCTTTGTACCCTCATGTGTAGGTACGGTATGCGGTTGGAGAACATGAGCTTAACGGACTTGATCTTTTGCTTGAGGTGATCAAGACTTGATGGTTCTCCACACCGTTTGGATGGCCCTCGAGTGGCCTTTGTATACTTTGTATATTGTGCTTTTCTTTTGTACATTCATGTAATCAGTTGTACATTGCTTGCATGTTTTATACTTGTATCATGCTTTTGTATCTTGTCTAGCATGCTATTAACTTTGCTTATCATGTGGCATGCTAGCTTTGTAAATAACATGGTAGGATAGCCACCTTTTCATGTCTAGCATATTGTATTGTTGCTTATCTTGTGATATGCTAGCTTTTCTAAATGACATGGTAGGCTAGCTACCTTTTCATGTTAGCATGGATGTTTCTTCATGTATATCTTGCCATGCTAGCTTTGTATATATCTTGGTGGATTAGTCTTTTGTGAGACTTTTGATGTAGGTGCTTCATTCTCAAGCAAGGTAATTTGGATAAATTTGAATCTCTCTATTTGATGGTTATTTATTGGTTATGCATCTTATAGTTGTGCTTATCATGTTCCTAACCTTGAAACTAACCGGATAGTAGAAACATGTGAGATTATTTTCGATGAAACTATGCCTTGCACACCATCTGCCTTTGAGCTTGCAGATGAACATGGAATGAAGCAAACCATCTTTGAGGAAGAGGATGAGCTTGTAGATGGTGGTGATTAAGATGAAGATGTGATCGATCATCCACCAGCTGATGCACCTGTACCTTCTACTTCAACTACATTAGTTGATGGGCCAGACTCTACTTTCACTACACCAGGCCATCGACATGTACCACTACATGATCAAGTTAAAGAAGAAGACTAGGAGGATCCAGCTGCAGTTGAGGGGGAGGCTACCTTAGAGCATGAGGCTCAACAACACATTCAGCGTCGCCATCCACCTCAACAGATGATCGGTAACTTGCATGAACACACCTCTTGGCTCTTGCTATTTTGTTGCCTCTTTCTTCTCCCTTTTGTGTTGGGTTCTGGATGTTTTCTTTTGCATCACATTGTATCATATATGTCTCATGCATTTGCATTGCATTTTGTGACATAATGCATTTGTATCATATCTTGCACTAGATGAGCTTCTCTTATATATCCTAAGTATTTGCTTATGCTCTTGAGAACTAGTGCATAGGATTGTGGTGATTTTGCAATGTGCTGCTTATGCTCTTGATGATATTATCATAAGAAATCTTATGAGCTAAACTTGTTTATAAAAATGAATCTTGAATGCTTATCACCCATGAGTAGTCTTTTGTCATGCGCTGCTCTTGCTTGAGATGCTAGGTTGTGCTAGCTTGTACTCGGGCGACTTATTCTTTGCATATGGCTTATCATTGTGCTTGCTTTGCATCACCTAGGGGGAGCATGTTTTTTGTGCTTCACTTGTGTCAAGGGACACCTCATAAACCTTGGTTTTATATGTGCTCAATGAAAAATTAAAAGTAATATAAAAATATGGAAGATAGCAAATAGTATGCATGAAAATGCTTTTATCTATGTTGCTCACTTAAAATCATCACCAGGTTGCTCTACTGTTACATGTGCTTGCCATAGAAGTAGGCTCATGGTCTCAGTGAGTTTGAAAATGAGTAGGGATGTTTTGCAAGTGTTAGCAATGATCTTATGTTGAGAATATGTCATCCTTATATGAGCTTTTGTGATCTAGTTTGACCTTGCTCGAGTTATCATGGCTAGACTTTTGCTCATGTGGTGATATCCTTTATAAAATGTTGAAATCTGAAATTCTGCTTGAGCCTCCTGATTCTATCATAATATCCTCATGTCGGCTATTTGTGCTTGCTTATGATCTGCTTCTTTATGCTTTAGTTCATTTGTAGCATTTGTAAATGCTTTGTGATATATTTGAGAAGCTTGGTAGTTTTTGTACCCCATGGCATGCATTTTGTGCTCTCATGATATCCTTGATGTTTGCATTGACAACAAGGGGGAGAAATTTATGTTGCATATGCTCAAAGGGGAGAGTTTATGGTTTTGCATGCATTTCATGGAGATAGGAGAATCTGCATTGCATTTAGTAAGGGGGAGTTGCATTTGCTCCTGCATGCATTTGTGTAGCATGTTTTCAGGGAGAGTGCTTTCGCTCAGGGGGAGCTTTGTGTTGAGTTTGCATCTCTTTTGTGTGAGTTGCTTCTCTTTTGCTCTCTTGCCAGTTGCGTTGAGCTTTTACCTCTTCTTGAGGAGCCGGCAGTTGTTTGAGCTTTCGCTTGTCACATGATTGGTGTTGAGCCCTTTCTGCCTCTTCTTGAGGGATCATGTGACTTTGTCTCAGTTGTGTCGAGCCGTTGCCCTTGTCTTAGGGGACTGAGACTTCTCTTCTCGAGTGATCTTGTCTTTGCCTTTTGTCTTGGCTTTTGGATCACTTGAAAGAGATATTTGTTTTTCCTTTCTCTTCTTCTTATTGTTTTCAAGTTATTGTGGTGGGTGTTGTCAATGCACTCATCAAGGGGGAGATTGTGGACCAATGGTGGTCACCCTTGGATGATGAGTGATTGACAACCGTTGTGTGGTTTGATGTGTCTCTTGGCTTGTGATGTGCAGGTGTAGGATGCGACATGGCGGTCGACGGCATGTGGTGAAGGTCAAGCGCGAAAGGTTCATGCCGATGGACCGAGAGCGGTGAAGGGTGAACGAGTAGGCTTGGACTGAGGGATCCGAGGAGTCCGGGCGGAGTCATGGGCGGTCCACATGGTGCGCGGAAGAGCAAGAGTACATGATGGGATGAAGACGGCGTCGGTCGAGTCAAGCGGGACGGAGGCGAGTCGAGTAGGCGGCCCGGATGCGGGAGCGAAAGACTTGGAGGCGTCGGAGGCTTGGCGGAGGCCGGACACGCGTCTACATCGGTCAGTCACGTCGTGCGGCGGCGTGCAAGGAGGGTTTGACCAGTTTGGCCTCAAAACTGGGGGCGAGTCACGCCTGCGGGGTGTGCAAGCGGGTTTGCCGGTTTGGGCCTCAAAACCGGGGGTGACAAGTCGGAGGACGCGTGGCACCATCGCGAAGCTTGCGTCGAGGCGAAGCGAAGTCGTGAAGGAGCCGGGTCCGTCTGATGCTTGCAGGAAAAGATGGACGGTTTTACCCCTGAGGGGTATTTGGCTTGTACACTGATTGTAAGGGCGTTTTGGACATTTGGCCAGCGCCTATATATATGTGGAGAGGCTATTGTGGGCAGCCATCTCTTTGGGGCTTAGTGAGGTGGGGGTTGCTCATTTGTTTGTGAGAGCCTTTGGGAGAGAGGGAGAGAAGAGAGGAGTGGCTCTTGTTCTTGAGCTTTTTGCCATCCAAGTTTTGCAATACTTGTGAGTGGCTTGTAACCGGATATGGCCAAGTGATTCATAGTGATTTCATCCTCTTAATCTTGTGCCAAATCCTTTGTTCCCGGCGTTTTTCTTTTTCGGATTTTCGGAGGTATTTTCGGGAAATTTTTGTTCTTCGCGATTGAGCCCAAATCCCGTGAGATTTGTTGGGGGAATATGTTGCTAGGATCTTTGTGAGCATTTACCATGTGATTCCCCTTCAAAACCCTCTTGGATTTGGCTTGAATTTGAAGATTTCCCCAAAACCGAGTTCTTGCTTAGGGTTTCGGTTGCCTCCAAAATTCGTGATGAATACTTGAGCTTTTTGTGAGATTCTTGATGGATCTATTAGCCCTTGGGGTTGTGATTCTGCGGCTCAAGTTTTGTCTGGAATCGTTGACCGTGGAGGATTTAATTTAGAGTCGTAGCCTGAGGTTTTGCGGTTGTTCTTACCTCGGTTCTTTCTGTTGTTCCTGTGCAGGTCGACGCTCGCGAGCTCGGGCAGCACCTGCAGTGCGGGGGAGCGGACGGCGCGTGGGCTCCAGCTCCCAGCGCTCCTGGCGACTGCACAAGCGTTGACGACCCAGGCTCGCTCGGCAGTGCGGGCGGCAGGCCAGCCCAGCGAGCTGGCAGGCGCAGCAGCTGGCACCCACGAGGCCCAGCAGCCGCTCGGCGCGGCAAGCACAGGCCGGCAGTGCGGAGCTCGGCCCACTGCAGCTAGCAGGCCGCGGGTGCAAGCAGGTTAGCAAGCTGTGGACCAGCTCGGTCTTGCAGCTCCCAGCCCAAAGGGGCAGTTCACGCCAAGTGCAAGCAGCAGGCCGAAGCTGCAGGTCACGCAGCACAAGGAGATGGGCAGGCACTCGCATGCACTCGGCTCTTGGTCCAAGGCTTGGCCAGCAGCAGGTTTAATTTAATTGATTAATCATTGTAATCATAGTCTAATCACTATAGGTTTGTTTTAGTTTTCTTTTGTTTATTGCAAATATTTTGTTAGCTCATATTTGCTTTCTTGTTAGTCATTTAATCAATGCATGATTAGTATGGTTACTTGCTTATCTTTTAATCATTGCAATGATTAGTTAATTAATGTTTATTTAGTACTTCTCTTGCTTAATCATTGTTTAATTATGGAAATCAACATGCAATCATTAATTAATATTATTTAGCTCTTTTATGTGTTTAGCTCTTAGCTAATCTTGTATAACCTTTAGCAATTAATCTTTGCATGCTTAGCTAGTGAGGTTTGGTAGCTGTTTAGCTCAATTCTCCTGTGCAAGATTTTTGGTGTCTTGCTTTTGCTTCCGCATCGCTCTGTGCCTCTCTAATCGTTCCAGAGATAAGCTTGTCACGAGTTGGTTTGTGTTATCTTTGCGATTAGGTGAGAAGCGTGTTTGGGGTTGTAATCGGGACATAGGCCTTGTTTCTCCGAGCGAGAATTTTTTTAGAGGCTCCCATTCACCCCCCCTCTGGTCGCCCGTTTCGGTCCTTCAGAAGATGAAAAGATGAACTTAGGAGAAGATGATAGTCTATCATCTTATCCTGGAGAGACTAGCTAATTACCAATATAAAGAGGAAAAAAGGTAACTGTTCAGATCGAGCTATACAGATGCATAAAGATCGAACAAGGTCGCCAGCTGGTAAGGTTTGTTAGGAAAATTAACACAGATGCATATATGTGTGCTGCATTTCATTGGAAACTAACACACGGATCCATCGATACTTGAGCATCGATGGCCAAAAGGTTCGTTCCCAAAAATCATAGCTATGGCAAAATCGATCGACCACTAACCTGGAAGAGGAAGAGAAGTCCACGAAGGCGAAACAGTGAGCAGTAGAAAAGAACTTGGTCTTCGGCTTGCTGAAGAGATCAAGGGGCGATATCCACACCGGCCAGCTGTCGAGGTGCAGATCTCATGTCATCATCATCGAGTAATCACTTGGTTCACCAAAACCAAGGTTATTTAGACGGCAGCAAAGAGCTGACTTTTAGGGCACTTGACTATACTTAAATGGTTCCATTATTCTTGTGGAGTTCACATGACTATACTATCAATCTGTATCTAGATCTGGACGTTTCTCCTTTAAAAAGAAAGAACCGATCTAAGCTTGGATGTTTGACACTTATAATCTTATCTGAACTACGGTGAGCCGGGGACCTGGACCTGGACTTAATCTTATCTAGGGTCTCTGGACCAGGTACATGCATTGGACCACTCACCTAGATATTAAGTATAACAATCCAATGCATACCACTAGTATTAGTTAGAATTTAATTTTGACTGAAACATTATTAAACAGTGGATGCATCCTCTTTAGTTCTTATCATATAAAAATCGTCTTTCTTTTCTTTATTCTCTAATCACTGGTTGCTACAGCCCCATACATCAAGCTCCCATGTTCTTACGGCTGCTGCAACTTTTCGCTAGCACAAAACTGCTTGTCGTGTCAACAAATTTATTATTGCGGCCAGCAAAACATAGCCTTCTGTTTTTTGCTCATCCCCTCTTTCTCCTGCTTGTTCTCCCGAGGAGTTTTGCATTGCCCACTATATTGTAGTCACCAAAGATGCATCCTTGGGTATGTGCAGCTTTTTCTCTTGTCTAACACTACATGCAACTTGCTATGGACGAACATGTATATGTCAAACATCAATTTCCCAGTTGCTTTATTCTAGATCATGTCACCATTGTTTCATAGCCACATCTCTGCCCTTCTCTTCTTAATTTTTCACCCACTAAACATAGTGCTATATCGCAAGATTATGCCTTAATGGAAGGGATGCTGTAGGATGCTTGATATGGTGATTGGGCTGGTGTCATGTTTGTCCCCTAATCGTCATATTGCAGGACCCTCGCTTCACCTATGAGCTCTTTATTTTACGGTACTCCTTACTATCAATGAGTGATATATATTATAAATTCTCATAAGGGGTAGTTTAGTAATTTCACTTGGATGCAAATGAAATTAGATATTGGAGATGTAAAAAAATATCAAGGATCAAAGTGATTTTTAAAATATAAAAAATTCAATTAGCCATTAATTTTTCCCCAAAATGCCCATACACTACTATACTACTCATTGTATATACTATACTACAGTTAAAGCCTCCAGTAGTATATAATTAATCTCAACCATACGATCTTTTTATATTAGTCTTTTTAGACACTAGTATAGAGTAGTATGGAGTACCGTAAAAGTACTCCACCTCATTTGTTATTGTGTACATGGATACTCCACTTGCTTCGCCTCAAAGGAACATACAATCTCCATAATTTGTTGTGCATCAAGGATGGACACGACTTTTGCCACCGGTAAGTTGATAATGTGTGTTTCTTGGCACCAGTGTCAATATTTGGCATTCTAATTTTGTTTCCTCTCAAGACAATTTGACTCGCCAAGTTTAGCTTTTTGACAACCAATGAGATGTTTATTCAAGGATTAGTGTTCTTAATTATAACGTTACGCTATCGATTGTTGTAATGATCTGCACACAACTCCGATGAAAGCAGTGCACTAGAAAGCAGTTTTCGGTCTTGCAGCTAAAAGCCTAAACCCCTCCTGAAAGCAGTGGGAGCTGAAAATAACAAATGAAAGTGACCCATCACTACCAGAGAACTCTCCATCCGCCACCCCTCATAGGTCACAGATGGATCGGACCCGGTACCAGGGTCCAACGGTCAATAATTTTGCGCACTCATAGGTACCGGTTGGTGGCACCACCCGGTACCTATGAGCACACATTGGTACCGGTTGGTGCCACCACCCGGTACCAATGAGCCTCTGGGCCTTTGGTACCGGTTAGTGACAACAACCGGTACCAATGTGGCTATATAGGTACCGGGTGGTGCCACCAACCGGTACCAAAGGGGCTCTGCGTATATAGGCCCCTTCTTCCTCCCCCAGCCTGAGCCATGGCTCATTTCTTCATCCTCCATTGAGCTCGGGTTGGAGGAGCTCATGCTCAAAATTTTCATAACTTTTGGAGATTTTGCAAACCAAGTCCGCTAGAAGATTAGCAACTTCATCCTCTCTCTTTTGACGGTTAGTATGGTCTATTTCATGCTCTATATTTTGAGTAATTTGTGTTTTATGGAATGGATTGAAATAAGAGATTTTAGATTTAATCTTCATTTTTATTATGAATTTGTGATAGAGAATCACTATATAGTTAGTTGTTGCATGTGTAGAGATGATGCACAAATTTTTAGACATTGTTTAGATTTTTGGATTATTTGTAGAAACTTTAAATGATTTTCATATTTATGCATATTGTGATTTTTAGATATTATAAATGATATTTATATTTAGGGTTATTAGGATTTTTAGAGATTATAAATGATATTCATATTTAGGCTTATTACGAACTTTAGAATTACATCTTTTTAGAGGCTTCAAATGATATTGATATTTAAGGTTATTAGGATTTTTTGAGATTATAAATGATATTCTTATTTAGTTAGATTTTAAATTTAATTTTACTTCTCATGGTTGTCAGTATCTTGTAGTAAAACAATTCAACTCTTGGCATGCCTATGATGATATCACACTAATATATAGTTGTTACGTCTAACTTTATTCTTCTCCACTTTTAGTGTGCCAGACAGGAACAAGGGACGAATCTATACGGATACTACGTCTGCCAGTGGATCCATAGCTTTATTTCTCCCAAAAAAGCGACTAACCAAGAACTCATGGTACGTCTACCAGTGGATAATGAGATTATTAGTGTATATAGAAATTAGATTATTAGTGTATATGAAAATTAGATTATTAGTGTATATGAAAATTAGTTTATTAGTGTATAGAAATATTAGTGTATATGGAAATTAGATTATTAGTGTATATGGAAATTAGTTTATTAGTGTATAGAAATATTAGTGTATATGAAAATTAGATTATTAGTGTATATGGAAATTAGATTATTAGTGTATATGGAAATTAGATTATTAGTGTATATGGAAATTAGATTATTAGTGTATATGGAAATATGATTATTAGTGTATATGGAAATATGATTATTAGTGTATATGGAAATTAGATTATTAGTGTATATGGAAATTAGATTATTAGTGTATATGGAAATAAGATTATTAGTGTATATGGAAATTAGATTATTAGTGTATATGGAAATATGATTATTAATGTATATTTATTATGAATATATTTATTATACTTTGTTATTTCATGTATACTTTGTTATTTAATGATTAGTGTATATGGAAATGATTATTAGTTATTGATTATTATTTAGAAATGATTATTAGTTATAGTTTAGAAATGATTATTAGTTATTGTTTAGAAATGATTATTAGTTATTGTTTAGAAATGAATGTGTTAGGAAATTTTATGATTATATGTAAAATTTATTTATTATATGAATGAATGATTATTAGTTACTTGTTTAGAAATGATTATATGCAAAATTTATTTATTATATGAATGAATGTTGTCATTTGTGATTAATGCAGAGGATGTTTTACCATGAAGAGCTCCCAATGACAGAAAAAGCAAAAGCTATTGCGGACCAACTATTTGGATTCATTATGGACCAAGTTATAAATCCACAGGGAGAGTACCACCATGACGGACGCGCTATCGCTCAGTATGACTCCCTTTCCGCTCCTTCTTCCAGTTCTGGCCGTAATGTAAACAACTTTTAAATGCTCTAACTTTTGTATTGGCTGATCTCAAATGTTTATATGTGAATGTTCGAGAAAAATGCAATCAAAGTCCGGTCAAAATCAATTGACAATTGCGACGACTTCAATCTTATTGCGTGAAAGATCGTGTACGACATATGACATATGACGAGCAGACACGTAGACGCGTAGATTTGTATATAACTAACCCAAATATCAAACATTTAAAAAAAAACCAAAACAGCCTTTGGTACCGGTTGGTAGGCCCCTCCCCCGCATTCCTACGCGGGGGGTCCTTTGGTACCGGTTACCAACCGGTACCAAAGGCTCCCTTTGGTACCGGTTCTGGGCCCGGTACCAAAGGCCGGCCCCCTTTAGTCACGGTGTCGCGGTACCGGTTCCAGAACCGGTACCTATGAGGGTTACGAACCGTGACCGATGGCGAGTTCTCCAGTAGTGATCAGGTCGGATATTTTGGCCCGTGCCCGACCCGTCGTATGACCGGGTCGGATCGGGTCGGGTATTTTTTCGGGCGGGTTGGGTCGGGTTTGTCGGGTCGGGTGCCCCATGATCACGTCTAGTATGGTCTACAGGTCTAGTCAGGCTGGGGCATGTTAAGTTACAAAAGGTTGATGCAGTAGAATGTTTATTTATAGCAGTGTGCTTTGTATATGGATCACTTTTACAGTTTTACTGCAATCTGCTGTGACCTGTCATTGGAACACATGCAAGCAAATTCAGAAACCATTCATGGCACCAACTCACCACCATCCTCATGATGAAGGACAAGTAAATCAAATAGAAAAAATGCATGATTATACTAGTAGTATTATTTCTCCTAGTTTCCATCGCTGTTCGTAGGATGCTCACAGCCACTGACTCTAGCGCAAATAATATTTGCCTATACAAACTGAGAATTACCTAGTAGTGGTAGAAGTAGAAGTAAAAAGTAATTAACACTTGGCGTTCAAACGAGTCAGATAATTCACAGATATCTCTTTTCTAGCTAAACCATGGCTTTTCTTCTTGCAATTCTTGCCGGCTGCCGCGCCTCGTGGTGCTTCTGCTACTCACCGTCTGCTGCAGAAGAAGACACAGCTGCCATCCGACCCGGGCCTGATCTGCTCCAGCTGCCGCAGCACCTCACGTGCCTCAGGCCTTACCGACGGCTCCGGGTCGACGCAGTGCAGAGCCAGCTTCAGCGTCTCCCACATCTCGTCCCCGACGGGCCCCGAAGCCGCGTCGCGCATCAACTCCCGGTCCAATACCTCACTGGTCCACTCCTCCTTCACCATGGACGCCACCCACTGCGGCAGGTTGGTTTGGACCGGGGTCTTGCCCGTCAGCAGCTCCAGGATGATCATGTCCAGGTTGTACACGTCCGTCTTCGGGATGCATTCATTCAGTTTCAGCATCTCCGGCGCGCGATACTCATCCGCGCGCGCCTCCAAGTTGACGTCGACGTCGGCCGTTACCAGGCGGGACAGCTCGAAGTCACAGATCTTGGGGTTCTTCTGCTCGTCCAGGAGCACGGTTCTGGAGGTCAGGTTGCCGTGCACGATGTTCATGTCGTCGTGGAGGTAGGCCAGTCAACGGGCTGTGCCCTTGGCGATTGTCATCCGGGTCGCCCAGTCCATCGGCGTGGCACAAGCGTGAGAAGCTGCATCAGTGCCATTCATCAGGAAACATCAAGCGTCAGTGCATAAGTTCAGAGTTTCAGAAATGAAAGGAATGTCGAGTTGGGAATAATTCTTCAAGAAATTTCATAAAATAAAGTAGAACTTCACAAAATATCTAATGCATCAACTGTTTGCAAACACAGTGTCAGTACAACTTCAGAGTTCTAATTCACAATCGTTGCAGACTTGCAGTGTCAGTTCAGAAGGTACCCAACACTGAAAAATGCTCAGGTGGGAACAAATTACTGACAGATTTCGAGTAACAATGTTGAATAATGCTGATAAATTAGCAATGGTGAGATGACAAATTTCAATTTACTTGGACAAAAAAATCCTAATTCATCACTTGGTGAACCAAAAAGTGCACAAGGTGCTAGTTTGTTTTTATTCAACCTAACACGAGCAGTTCCTACAGATTACTGAACTTTTCTGCATTGGTCTTGGTCATGCAAACGAGATGCTCTCTGACTGACAGGAATTCTGACATGTTAGGGTCTAAACTTAATCTATTCTTATATCCTAATCGAAAGCAACAGCTACCAGAGTTACAGTAGTATCAATCTTTGCAACGTTTGACTCTGTAAATTTTCAGACCAAGGCTTTGCTGACTACATACTAGCAGTTAACAGGGTACAAGAACCCGCAAGCAATGGGAACTTAATTCTCTAATATTATCTAAGTTCCCTATGGACTAGCATTCTAATACGAATTTGTTGTGTTTATCAAAGAATTGCATATGGTGGACTAGGATTTCTCAACCATATATCAGAATTCAGAAATTGTAATGCTGAACAGAACACAATAACAGAGCAGAGCATAAATCTGACCGACTGACCGTGCAATAATCCGTAGAGTAATCCGTAGAGGCTGCCCTTGGGCATGTAATCGAAGAGGAGCAGCTTATCCCCCTTCAGTCTCGGCTCCAGGTATCAAATATTTAAAAAAAATAACCAAATCACCCTTTGGTACTGGTTGGTAACACCAACCGGTACCAAAGGCCCTCCCCCATAGCCTTCGTGGGAGGGGCCTTTGGCACCCTTTGGTACGGGTTCTGGACCCGGTACCGAAGACCGACCCCTTTAGTCTCAGTTGCACGGTACCGGTTTCAGAACCGGTACCTATGAGGGTTATGAACCGGTACTGATAGAGGTATCTCCGGTAGTGCATGTGGATCATGGGTGGATGCAGGCCACTTGCCAGCGTTCATTAGGTGCATAGTCACCAGGAACCTGTGGAACGGGGCAGTGTTCGTCTGTCCCGGGAAGGAGGGACATTTTTGTTCCCCCTTGTTAAAATCACTCATATATAAGAATCTTTCTGATAGAGCATTCTTTGTACACGACAATAGAGATCGATCTGGTGATTTACAGAACAAGGTGACCACCAGCTGGTAAGATTCGATCGAAAATTTAGGATGCACGGAATCACAACCGACCCATCCAATTCAGCATGCAGGTTCCTAGCGAGAGTCAGTACCCATCCGTACTCCGGCGTGTGAATGGAGAGTGGGGACTGCAAAATCGGTCGCTAACCAGGAAGAAGATGGAGAACCATACACGAAGCTAAGGTTTTGCCTTGCAGAGAAGAACGATGAGTCGTCGACTCGCCTCCGTCGTATAGTATGGTCTATAGTATTGGCTCTATGGAGATGGACCGTCCCCGGCAGATCATGTAACGCACAAACCAGATTAAATTACACGCAGTACGATTCACCAATAATGCAAAACAGCAAGAGTTGACGATTCCATTCACCGTTCATGCTGGCATTCACGTGACGGTCATTAATTTGCGCATGTACAACCTGGACTTTCTAATTATCATCATCCAAGGGGGAAATGTAGAAAAAGAAGAGTTGACCTTGACTTTGTTCATTGGACGGGACGATGTTACACGCAATCCCATGCATGGTCACGCACGACCTAGTAACATTTGTTTACCTTGCATGGAAAGTTTTCCTTCTGTACTAATAAAAAGTTTCTACCGATACGGTACATGAAAAGTTCAAATAGAGTTAGAAACCGGCTAACCGTAGAGGGGTCTCCCACCTCCCATCCCACCCACCCACCCACCCCGTTCCCTCTTATTTGTGATTCAAATACGGATAGTGCAAAATATGTCAGGTACAAAACTGATATTGATATATGTTACATATCTGTATTAAATATTCAATCAACTTTGGGTAGTCTGATTCAGATACCAGTCGGATATTAAATCTTCAAATCCGGATATCGGACTGTTCATTTACTGTCTGAACCCCCTTGATCGGGCAGAAGGATGAAAAATATCCTTGCCATTTTTATCCCTAACTGCGATGCGGCATGAAAAAAAGAAAACGCATCTCATCTTCTCTGTTCTCTCCCGCATCGTTTTCCTCACGACGCCGCGCACGAGGCGCTGGTGAGGTGCACCCTCTCTCTCTCTCGTTGTGCTTCCTCTCTCTTGCTCGCCATGTGTTCGGCCTCCCACCACCTTCCACGGCGGGCGGGCGAACTCGTCGCCGTGCTGTCACCCACCAACCTCCCATCCACCCCGCCCTTCCTAAGCACTACGAGTGGCTCGCCCCCGTCACCAATGACCCCACCCACCGGTTTTCTACCACCACCCGTGTCACATCTGGTTTTGAAGAATAAAACCAAGTAACTCATGTGTACGCCAGGATCCGTTCACACACACATGATGACATCATTAGCGATAACAAACCAATGCATATCGTACCAAAAGTGAGTTAAATAGCATTATTACAAGCCAATAATATAATCCTTAACAAATCAAATAAACGTCTCAACTAATAACTGAATAAACTCCTCCACAAGCAGTCGACTGGTGGAACGCACACCTAGCTAGAACTCGTCAACCTCCTCAAGGTAATCTCCACAAGTGTCTCCCCCTGAGCCACAGATAAAACAAGTTTGAGTACACTTATGGTTGGTATTCAGAAAAGTGGAGTAATAATAAATATGACATGCAAGGCTATAAGTACTAAGCAATTTTAATTGGTCAAGTTTTCATTAGCAAGCTTAAGGGCCCGTTTGGTAGAGCTCTGGCTCATGCAAAAATAGCTCTGGCTTTGGCTTGTCTGGTGAAGCAGCTTTTTTTGGCTTTGGCTTGTCTGGTTGAAAAAACATTTGGTAAAACAGCTTATCATAGCTTTGTAGAATGGATAGAAGAGATGAAATGTCTATTTTGCCCTTGTATATGTATATATGTTGCACAGGTGACTTTGTATGTATTACGTTGGTGTGTAATTTGATTACGCAATAATTATTAAATAAAATAATTATATTTTAAACTAATGTGATTAATTAAAGATAGAGACGCGAGGGAGTGGGGAGTGAGAGAGGGGAGCGAGAGCACAGAGGCGAGCGCGTGAGCCTTATCTGCTCGATAGAGACGATGGCAAATCCATGTAATTTTTGTGAACCACAGGGCTAATAAAGGACCTTGGTCTGCAGGGTGGAAAATGAGCTGGGACAAGCTAGTATTTGCCGCTTCCCTCCGTAGTGCAAAATACTGACCTGCTTCTCCACCGCTTTAACCGTGAATCACTTCTGTGCCGGACCGTTTGGTACCCAGAGCGGTGAAGCAGCAACGTGAGCTGGGCAAAAAGCCCTGCCAAAGGGGCTCTAACTAAGTACAAGTATATACCAACCCAATTAAAGTACAGAAATAAATGTTCATAAAGTAACCACAATTTAATTATCATGAGAGGGTCCAAACCGCTCGTAACCGTGAGCACGGCTATTATAACAGTTTTACACTCTGCAGAGGTTGTACAGTTTTCCCTCAAACAATGTTTCTCATATAGCCTGAGGTCGCGAGCCTCTTCAACACTTTCTTAGGTGAGGGGCCAGAGAACCATTACATGACTATTACAAAGAATTATTAAAATGAAACAACCTGCTAAGGTTTCAAGCCACAACAAAGCATAACATTCCCTAATCGCCGAGTTACTTAGCAAAGCATACTCCCAAGAGGACCGGCTATACCCCATCCATGCTTCCCCTCTTTCCCTTTCGGTAAGATTATTACAAGTTAACTCTTCTAATTAATTAGTCATGACTAGAGCCTATTAGCTATGTGGTTGCACTGTTTTCTTGGGTGGTCACTCCATGTTCCAATTAAAATAATTATCTTGTTTACCGTCCAATGAGCATATCACAAATTCATAAAGTTCAGCATTAATATTCTCCATAACCCAAGGTAAAGCAACTAAGCAATGCTATCCAACAATAGTTCAATAACCAGGTTATGCAAGAGAATAGGGTAAACAAGACTAGTCATGTCCTTAAAATAGGTCCCATCAAGATTATAACAATGCATGACATAAAAGTAAATGTGATTATTATAATATGATTATCCTTGGGATAAACATGATCAAGGACACTTGCCTTCAGCAAAAGGCTCCTGCTGCTCAGATTCTTCAAAGAACTGCTCCTACTCCTCCTCAAACAGCTCTCCTTCTAAACGTGTCACACGAACACATACAAAGAAAGCAATACAACAAAATAAGAAACAATACACCAACCATTGATAACAGAACAAAACAATAGAATATGTGTGCCCTTATAGCCGCATAGTTGTTACAAGGCTTTCGTGAGCAAGGTTACATTTTCTTCCCTTCTGTCTACACAAATAGCATCTCTTTTCCAGATGTTCAATCCACAACTTACTTTAAGAATGAGTTGGTCTGGTCCTCTTTTTAACGACAAGGTCAAAGACTTGTTAAACCAATAAAAGGGGCTAAGGTTGACTTGCAGAGAAGAACGATGAGTCGACGACTCGCCTCCGTCGTTGACGCAGTGGAGATTGGTACTAGTCTATAGTATTGGCTCTATGGAGATGGACCGTCCCCGGTTGTTTCTGGCTGAGGTGCAGAACTGCAGATCACTTAACGCACAATTGCACAAACCAGATTAAATTTCACGTAGTACGATTCACCAATAATGCAAAACAGCAAGAGTTGACGATTCCATTCACCATTCATGCTGGCATTCACGTGACGGTCATTAATTTGCGCATGTACAACCTGGACTTTCTAATTATCATCATCCAAGGGGGAAATGTAGAAAAAGAAGAGTTGACCTTGACTTCGTTCATTGGACGCTAATCTCCCGGGACGATGCTACACGCATTCCCATGCATGGTCACGCACGACCTAGTAACATTTTTTCTACTATTAGAACATTTGTTTACCTTGCAATGAAAGTTTTCCTTCTACACTAATAAAAATTTCTACCGATACGGTACATGAAAAGTTCAAATAGAGTTAGAAACCGGCTAACCGGAGAGGTGTCTCCCACCTCCCATCCCCCACCCTGTTTCCCCTCATTTGGATACGGATATCGTAAAATGTGTTAGATACAAAACTGATATTGATATATGTTACATATTTGTATTAATTCAACTTTGGGTAGTCAGATTCAGATATCAATCGGATATTAAATCTTCAATAAATCCGGATATCAAACTGTTCATTTACTGTCTGAACCCCCTTGATCGGATAGAAGGATGGAAAATATCCTTGCCATTTTTATCCCTACCTTCAATGCATGAAAAAAAAGATGCATCTCATCTTCTCTGTTCTCCCCTGCATCGTTTTCCTCACAATGCCACGCACCAGGCGCCGGTGAGGTGCGCCCCCTTTCTCTCTCCCTCTCTCTCATCGTGTTGCCTCTCTCTCGCTCGCCATGTGTCCGGCCTCCCACCACCTCCCACGGCCGGTGGGCAAACTCGTCACCATGCCGCCACCCACCGACCTCCCCTCCATCCCGACCTTCCTAAGCACCGCGGTCGCTCGCCCCCACCACCAATGACCCCACCCACCGGTTTTCCACCACCACCAGGCCGCCGATGCCATCGTCGTCGGCCTCATTGCCCACACACCGCCTCCTCCATCGGGTCGGCCGCCGCCCACGGCTATCCCTCTAAGGGCGCGCCGGCCATGGAAGCTCGCCCAACCTCGAAACCCCTGAACCCAAACCCTAACCCCGCCAGCCTCTACCGTCGTTGGCCGCTCCGCCCACCTCCTGCCCATGGTCTTCTTCTCCGATTCCGGCTAGTGTCGCTTCTCCCTGATGTTTCTATCTGTTTCTTCCCTATATTGTTACTTTATGTTGTTGTAACCATCCGTAGAAGAAGGTAACATGACGGGCTTTGGATTTATCTCTAAATTGAGGAGTTCTTTTACGGTACTCCATACTACTCTATGCTAGTGTCTGAGAAAGACTGGTATAAAAATATCGCACGGTTGAGATTAATTGTATACTACTGAATACTTTAATTGTAGTATGATAGCATACACTGAGTAGTACGGTGGTATATGAGCATTTTAGAAAAAAGTAATGACATACTTGAAATATTTATATTAATAAAAAATCACTTTGATCCTTGATATATCTTTTTATATCTCTAATTTTATTTCCATCCATGTGAAGTTACTAAAATATCCCTTACTCATGGGGTTTATAGTCTATACCACTTAGTGGAGAGTACATTAAAAGAGCTCAAATGTAGAGGCCTCTCTGTTTAGTTTTTAGTATAGAATTATAGCAGAGAAAAAAGCTCAGCTTGGCTTGTTTGTTTTGAAGGGTCTTGGAGAGGATTTGCAGTGATTATATCCCCTACAAGCCAACCCACCCACCCACCCAACACCCCCACCCAAATCTCCCCATGGGAGGCGATTAAGCGGACAAGTTCCAGCGGTAGGGAAAAAAATGTTGCACAGTGCAGTTGGGTAAATCATGCTTTCTATGGGATGGTCCGTGGAAGCCTAGAGTACCTAGCTAATCTTTTACTAAGCTTAAGAGTAAACAAATCCTAGTACACGAATTCAAGAATATGCACAAGCCCTGCATCAGCTTCTCCATATGCCGTTAACATCTCCAGCTTTGCTCAGTTGCAGGAACTTCACCAATGCTTCACTAGACAATGTCGCGTCTGTCTGCTGCTTCTTCACTAGGGGTCCGCTTCCTGATTCTGTTTGTGCTAGCTTGAAACTTTGAACTTGCTTGCTTCCTGATTCAATTATGTTCCTTCCGCTGCTATCTTATTGCGTTTGACCATCGGACCAATTAACCTTGTAGCTTGTTGGGATGACCGAATATTAAGCCATGAAATTTCACTACTAATCTGAACAAATTAGCTTTGATATAGTTCCTGAACGGCAAAAGGGCCAAGCCTCATGATGCTCTGGGAGATTTATGGGCGTGTTTGTTTCCGTTTCTCTCAACCACGGTTAGATTCTAAGATAAGTGAAAATTTTCTCGATCCTTGATTATTGTAGTTCAAATCTATGAAATGGATTATCAGAGAATCGAGAATAAGTGAAAATAATCAAGGTGTTTGGTGGGATTCTCGCTTATTTTGACCCAAAAGTTGATTATAAGCGGAAACAAACAGGAAGAGGCACCATTCAACAAGATTAAAATTATTGGGAGGACAAGTGAAAGAGAGAGAGAGATGTATATCCAATCCGAATTTGTCCACGCCACATGAAATTTGGGTCTACTTGGTAAAGTTTTCATGACCCATTCAAAAAATCATTTAGAAATATTTCCATCTTTGAACTCTGGTACAGACTTCCAGATCTTCCTTATGGTGACTTCATCCTCATTTCACTTTTTTTTTCATTCTCCAAATTTAGACAAATTTTCGTCCTGAATTCATTAAAACAGATGTTTCTAGCTTCCTATTTACTTATATGGCTAACTTTGGATTTTTTTAATGTTTTTTTAGGGATTTTAACCCATATATAATCTTATGCGTTCAACTTCTCATAATTTGATTTAACACCCCCCCCCCAACACACACACACACTAGGGTAATAACAAGAGCTCAAAGCTTGCAAACTCCTCAATTGTACTTTCTCCGTGCTCTATTAATTTTCCCAACTATTTCTTCGCATGTGGCCAACTCTTCCTCGTATATTTTGATTAAAAAAAAGTCTACCTACTAATTGTGCAAAGGTTTGTTGCCAATTATATTGTTCGTGATTTTGTAAAACAATTAGGAAATATACAACTTATACACCAAAAATAAGTGTGTGCCTGTGCTGCATAAGGTTAAGCACCAGTCTTATTCAGAACATTATAGGCCGGGGCTGGCTCGCATGAGTAGCACGCAATGTTCATACCATGTGTATATATCCAATTTGTTCTGAAAAAACACATAACCGTTGCGGGTACACCTAACAAACCATGGATCACCGAGAAGTTCAACGAAAGCTAAAATAACAAAACAATTTAAATAGTTCAGTAGCTGACAACTGCCATGTTTGTAGCCGACGGCGGCGCCGTAGCAGCGTAGCTTTCATATGGTTGGACGTTGTTATGAAAAAATTAACTTTTTTCAGCCCTCAGATGTGTAAACTCTGTACAGAAGGTGGAACATGCAGGTCTCATAAATTGGACTGGATTGAACAAAAGCATCACAAATACAGTAAGAAATTTCACCAATTTCTATTATTAACACAGGGTGCGCTTTTACTGGCCGGCCCGTATCGAGCCATCTCGGCGGAGGGGAGCGTCGCCATTGAACTCGACCTCTACTACGGCAGCGACCAAGACCCAGAACACCACTCGGAAGACGACGACGCGACGGAGAGCATATTCTGGGACGTGTACAGCAAGAATCGAGCATACGACAGGCTCATCACGAAGAGGGCCAGCACCGGCTGCGGCCCCGTGGATGTCACGTACATCGTCTGGAGCAACGCAGTGCAAGGCAGCATCCAGGTGAGGCTGACCCAGCGAGACGGAAACGGAACGGATCCTGACCATTGTTGCATCCACGGGAGGATCACCGCAACGTACAGCCGCTTCCCCGATAACGCGGTCGTGCTCTTCGACAGCAATGGCACCTGCCCAACGCTGCGGTACGAGGACCTGGCCGTTCCGTTGGCCAGAACAGTCATAGCTGCGCCGTTGACGAAGCCCCTCACAATTGGTGTGGAGCTAAACGACCATTCAGGCAAGGAGATCGTGAGCGGCTCCCGCGTGTTCCACCCCGAGCTCCACAGGCAGCGGCGTCTTGTTGGCCGGAATGGTGACATCGTCGAAGTGACGATCACGTGGGCAGAGTGAGGGCACGCCTTCTGGGGTCCTTCGTGTCCGGCCGCCATCATCGACTGGTTTGGGAGCTCTTTGGTTAATTTCACAAATTGCAGCATGATGAATAAGGATCCATCCCCGCCATTCCTACATGCATATGGATCATGGGCAGGCGTGATTGGGCCAGGGGTTCAGCACGGTGTGTGTATAGTAAAGTAAATACTGTGTACATATGTAATTAACAGCCACGCAAGAGTTAAGGGTTTGTTTGTACATGACTTATAATAACAGCAGTTCTGTACATATATATGAACTTAATCCCCATCATGACTCTAAATATGATATGGATTAGTGCACCTTTATGATGCACTTGAGCTTTCTAAAATAGAATTTTATTTCATGTCTTCAACTATGAAAAAATCTAATCGGCTTAACTTATTATTTTAAATTGGGTAAAAAATCACACCATGTCATGATTCTAGATTGCGCCATTGCTGATTTGGACAAAGGTTAGAGAAAAAAAATTAGCACTTCAGTCTCACAACAAATCAGCACCAGCCACCAGCCATCAGCCAGCCAGCAATACTTCAGTCTCACAACAAAACAGCACCAGCCACCAGCCACCAGCCAACCGAACAGGCTGAACTCATCATGTACACATATACTTGCATTTATGGTTCACTACTTTTCCAGTGACATGGATATGCCCATCAACAACGAAACACATCTGCAGTAATTAACTTTATAAATATTAAGATCTACGGCTCCAATGACAAATTCCTTTGTTATTTTTAATTCAAGACAGAGAGACGATAAGACATATGACGCTTAATTTGGCGCGTAGTCTATGTAGGTCATTGTTCTCTACAAGTTGTGCCAGTGCATTGACAAATAAGAAAGCCAGAATTGACGAACAGGAAGGTTTGTACTACTTAATTCCACAAATAGCCAAGGTATCATTGTCGAAGATGCTCCAATTGATCGAGACTGGGCATCCGACAATACCGAGAAAAACTAGGATTCGGCTAGCACAAATATAGCGATGTAAATTAGAGCCGGTACATAGGCTAACGACCATCGTCTTTTAAGATCGGTTGGTAACACAACCGGTATTAAAGGGTCTCTAGGGTGAAATCAAAGGAAAACATCCTTTAATTTATTACTTGAATCAAATTTGTTATGTAGGTGAGATAGTAAATAAGCTACACATGAGGTGAGAGGTCTTAGGTTCTCTGCATTGAATCAAATTCGGTACTAAAGACGCTTTCTCAAGCAGTGTGTTTCTCTGCATTGTAAATAGGTTTCGAATTGGACCTGGATTTAATGAAAATGTGAGGGTGTGGTTGTTGAGGCCTTGAGGATGTTGGGTTTTCAGTTGGAACTAGCTGGAATTAATAAAAATGTGAGGGTGTCGTTGCTGTGGCCTTGAGAGTGTTGGGCTTGCGTCGGACCTGGATTACATAAAAATGTGAAGGTGATGGTTGTTGAGGGTGCTGTGCATATTTCTTAACGTGTGGTCCTTCTAATTAATGTGGAGCAATACTTTGTGTCATTGTCATGTTTTACGCTTCTAGGTTGGGGTGGGTTCTCAGTGATTTCCATTCCTGTGATTTAATTAAAATAGATGCAAATAGACCAACATGCACACTAAAAAGCATATAAGCGTCAAATGCCCTCCCAACGTCCCATATTATAATTCGTTTTAGCTTTTCCAGGTTCATTATTTTTGCTATGCATTATACAAAAGCCAAAATGAATTGTAATTTAGGACGGAGGGGGTATATTTGATAATTCATTCTCCCTCCATTCTAAATTATTTTGGTACAATTAGCTTAGCTTTTTTTTGGGACAAATAGCTTGTGCATGCAGCTTAATACAAACGTATATCCTCACTAAGACGACTAATAACTTGGGCCGGATGTAGCACACAGAACCATGGAAGTTTCAAACCAGCGGGAATAAACTGCGACCATAGATGGCTAGGTCTGCAGCCAACTATAAGAAATTGTTGGCTGAAGTCTAACGTCACACGCCTTGTAACTAACGTTCCGCTGGAATGACTCCAAAACCGAACGTCTATTTACTAATCAAGAGTTTATCAAACATCCACACGGAGGAGTATGAGCTACGCATGCACTGACGCCAATGTACAGCCGTTCAAACGAATAAATTTCACCGGCGGAGCAATAAGCTGCTCTTTCGTACGTCCTGCATTGGATTGTATACTTGTTTATATTGACACTTGTAGGCTGGACAGGAAATCATGTTGCACTTTGCTAAGTCAAATTCAAACCAGCGTAGTGGCTCCAAACTAGCTTTCGTACCTCCGCTTAATAATTGCACCGCTAGCTGTTGTTTTTCTTGAAACAATCGATATACAGAAGCATATTGATGTATGTTGATGGATTGAATACTAACAAGAGAGCGTGTCGGACTTTGCTACTTGCAGCCCTTTTAAATTGAAATCAAATTCAAACAAGCCTAGTGGCGGGTAAATTGCGCGGCTAGTTATTGTTTGTTCTTTTGAAGCAATCAATAGATACACATATATTTGTTTGTACACAGGTGGACCAAACGCTGATAACGCGGCACTAGGAAATGATGTGGATCTTTCGCGATTGTCCCACGGATTCCTACCACTGCTATATAAAAATATATAGCCACCATGATTGGTTTACTTACTATAATGATTGTTTCACTATCTTCTTTCAAAAAAAGAGTAAATAGTGTCCACCATACAACGACTTGACAGGTGGGTGCAAATTGGTTTAACAACTTGTAAAATGCTAAATTTAGCGTTACAACTTGGCAGGTGAGTGCAGATTGGTCCAACAACTATTAACATGCACAATTTAGCGCAGCAATTTGCCAGTTAGGTGCAGATCGGTCCAACAGCTTGTAAAATACTCAACTTATTACAACAACTTATCAAATTGACACATCTAATATCTAAAATGTTACTATAATGATTTTTTCTCGTAGGTTTAATACTAACATCGCCGATTAGCAGCCAAAAATTCTGAAAGATTAGTACACAACTATTGTGACACATTTGGGGTCTTGGGATTGTGCAACCATGAAAAGTTATACTCCATATAACGGCGTTTAAATGTTACCACCACGGTCGTCACCTAAGGTAATTCTCCGATTCCTTCCCATCAAATAAAAGAGGTCTCCTGTCTGACGGATGACAAACTTAGAAAGAGCTTGGTCAGCCACTCAGCCTAGAAGCCCAAAATAAATGGTTCAAAATGAAAGAAGCCCAAAATTGATCACGCGCTCGTGACAAGGAAAAAAGAAAAAACTTAGCGGCTCGATTTTCTTGTTGATGGCCCGATGGGCCTGTTTGGCTTACGTGAACAGATAGGGAGAAATGGCTTACGTAAAATTTGATCAGTAATATCAACAGAACTCATCGGCCAAATCCCCGATTCGTTTCAGGAATCGGATCAACAATGAAGAGGCACTAACGGAGACACCTTCATCGGTACCGGTTCCAAACCCCCTTTGGTACCGGGTTTGGAACCGGTACCGCGCAACCGAGACTAATGACAAAAGTCATCGGTACCGGCCTTTCCTCACCCGGTACCGATGAGTAAAAACAAAAAACAAAAAAAAAACTCGCGCCAAATCCAAATCCAAATCCCCCAGTATATTTTGATTTTGGTTCATCATCATCTAGTTCGATTTTACGAACAATCATCACAGCACCATCACAGAACAATCCAAATCCCCCAGTACTCTGGCTCAGCCAACAAAGGAATCATCACTTACATGAACATTCAACTTACATGGACACAAATTTTCAACAAAGAAATAATCACGAAAGTCTTCAATCCTTCTTGCTACTTCTTTGAATCTGAACAAACAAAATCAAGACCAAAACACAGGAATCCTTCGCTGCAGCTTACATGAACACACAAATCCTTCGCTGCAGCTCGCGTCCGCTTGCGGCAGCCCGCGTCCGCTCGCTGCAGCCCGCCGCTCGCTGCAGCTCGCGTCCGCTTGCGGCAGCCCGCGTCCGCTCGCTGCAGCCCGCCGCTCGCTGCAGCTCGCGTCCGCTTGCGGCAGCCCGCGTCCGCTCGCTGCAGCCCGCGTTTGCAGCCAGCCGCGCCAGCTCGCGGCAGCACCGCGCCAGGCGCTCGCGCCAAGCCCGCGTGGCCAGCTCCTGCGCTCGCGCTCGGATCTGCTGAGCGGAGAGAGAGCAGAGAGAGAGAGGAGGAGGAGTCTGGTGGAGAAGAAGGCTCTGGTAGAGGATAAGGCTACCGAGTGGAGATAAAAAGAACGCCGAGGGAACTTTGCTACCGGGTGGTAATACCACCCGGTACCAAAGGGTGTCCTTTGGTACCGGGTCGTGTTACCACCCGGTACCAAAGGGTCCATTCCTTTTGGTACCGGGTGAAGGACACCCTTTGGTATCGGGTCGTGTTACCACCCGGTACCAAAGGGTTCTCGAGGGTCAACAAATTTAGACCCGGTACCAATGCTTACATTGGTACCGGGTTTTTAGTAACCGGTACCTATGAAGGTGGACGGATGGAGCGTTTTCTGATAGTGAGGAGTCCGATACAAACATAGTCCATCGGCTTTGAATCCGAATCGTGATGATATATCATGTATTGAAACGAACCATCAACTATAAGAGCCGATTTGATGATAAATTAAACTTAGCTGTATTTTTTATTACACATGTCTCTAAAGTCATTAAATAAACTAAAACCATGTCACTAACAATCGGATCGGACCTAACCGAGACAGCATTGCTAGCAGGGCACCGATTTAGCCTATTTACTCTGGTAGATCTATATGTATTAAAGAACTTGACTAAACTCAATTTATTTGTAACTTGATTATTAAATTTGGATCAGCTATATAAACAATAAACATAAACAGATCTATTGCAAAAACATATGATGTAATATGAAATACACAAAGCATATAGATCTTAAACAGATTTAAGCCGATTAGATAAAACAACAAGCTACGGTAAAGGGTGAGTGATCCAAATGAAGAAGACCGATACGCTTCAATCTAAAACTTAGAACAACTCGATAAATTGGTGAATTAAATAGACGGAGAAGGGCAATACGCCTCAATCTGAAGCCTAAAATAATTCGATAGATGTCGTGTTTATAGGCAAACCGGAGGTCTAGATGATGCAGCCCTACTTGCTGAAGAACTCGACAAAAAGGGATTTTTGGCATGAGGGCTGAAAGTTTGATTGTATTGATGGTTCTGTGAACATTGATTATAATGGCGCAGGATTTATATTTATACCCTGGAAATCTAGCTAATCCTTGTCGGATACGACAATATCTCTAATTTATTTAAAGCAAAACTAATCTAAACTACCAAAAGAATTATAATTGCCGCAAAGCCGGGCCCTAGAGAAGCTTCCATATACGTGTCTTCCTGTAGTCATACATGCTCCGGCCTCCCAGCATCGTATCCGATCAAGATCCTTTAAAAACATACTTAATTAGAACAAGACTCGCCCAAGCTAGAATCGAATTTGGTCCTATCATCAGAATCGGATCGGCTGCAATCTTCCTTCCACCACTTCAGCTTTACTAAAAATCAACATGCCTTTACTGTCAGCCAAGTCAAAATCTAGTGTCAACATATGTCCGCCAATTTTAGAATAAAATATTATTTTGTTCTAAATTTTTTCAAGCAATGATGACCTCTGTAGCGAACAGTCCATAGAAACCCGTGTTTCTCTCACTGTTGAAATCCTCGAATCCCGTATAGGTGCGGCGTCTCGATCTCCATGCGGTTCCTTCTCTCGTAAGCCCTATAAATACCAAACGCAGACCGTCTTCTTCCTCCCGTTCGCATCTGCTAAACTGCTTCAACCTTTGTCACACCCGATTTTGTAAACAAAACAGAATGACTATCATATGTGCGCCAGGATCAAGTTTACACACATATGAGACTTCATCAGTGATATAAAAGACAGTGCAAAACGTAAATAGAATTAAATACCATTATTACACTCACGTGAAGCGAATAACTAGCAGCGGAACTTCAAAACTTCTCCACAGGCAGCTGACTGGGGGAACACGTACGCCTAGAAACTCCAAAATACTCCACTGAAACTTCTGTCTAAGCCTGAGCCGCAGATAAAGCAAGGTTGAGTACACTTATGGTTGGTACTCAGCAAATGTAGAGCAAAAGCAAATGACATGCAAAGGCTTATCAAGGAAAAGCTGGCTAATTAAACTGCTTAAGCACTTTAGTTAGTCATATTTTATTTAGCAGCATAATTACTAAGATATAAGTATATACCAACCCAATTAAGCATATGGTAAACCATAAGCATCATCATCAACATAAATAAACCAATTTAATTCTTCTTTTGATATATTAATCATGTGAGGGTCCAGGCCGCTCATGACCGCGAGCACAGCTATTGCAATAGATTTTAGACACTCTGCAGAGGTTGTACAGCTTTCCCCACAATTCGTGTTTCCCATGTTGCCTGAGGTCGCGAGCCTCTTCAACACTTCCTTAGGTGAGGGGCTAGGGATTCACTACGAGGCCTTTCCAAAGACTCCCTCTATGTATGTGTTTGGCCCCTGACCGAACGGGTAATCGGAAGGCGCACCTTCGTTCCCCGCACATCACACACAAACCAAACATCCGCCCAACACACACCTCCAAACACAACATAGAGTTCATCTAGTTACTTAGCCAAGACCAGAGCCATGTAGTATTATGGTTGTATGGGAAATCCTGGGTGGTTCTCCATGTTCCAATTAATCAATGTGGTCTTGGTTTAACATTCTCATAAGATCGTCAACATGGACATATAAAATATATCACAAGATTATTATCTTCACATTTAGTGTAAACCAATCCCATGTATAGCAACTAAGCAAATGCTACCCAACACTAATAATAAAACCCAGTTTGACAAGGCATGATTAAAGAAAACTAGTCATCCTAAATATGGGACCCATCATGATTAAGCATGCAAGCATAGCAAACTACAGTGTATAAGCATGTCATATGGTTATTAGGACTGAAATCATGATCAAGAATACACTTGCCTTAAATCCAGCTAATAAATGCTATGGCTCAGGGTCTTCTCAACTGAAACCTCAAATCACACGAACGATCCTCGAAAACCACGAACGTTGCACCTACTATTCGCATCACAGGGTCACATGCAAGAAACAATACAACAAATAAGAAACAATACACCAAACATGGGCAACAGTACAAAAGAATGGTACAAAGGTATAGATCAAGTCCTTACGGCCGCGTGAGCAAAAGAATCACTCGAAACGGAGTTGAAACGGTCAAGATATGGATAAAACGGTGTTCCAGGGGCTTATCTGTGAATACACACAAATTCCAGGGGTTAAATTGTTGGAAACCGAGGGCATATACATAATTATGTACAAGAACTTAGGGTCTAACTCGCAAAAGATGAATGATGGACGGCGGGTTAGATAAATTGAAAACACAGGGGTTAATCCGAAAGAATTAAGGACCTTCTTGTAATTACTTTCAACTAACCTGGGACTACGGGTTTATTATCCAAAACTTGGGGGTCTCTTTAGAAAATGAGGCACGGCTGACCGGTACGCTGGTTCCTTGACTCGGATCTGCGCCGTTGAATCACGATCGGATGGACGATGACGCTCGCGGTGCCCCTGGTCGACGCCGGCGGCAGCTCACGGCGGAGGGTGGCGTCGCCGTGGCGGGGACCTCGCCGGAGTTGAACGATTCGGCACTACGGTGCTCCAAAACCAACGCGGTTTGGTCTGGGAAGAAGATGAGGGCACGGCGAATCTAACCAGGGCGGTTTTGACGGCGATTGAGCGATGGAGACGAAGGACGAAGCGGGGCGGCTCGTCCTGCTCAGTGAAGCTCCGATGAGCAAACGCGATGCGCAGAGAGGAAAACGACGGGGTCAAGAAGCTTGGGTAGCTTCATTACCTCCTCGCTATGCTCCGGGTCGTGCTCTTGGCGATGGATTGACGGTGGTGGAGGAGACCAGTAGCGGCGGCCGGTCTCAGGCGTTCGGGAGGCGGCGGCGCGGCTGCAGAAACCTCGGTGCAAGGGCGGCTAGGGTTTCTAGGTCAGGGGGAGGCGGCGGGCGCTATTTATAGGCCCGGGTGCGCCTTGGCGTGCGGGACAAGGAGACCGAGGCGGGCGATGCGGGGAATCGAGCTCGGGTTCGGTCTCGGGACCGAGTCCTTGTTGAAGACGACGAAGCTGACGGGCGGGGCCCGCATGGCAGCGAGACAAAGGAGGGGCGGCCAAAGGGCTGGGCCGGAGCGGCAGCAGATGGGCCTGGCGGACGGGAAACAGGCCGGGCTGAAAGGCGAGCGGGACGAGAGTTGAAGGGCTGAAGTCGGATGAACTGATAGTTCAAGGAGGTAAACTGAACTTTAACCTAAACAACTTTTGTAGGGTTCAAACAAATGCAAATCAATTCGAATTTAAACAAGTTTAAATTCTCTTGGACTTGCAACCAGAACAAAACAAAATGCACCATCATGTATGCAACAATAACTTATTGCTACTCATAAATAATTATTTAATTCAATAAAATCTTAATAAATTCCAATTAAATCCTTGAAATTTATTTGAGCCTTAAATAAATCCTAGAAAAAAATTCAGAAGTGTTTCTACAATTTCTTGTGATGAAAATTAGGGTGTTACAAATCTACCCCCCTTAAAAGAATCTCGTCCTCGAGATTAGGATGAACTTGCGAAGAGATCGGGAAATTCCGCCATTAACTCATCTTCTCTTTCCCAAGTTGCTTCATCCTCTCCGTGACGACTCCATTGCACCTTGCACATTTTGATCACCTTGCTTCTAGTAACTCTTTCAGCTGTCTCCAATATCTTCACTGGATACTCCACATAAGTCAGATCATCCTGCACATTCAATTCTTCCATTGGTAGTTGTTCTTCAGGCACTCTGAGGCACTTCTTAAGCTGTGATATATGGAAGACATCATGCACATCTGACAAACTGGCTGGTAACTCCAACTGATAGGCTGCTTCACCTTTCCTTTCCAGAATCTTGAATGGACCAATAAATCTAGGTGACAATTTTCCCTTCACTTTGAATCTACGCAAACCTCTGATAGGAGAAACTTTCAGATACACATAATCACCAACTGCAAAAGTTAACTCCCTTCTTCTAACATCTGCATAGCTCTTCTGTCTAGACTGTGCTGTCCTCAGATTCTCTCTAATGATCTGAACCTGTCTTTCTGCCTCTTGTAGTATCTCTGGACCAAACACCTGATTTTCACCTGTCTCACTCCAATACAATGGAGTTCTGCACTTCCTTCCATACAAAGCCTCAAAAGGTGACATCTTTAAGCTTGCCTGATAGCTGTTGTTATAAGAGAACTCTGCATAGGGTAAACTCTTATCCCAACTTCTTCCATGTTTCAAAGCACAAGCTCTCAACATATCTTCCAAAATCTGATTAATCCTTTCTGTCTGTCCATCTGTCTGAGGATGATAGGCAGAACTGAAATTCAGCTTGGTATCCATAGAGTCATGCAACTTCTGCCAGAATCGTGATGTAAACTGAGTACCTCTATCTGACACTATCTTTTTGGGCACACCATGCTGACAGACAATACGAGACATATACAACTCTGCTAGCTTAGCACTAGTATATGTGGTCTTGACTGGAATGAAATGAGCAACCTTAGTCAAACGATCCACAATTACCCATATAGAATCATAACCATCACGTGTACGGGGCAATCCAACAATAAAATCCATGCTGATTTCTTCCCACTTCCATTCAGGTACCTTTAATAGTTGAAGCAATCCTGCTGGTCTCTGATGTTCAGCCTTAACTCTCTGGCACACATCACACAAAGCAACATGAGTACCAACATCTCTCTTCAAACCATACCACCAATACCTTTCTTTCAAATCCTGATACATCTTGGTACTTCCAGGGTGAATAGAGTAAGCAGATTCATGAGCTTCTCTTAATATCTTATCTCTGAGCTGTGCCACATCGGGCACACAGATCCTCTTCTTGAACCAAATAGTACCATGTTCATCTTCAGAAAAATCAGGGGCTTTTCCAATTGCCATAAGCTCCTTAATTTCCTTTATCTTCTCATCATTAAGCTAACCTTGACGAATTTCCTGCTCAAGAGTAGACTCAATTTCCATAGTAACTCCTTCTGTATGAGCAACAAATCCAAGGTTCAATCGCGCAAACTCTTCACACAACTTCTCTGGCATCTGATGAGTCAAGAGAGTATTAGCATGACCCTTCCTGCTCAAAGCATCTGCAACCACATTGGCTTTACCAAGATGGTAGTGTATCTCCAGATCATAATCCTTGATCAATTCTAGCCAACGACGTTGCCTCAAATTCAGATCCTTCTGTGTGAAGATATACTTTAGACTCTTGTGGTCAGTGTAGATCTGGCACTTGTTCCCAAGCATATAGTGCCTCCAAATCTTCAATGCATGTACCACTGCTGCTAACTCCAAATCGTGAGTAGGATAATTCAACTCATGTTTCCTCAACTGCCTGGATGCATAAGCTATAACATGTCCTTCCTGCATAAGAACACATCCAAGGCCCTGACGAGAAGCATCACAGTAGATATCAAAACTCTTATGAATATCAGGCATCACTAACACTGGAGCTGTAGTTAGCCTTTTCTTCAATTCTTCGAAACTAGCTTGACATGCATCTGACCACCTAAATTCTTTTCCTTTCTCTAATAATGAAGTGAGGGGCTTCACTATTTTAGAGAATCCTTCTATAAATCTCCTGTAGTAACCTGCCAATCCCAGAAAACTCCTGATCTCAGGCACATTCTTTGGTGGCTCCCACTTCAGAACATCTCTGACTTTGCCTGGATCAACTGCAATTCCACCATCTGTAATGACATGACCCAGAAAAGATACTTCTTTCAGCCAAAACTCACACTTACTAAACTTGGCATATAGCTGATTCTCTCTAAGCTTCTTCAATACTAGCCTCAAATGTTGCTCATGTTCCTCCTCATTCTTGGAGTAGATCAAGATATCATCGATAAATACCACCACGAACTTATCCAAGTACTCCATAAACACCTTGTTCATCAAATACATAAAGTAGGCAGGTGCATTAGTCAAACCAAAAGACATAACTGTATACTCATACAAACCATATCTGGTAGTGAAAGCTGTCTTCTGGATATCGGATGGCCTGATCTTCAACTGATGATAGCCTGAACGCAAATCAATCTTGGAGAATACCTTGGCTCCTTTCAACTGATCAAACAGATCCTCAATCCTGGGTAGAGGGTACTTATTCTTGATAGTAACTTCATTCAATGATCTGTAATCGACACACATCCTCTGTGTACCGTCCTTCTTCTCAACAAAGATAACTGGTGCTCCCCAAGGCGATGAACTAGGTCGTATGAAACCCTTATCCAATAATTCTCTCAGTTGTTTCTTAAGTTCTTCCAGTTCATCAACTGACATTCTATAAGGCCTCTTAGCAATAGGAGCTGTACCAGGTAGAAGTTCAATGAGGAACTCGATGTCTCTATCTGGTGGCAAACCTGGCAAATCATCTGGGAACACATCTGGAAACTCACATACTACCCTGATCTCAGCAACTGTAATACTCTTCACTTGATTCGCATCTGCCTGTAGTGAGTTCAACTGCTTCTGGCTGACCTGAGCAGGGCTTTCAGCTTGAGGCTACACTATGGCTTGCCTTTGGTTGTTCCCACCAAACAGACGTGGATATTTCTTTGGACATTTACTAATGATATGTCCCTTTTGCTTACAACAGGAACACACCTTGGTACTTAGAGCACTTACACGACTGGAATTACTCTGTGAAGGCTCTAAAGCTTGCTGAACTGATGCTTGACAGTTACCAAGTTGTGGCCGATAGCTGATCTGTGGGACTTGGGCTTGGTTGGAGTGGCCAAACTGGTGGACTGGATGACTCTGCACCTCATTCTGCTGAGCAAGACGGAAGCGAGTGCTACGATCAGACTGTATTTGTCTCTGAGAGTCCATCTTCCTCTTCTTCTTCTCCTTTATCTCCTCTCTCAAATTTTCTATCAAGAGAGCCTTATCCACTAGCTGATCAAAACTATGAAATGAATGTGCTGCCAGCTGGTAACGAATAGGTATAATCAATCCTTCTAAGAACAGGTCTTGCTTTCTCTCATCCGTAGCCACCTGTTTTGGGGCATAACGAGACAACTGAATGAACTTGTCACGGTACTCAATCACTGACATCCTTCCTTGTTTTAGATTGAGGAACTCTTCCTTCTTCTGCTTAATCACACTCACAGGGATATGATATGAGCGAAATTCATCCTTGAATTCCCGCCAAGTGATGCTACCTGAATCTTCATGAGCATCGCAATATGCATCCCACCAATCTGAAGCTGCACCTTCTAATCTTCCAGCAGCATATAAAACCATCTCTCTGTCAGTGCACTGAGTAATCAACAATTTCTTCTCCACTGTCTTAATCCAATCATCAGCATCGAGAGGGTCTACAGAGTGAGAATATGTAGGCAGGTCGTGACTCATGAAATCCCTGTGTTTGTCTCTCGGGGGCGGTGGAGGAGCTATATTCTGATTCAGCTGAACAATGGAGTTGGCCATATTTGTCATCAGCTGAGTCTGGGCAGCTATAAACTGTTCCAATGCTGAATTCGACATCTGGTTCTGACTTGAGTTAGGCTCTGGATTATTTTCACTGCTTCCAGCACCAGACCTAGTGTTCACCATCTGATTGTATAGAAAACAAGAACTTAGATATAGGTATAGAAAGACATGGTACTAGTGCAGATGAAACTAAATAATTCAGGGAAAGAACCAAGATAGGAATTCCAACATTAGCACTTGCATGGTCAAATCTCTTTATCCAAATTAACATGACCAATAAAAGAATAGCGTCCATTAAGAACTACTCCACGTTAAGGACAGATTATGGCTATTTCGGAAAAAAAAATAGATGCATCTTCTAAACAGAATATCCAAAAATCACGAAATTTTTCCAGAATGTAGATACTGAAATTATGAATCCAATGCAACTGGAATCAATTCATTTGGAGTTCAGGAACTAAAGTTATTAAGAAAACACTCTAGCTGTGTCAGGTGCTCTGAATAGATTCTGTATACTCCAATAAATCGTAGGTATCTCTTTGTAGGAAAATCCAAAAATGGTAATATTTTACCAGAAAATAGCTTATCTAATTCTGGAACTAACCCCACTGGTTTCATGTTAATCGGAGTTCTGTAACTTGAGATATGAAATAAACAAGATGACTGTGTCAGATTACCGAAACAGATTCTCTTTACCCAACAAAAGGTCATTTATCTCTCTGTACAATAATCCAAAAATCGTGAAACTTTGCCAGAAAATAACTTATGAAGTTATGGAAATAATCCAACTGGATTTGCATCAATCGGAGTCGGGTAGCTCGAGATATGAATTAAACAGTACTGCACTGTCAGGGGTGACGGGAATAGGTTTATGCATGAAGGGATTCATGATAAGATATGGTAAAGATGGATTTGGAACTCACCTAGGTACTAAGACCATGAACAAAGACAAAACCCAACCATCTAATCGTTTAGTTGATTTATTAAGATGTAATTGTGGTCATCACTCCACAAAACATCACACTCATTACAAAGAGCCAAATCAAACATTTGCATACAACAAACACAAAGCAAACAATCCTACACCAGAACTAAACATCGACCTCAACGACGACTCTTCTAACGGTGACATGAATTTAGAGGGGATGATTTCCTAAATCCTTATGTTGAGATAAAGCACGACTGATGGTGTTTCCAAAATATCCATGATTCTCTTGTTTCCAATAATTCATGCTTAGGGAGAAAAACTCGTTAACTGTGGCATCCAATATAACTCTTGCGGGTTCTTTTAACTTTTAGAGAGACGTTAACTAGGAGCTGGAGAAAGAACAGAACAAGTGTACAATTGGATGATGATTAAGAATCAAGGAGAAGGTAAGTCAAGGTTGACGGAAAACAACGAGTTTAGACCAAGATTGCAGCAGACAAGATAGAGCAAGTATAAGAAGACATTTAGGACCCTAAAAACGACCATTGCTACTCTAGGCTTGCGTCCTACAGTCAACACAGCTTTGATACCACTTCTGTCACACCCGATTTTGTAAACAAAACCGAATGACTATCATATGTGCGCCAGGATCAAGTTTACACACATATGAGACTTCATCAGTGATATAAAAGACAGTACAAAACGTAAATAGAATTAAATACCATTATTACACTCACGTGAAGCGAATAACTAGCAGCGGAACTTCAAAACTTCTCCACAGGCAGCTGACTGGGGAAACACGTACGCCTAGAAACTCCAAAATACTCCACTGAAACTTCTGTCTAAGCCTGAGCCGCAGATAAAGCAAGGTTGAGTACACTTATGGTTGGTACTCAGCAAATGTAGAGCAAAAGCAAATGACATGCAAAGGCTTATCAAGGAAAAGCTGGCTAATTAAACTGCTTAAGCACTTTAGTTAGTCATATTTTATTTAGCAGCATAATTACTAAGATATAAGTATATACCAACCCAATTAAGCATATGGTAAACCATAAGCATCATCATCAACATAAATAAACCAATTTAATTCTTCTTTTGATATATTAATCATGTGAGGGTCCAGGCCGCTCATGACCGCGAGCACGGCTATTGCAATAGATTTTAGACACTCTGCAGAGGTTGTACAGCTTTCCCCACAATTCGTGTTTCCCATGTTGCCTGAGGTCGCGAGCCTCTTCAACACTTCCTTAGGTGAGGGGCTAGGGATTCACTACGAGGCCTTTCCAAAGACTCCCTCTATGTATGTGTTTGGCCCCTGACCGAACGGGTAATCAGAAGGCGCACCTTCGTTCCCCGCACATCACACACAAACCAAACATCCGCCCAACACACACCTCCAAACACAACATAGAGTTCATCTAGTTACTTAGCCAAGACCAGAGCCATGTAGTATTATGGTTGTACGGGAAATCCTGGGTGGTTCTCTATGTTCCAATTAATCAATGTGGTCTTGGTTTAACATTCTCATAAGATCGTCAACATGGACATATAAAATATATCACAAGATTATTATCTTCACATTTAGTGTAAACCAATCCCATGTATAGCAACTAAGCAAATGCTACCCAACACTAATAATAAAACCCAGTTTGACAAGGCATGATTAAAGAAAACTAGTCATCCTAAATATGGGACCCATCATGATTAAGCATGCAAGCATAGCAAACTACAGTGTATAAGCATGTCATATGGTTATTAGGACTGAAATCATGATCAAGAATACACTTGCCTTAAATCCAGCTAATAAATGCTATGGCTCAGGGTCTTCTCAACTGAAACCTCAAATCACACGAACGATCCTCGAAAACCACGAACGTTGCACCTACTATTCGCATCACAGGGTCACATGCAAGAAACAATACAACAAATAAGAAACAATACACCAAACATGGGCAACAGTACAAAAGAATGGTACAAAGGTATAGATCAAGTCCTTACGGCCGCGTGAGCAAAAGAATCACTCGAAACGGAGTTGAAACGGTCAAGATATGGATAAAACGGTGTTCCAGGGGCTTATCTGTGAATACACACAAATTCCAGGGGTTAAATTGTTGGAAACCGAGGGCATATACATAATTATGTACAAGAACTTAGGGTCTAACTCGCAAAAGATGAATGATGGACGGCGGGTTAGATAAATTGAAAACACAGGGGTTAATCCGAAAGAATTAAGGACCTTCTTGTAATTACTTTCAACTAACCTAGGACTATGGGTTTATTATCCAAAACTTGGGGGTCTCTTTAGAAAATGAGGCACGGCTGACCGGTACGCTGGTTCCTTGACACGGATCTGCGCCATTGAATCACGATCGGATGGACGATGACGCTCGCGGTGCCCCTGGTCGACGCCGGCGGCAGCTCACGGCGGAGGGTGGCGTCGCCGTGGCGGGGACCTCGCCGGAGTTGAACGATTCGGCACTACGGTGCTCCAAAACCAACGCGGTTTGGTCTGGGAAGAAGATGAGGGCACGGCGAATCTAACCAGGGCGGTTTTGACGGTGATTGAGCGATGGAGACGAAGGACGAAGCGGGGCGGCTCGTCCTGCTCAGTGAAGCTCCGATGAGCAAACGCGATGCGCAGAGAGGAAAACGACGGGGTCAAGAAGCTTGGGTAGCTTCATTACCTCCTCGCTATGCTCCGGGTCGTGCTCTTGGCGATGGATTGACGGCGGTGGAGGAGACCAGTAGCGGCGGCCGGTCTCAGGCGTTCGGGAGGCGGCGGCGCGGCTGCAGAAACCTCGATGCAAGGGCGGCTAGGGTTTCTAGGTCAGGGGGAGGCGGCGGGCGCTATTTATAGGCCCGGGTGCGCCTTGGCGTGCGGGACAAGGAGACCGAGGCGGGCGATGCGGGGAATCGAGCTCGGGTTCGGTCTCGGGACCGAGTCCTTGTTGAAGACGACGAAGCTGACGGGCGGGGCCCGCATGGCAGCGAGACAAAGGAGGGACGGCCAAAGGGCTGGGCCGGAGCGGCAGCAGATGGGCCTGGCGGACGGGAAACAGGCCGGGCTGAAAGGCGAGCGGGACGAGAGTTGAAGGGCTGAAGTCGGATGAACTGATAGTTCAAGGAGGTAAACTGAACTTTAACCTAAACAACTTTTGTAGGGTTCAAACAAATGCAAATCAATTCGAATTTAAACAAGTTTAAATTCTCTTTGACTTGCAACCAGAACAAAACAAAATGCACCATCATGTATGCAACAATAACTTATTGCTACTCATAAATAATTATTTAATTCAATAAAATCTTAATAAATTCCAATTAAATCCTTGAAATTTATTTGAGCCTTAAATAAATCCTAGAAAAAAATTCAGAAGTGTTTCTACAATTTCTTGTGATGAAAATTAGGGTGTTACAACCTTTTCGCTGCCGCACTTCAAAAATCTCCGTTCGACAGATTTGGATCAACATTTGCGAAACTTCCACCGCAGATCTTGTGAGGACCTCGCCCGCACATAATTCATGTATCGCATCTGGATTACCATTAATTTTTCCAAATTATTCTTTGTCTTTTCTTACCCTGGTTCACTGTTCCTTTTAGATCTAATCCAACAATGGCGGCATCAGATAAAGCGACGAATACTCACGTCCCAGAGGTAAGAAAGCGATGTACTTTTACTGCATCCTCTTCAAGATTTTATCATCTTATTTTTCCTGCAATTTTCCCTTCAAGATCATTCATATTGCCATGTCTTTCATTTTTCGTTATTTACTGTCTTTGTAGAATCTCAAAGATAACATCCTTATACTAGTCTCCCATCTACCATCGGCTTACTACTTGGGTCCGATGGGTAATCCTGATCCAACCG
>CM014277.1:7551774-7564990 GCA_004135705.1 Alloteropsis semialata | reverse complement strand
ACGAGGCAAAGGAGCTGGCCTAGGCTCGTGTACACCATGGGTAGGGTGGTACATGTCCTGGTTACCCCACTCACGCTCACACCTCAAAGCTTTCTTCTTGCGAAAGCAGAACTCCTCAAGGTGACCCTCCCTGTGACAGAACTCACAGTAGAACCTCACACGCTCCTTAAGCTGTTGGTTTGCTCTCGGCTGTGGGTTCACTCTCTGTTGAGGTTTCACTCTTGGTTGAGGGTTAGCTTTGGGTTGTGGATTCACTCATGGTTGGGGTTTTGCTTTTGGTTTTGGTGGGGGATGCTCCCTAGCAATATCTGGAAGAGTGTCTAGCTTGTTTCTGAGGAAGTTTGGTTTCTCTACCCAGATAGCTTTCTTAGGTGGTGTCTTGGTGGCTCAGTGAACATTCCATCCTTGGGATTCTCTTCACTCATGGGACTGGTTTGTTTCTCACTTGGAATGGGTGGCTTAGAGGTGCTGGCTTCTGTTGGTTTCTTGTTTAGAATTATCCCTCGACACTCATCAAGTTTCTCATACAACCAGTTCCACTTCTTGTCATGAGGCACACTCCCAACCCCAAAACCATCAGCTCTCTTGAACTGCTGAATCATCATACCCAATTGAGGTTCCCTACACCACACCTGGGTGTAGAAGATCCCACCCACACCCGAATTTTTCAGCCGTAGGATCCAAAATGGACGGCTCAGATCAAATCCGTCCTCCTTTATCTTCTCCACCGCTCCAGCCCCGTCCGGCCTTATCCTCTCGGAGGCTCGAAGCGTCTGCGTCGTCATCGGCCCCCGCCGCCCCCGCCGCCCTGCCCGTCTCCGACGGCTCGCGCCGCCGGATCCGCTGCCGCCGTCTCGCCCGCTCGCGCGCTAAGCCGTGGATGCTCGCCCCTGCCGCCACCACCGCCCTGCCGTCTCCAGCGGCTCGCACCGCCGGATCCGCCACCACCGTCTCGTCCACTCGCACGTGAACTTGTCGGCCGTGCTCGCCCCCGCCGCCTCCGCCGCCCAACCGGGGGTTTCCCGCCGCCAAGCTCCGGCAGCGCCCTCGCCGCCTCCGCTCCCCCGCAGTCCTCGACCACCACCACCGCCCGCTACCGGGCCGCCCCGAAGCTTCCTCTAGGACCACTGGACCCAGGTACCCCCGAACCCCCTAACCCAGAACCCTAAAATGCTCGCCGGAGTTCGCCGGAGGTGAGGAAGAAGGAAGAGAGGTGGAAGAGAAAAAATTCGGGTGTGAGAGACATGGAGAAATAACCGGGCATGGTATAGCTTTCCCCAAAAAAAAATGATTTGGAAACATGAGTAAGAACTGTCCAACGACGGTTCAGCACCACTGCTCTCCACAGCAGCGCAGGTCACCATCGCCGATTGCTAGGACGGCGTGGGCGTCTACTACGACCAGCGGCTCGACTTCAACGCCTCCTACAAGGCTACAGGTGCCAGCAGGTCACGCTGGCCATCAGGCTCCCGCAACTAGCAGCAATCTGTGTCCCAGATTTCGACTAAAATGATAAACATCAATCCATCAGCTGCCTTATTTTATTTACCAAGAAAAAAAAGGAAGAGGAAAGAGACTTTGAGGCAGGCATCAATGGAGCACCGATGCTGGGATGTGGGATTTCAGGAAATGAGACGTCACAGGAATTAACACCGTGAACCGACAAGTCAAAGTCGGTGATCTTTTAGGCAGGTCGCATGTCGATTACAATCCACATACATATCCAATGGAGACTTGGGAATTTTTACATTGAAGGGAAAGTTTGGCGCCAACAACGTAGCTCCAGCGTCCATCCAAAAGTCCGGCCAGGGTTGGGGTGAATAGGAGCTTTAATGAGGCCATGGACTGAGACATGGGAATCATGCTGTAGATGAGTCTCACTCTAATGGGGCCATGCATGAGGCAACATGTATGAGGTAGATGATGTTGGTCCAAAAATTTTGGTGGCCTCATTTGAAGTGCGGGTTGATTTGGTAGGGCATTGATCTCATTTGGATTACAGACCACATACATGTTGCCGATGTGATCTCAGCTTAAGAACACGCCAAAAGAGGCTCAAGATGCATTAGGAGCTAAGTAATCCATGAGGTAATGATTGTGCTCCATCTACACTTCTTACTATTACTAATTGGAGGCACCTTTTGAAGCCTCCATGTAAAACCATCTAGAATCCTAGGTGGACACTCTAGAAAAAAAAGAGAAATCCTAAAAATTCTCACAAAAAAGCAAAACATCTAGCCATCAATTGGATCATTCAAATCATCATAGCCATTAGATCTACTATCTTTTCTAAAAAATTGCCCACTTATGCCATTATAAAAATAGTTTAAAGTAAACCCTAAATCTATATATAATTACCCACCTCTGCCATTGTATAAAATAAATCAAAGTAACCTCTAATCTTCATCACAATTACCCACTTATGTCATTATAAATAATATTTAAAATAACCTCCTAAATTTGAAACTAAATTACCCGTACGAATCTATCTATACTATAAAGAACGAAAACAATTGAAAACGTTTTTCACCCAATTTAGGCCCATCTTACCCCTCACGCTGGACCCGCCTGTCAGAGCCAAGGGAGGTGGAAAAGGACCAAGACCCATAAAAATCGCGAGTTGGAGAGTGATTCTGCCCAAAACCGATTTTTTTTATCACCACGCGGTGGCTTACCCACCCGCCATACCCGCGGTCTCTTCTGATAGTCCAATCTCAATCACGAGTCTGTTTCCTCTTTCCGGTGTCCCGTCCCTTTTCTTTCCGCACGCATCTCCCATGCTTGCCTCCGCCTCTTGCTCCAACTCCCACTCCTCGTGCTCGCGTCCGTATAGCAACAGCAGCATCGCCCTCCCTCTCTAGCAGAGTGGCATCCGCAACGGAGAAGAGGCCGTCATCCGCGTAGGAGAACAGAGCACCGCTTGGCCTTGTGCAATGCAAGTAACAGATCCCTCCATGCCAAAGTCAGATCCAATTCATACTGAGATAATGGGTTTCTTGTCCTGGTCCCATCAATTTCTGTGGAGGATAGGATCTGACGACACCCCAGGGAAGACAATGCTCAGGGACAAGGTTCGCTCGATTGCATCAGGTAAGGTGGCCCGTAACTGTGGCTGCACAATGGTGTTTCATGTAGTTAGATGGGAAAGAAAAGTGAACATGGTCAATGTAATTCACCTGAATTTTGTTATCTGATTTGGCTTCCTTGAATTTCAGTTAATAATGATGGACTCCATAGTGAAGAGATATGTATATCCCATTTTTTTCAGAAATGATAAGTTTTGACTAGTTTTTATATCATGTAAACAAGTGGTCTGTTCCCCTGTTGTCTATGACGTGATACAAGTTTTCCAGATCATTAATTAATATCATCGATGTGAATCATGTGGTGCACGCTTCCACGATTGCATTACTCTCATGGTCTCCCATTTGCTAGCTATGTTGCAAGAGAAAATTCGAGTAACCCCAAAGGATTTGCAAAGCCATGTAAAAGTACATAGCAAGAAAACGTCTCTGCCAAGTAGCATGTTAGAGATGGCTTTGATATTTTTACCCAGATCAGTTGTGCAAGAAAGTTATTTATGTTTTATACATATCCATCTATTCCACGTAAAATGATGTATTTGTAAATATGATTAAAATATTGAATTTTGTTCAATGGTGTATCTTAAAAAGGTTGCTTATGATATTAATATCTGAACTGCAAAATCTCATGTAGACTGTAGCGACGCACACGTATCGTATGATGATATTCTCAAGACAAAAACAATTAAAATGTTTCTCACTCAATTTAGGCATGTCATATATGTTATTCATGTGTTAGGGTAGAAGATAATTTTCAAATTATTATCATGTAAACATGGAGTGCGCGCGTGCCTCGCGGGCCATCTTGCTAGTTTAGAACAAACAATTTTGACCTATCTATTTGAAACATGAAAAATTATGTGTCCTTTTGATTGCATGTCAACACAAAATGAGTAATCATCGAATATAGTTTAATATTATACTTCATAAATTATTATAAAATCAAAATATGCAGCACGCGCGGGCCACCTTGCTAGTACTTAAAAAATAACTTAAAGTATCCCCTTAACTTTACATCCATATTACCCACATATGTCATTATTAAAAATAACATGAGGTAATCCTATATTTGAATCCAAATCACCTTAATTAAAAACATACACCAATAAAGCTTGTAATGGTTCAAAAACCAAACCAAATCCACACCAAACTATTTAGACTATACTACATTCTATAAACCAATTCAACCTTATCCATGTGCTTCATCCTCCAAACCAATGCAAACCACATAAACTAGTTTCCCAAAACAAACTAAATCGGTTCAATTCTATAGTTTTATTAGGTGTGGCTTTGGACGTAGGGCCCATGTATTGATATGGCTACGTCGATTTGCACAAAGTAGTGGACCGTGGTTCTGAGAAACTGTCGGGGTTCTCTACCGCCGGCAAGTAACATCGGGGATTGCGCGTCGGGCCTCGAACGGTGGCGCAAAGGGGGGACATAAGGATTTATACTGGTTCAGGCCTCCGGAGAGTAATACCCTACGTCCAGTTCGTGCTGCTCGTGTTATTTGCGCTGGTTTGTAGTAGGGGGATACAAATGGGCGAGAGAGGGACGAGTTCCCAAGTCTCTGGTGTGTGACCAGCTCAGTCTGGCAACTGGCTGAAGGAGGAAGAAGATAGAGAGATCGCTCCTCCAGAGAGGAGGAAAAGAATCCCTTGCCTCTCGCAGGAGGCCCAGGCTTCCCTTTTATATCTCAAGGGAAGGCAGTAAAAAAGAGAGAGAAAGTACAGTCAAAGGGTAAAAACGGGGAAAACTTCAGTTTGGATGAGACGGCCGCCACTGTGGCCCTCGTGGCGATGGACGTGCGCCCATTCTATTCTGACCACCGAGGTACCTAGTGGGTACGGCTCGGTATGGGTAGCGCAGTGCGTGGTATGGAGGAGGCTACTCGGGCGAGGCGGAAACTCGTCGGGCAAGACGGGTCATCTCGGGTTCCTTAATCGAGAAGGAACTACCACTCGGGCGAGACGGAAACCTGTTGGGCGAACCGGAAACCTGTCGGGCAGGACGTCAACTTGTCGGGCGAGGCGGAGAATACTCGGGAAGATGCGCAGCTTGTCGGGCGGGACGTGAAGCGCGTTCTGCTGCTGCTCCTCTGTTGTGCAGGTGCAGCTTGTCGGGCGAGACGGAAGCGCGTTCTGCCGCTGCTTGCTTGCTGCGGCTTCCACTGCTGCTCTGACTAGTGCAGACCGGAGGGAGAGAGATGCGATGGACATCAGAGAGCAGGGAAGAGAGAGGAAATTTGGTGGCATGTATGCATGCATGCACGGGGGCCACGCAAGTCAGGAAATCAAAATGGTGAGAGAGAGACAGGTGCTGGACTTGATTTGCTCGGTGGAGAGAAAGAAAGAGAGAGAGATGCATGCATGGCTCAGGCATGCAGGGGGTTCTGGTGCATGCAAGCACTTGCCGGAGTGTAGGGTGAAAAAAGAAAAATTGATTGTTGCTGCTGTTTTGTTTGGGTGGAGGAAGATCAGAGAGAAAGGGATAGCTGCCCTGTGCGAGGGTCAGGCGAAGCGGACACCCGGCCTTTACACAGGGTCGGGACTTTTTATTCTTAACCCGCTGTCATTGGATACCCCTAATATTGGTATCCGACAGAAACCTCCAACAAATTTCGGTCAAATCTGCTAAAATTTTAATTCTAGGATCCGACTTTACATGTGGGGCCCACATGCAAATTTGGCTACATTGATTTGCACAGAGTAGCGGACTGTGATTCTGAGACATCTCCAATAAATTTCGGTCAAATCTGCTAAAATTTTAAGGCATAAACGCGAGCTTTTAATTCTAGGGTTCGACTTTACACGTGGGGCCCATATGCAAATTTGGCTACATTGATTTGCACGGAGTAGCGGACCGTGATTCTGAGACATCTCCAATAAATTTCGGTAAAATCCGCTAAAATTTTAAGGTGTGAACGCGAGCTTTTATATTTAGGGTCCGGCTTTGAACGTGGGCCCCACATATAGATATGGCTACACCGATTTGCACGAAGTAGAGGAGTGTCATTTTGGGACATTTTCAACAAATTTTGGTCAAATTCGTTAAAATTTTTATGTGTGAACGTGAGATGTTAATTTCAGGGTCCAACTTTGAACGTGGGGCCCACATATAAATATGGCTAGACCGATTTGCACAAAGTAGCAGATTGTCATTCTGAGACATTTCTAACAAATTTCAGTCAAATTCGTTAAAATTTTCATGTTTGAACGCAATATATTAATTTTAAGTTCTGGCTTTTAATCTAACTTATACTTACACACATAACCATTATAATTGTAAACCAATCTAGACCGTTGTAACTATTAAACCAAACCATTATGTGTTGCAACCTATTATTCACCAAACCAAGCTTATCCAATCAAAAACCAAACCATTAAAACCGGTTTGAGACCAAACCATTAGCAGCTTTATACACCAATATAAGATTCTAAATCGTATATTTCATACACTATTGGTATATGATATAGTGATTAAGGTATATACGTATGATGTTTGTTGTCATTTATAAAGATATAGAGGAAGTGACGAGAATATAGATTTCTACGTTAAAATTATAGTTCAAACTTATGGTTTATTAAATAAATTCAAGCGTGCAATGCAAAGTGAAAATTTAAAGATCATAAATATGTATGAAAATATTATAGAATAATTACTAACTAAAATCTATCACAATCAGAGGAAAATAATAGCTATATATCTATATAGGTATTGTGTTCGAATATTTAACAAATGAGAGATAGCTCAAGGTAATAGTTCGGTAGCAATGTAGCCTTAATTTTTTAATTGGAGACTCCGCATTAGTTCTCACGAGACACTCTAGAAAAAAAAGACAAATTCAAGAAATTCTCACAAAAATCAGAAATATCAATCATGTAAACTCTAATAACTATAGTCATTGGTCTATTTTATTTTTTAAAAAGTTACCCACCACTATCATTATAAAAATATTCTAAAATAAATCCTAAAACTATATCTAAATTATCGAGCTATATCATTATAAAAAAATAATTTAAATTAACCGCATAATCTTTATCATTATAAAAGATAACTTAAAATGACATTCAAAATTTGTATTTAAGTTTAAAGATAACCTAAACTAAACACCTGAATCTTAATCTAATTATCTTCAAGTGCATCCTACCAAAAATTCCAAAAGTAAAATAATATATGATTCAAAATTACCTATTTTTCATTGTTGATATAGAAATAATAAGTTAAGGTATATATCCTTGATGAGTGTCCTCATGTAGACCATGTATACATGTATATGTGAGAATATGATGACAAATATTATTTTTATGCTAAATAAAATGTATGGTGGTGCGATACAAAATAAAAAAAGTGTGAATGTGGATGAAAACTTGTATACAGTAATTACTAATTAAAAATCAATCGCGAATGAAAAAAAGATAAGTATACATGTATATGAGTACTATGTTAAGTATTCAAAAAATGATAGAATAGTATGTAAACAATTTTGATTATTAGGTAGAAGTTTAATTTCTAAATAATTTTTAAATATAATAGCTTTTAAAAATATTAGCCCGTGCGGGAGCACGGGTTGATGGACTAGTTACTATAATTGTGTTTCCAGTTGTCTTATTTATCTACTCTGCCGCATCTTCCAGCAGTAGCAGTCATATAGTGATCAACAATGCAGGCAGTGATTTTCCTCCAAAAACACACTTTGCAGTAATGGAGTAGTTTGAACATTTACAGAGGTTTTATCTTGAGCAGCAGAAAGTATATGTTTTAGTTTGCAGTGGAACAAACTGGGTAGTACTACTCTAGAGAGCAGATTGGCCAAGTGCTCCATGATTTTTCAGCACACTCCTTTCACTCATGTAATTGTAAGGTACTCCGGATTACCTCCTTTAAGGCAGGCGATAGATCCATCCATATTCAGATTTCAGGAAATGACATGTCAAGCATATGTAGCCGCTTTTGGTAGTCACAGGCTCACATCTGCATTTCCCGTGCAACATAGTTATATTAGTACTATGAACTCAGTGAAGCTGATCTCCTATTCCTCAATCCTCGCTGAAATACGAGTCATTGCATGCCTTGCTCCTGTCGAATGTCTGATGTGTCCATCGGCAGTTGTGGGCGTCATCGCCGATCTTTTTGCTCTCAAATTGCAAGCCCCGGTCCACAAGCGAGAAGGAATTTCATCAGAAATTTGTGGACATCTTCATACTAGGAGGCGTCAAATTCGAGTGTGACAAATTGGGCATCAATTCTTGAGTAGCCATCCCATTGGGTATCACCCACGTTTAAGAAGGTGTGTTGAAATTTAACCATTAAGAACAAAGTCAAACACTCGATGCGTTTTAATGGAGTTCAAACTATTTCTTCCTTGGAGGATGTTGACGCTCCTTAGCGACACACTTTTACCCTTGTTTATCTTCAATAATAGCATGAATTTGATATCTAAACTAACGATCATACTCTATAACCGGGACGTTTTCGCATATGCATGTGTTTTTGGAGGAATTGTGTTTACGCAGGTTTTTGGGCTAAAATGGAGCACAAATGGACAAGGCTTGGAACCAAGGACAACACGGTGAAAGATGAAGGCCAGAGGCCCGAAGAAGAGCCCAGGCCGGCCGGCCTAGGTGGTTTCCAGCCCCGTTCGTGCTCAACTTTGGTGAACCGACCTCCAAGGATATTTGAAAGGCAAGTGCTTCAAGATAAGGTCAAGAGACTTTGGGGTCAAGGCAACTCAATTGGAGAATTTAGAAGTTTATCACTTTCCATTCTCATCCCAAAGATATCCTGAATCAAACGACGTCCAAAGGCCCACATGCATAGGTGGAACAGCTACTGAAGCTTCCAGAAGACTTGAGGAGAAAGATGAAGACGAGACGGCCAAGGAAGGACCCAGGCCGGCCGTCCTGGACCCACCTGAGCCGGCCGGCCCAGCCCCTTCCTGCACAACCTCGCCTCCCCCTTCGACCTAGGGCTTCCTCAGGGTATAAATAGCCCCTGTACCCTCGAGCCACGCATAATTGAGTTCGTCATTCGCCGCCGAGGAGCAGAGAAGCTAGAGGGACACCTTTCGGAGAGCTGCGGGTCGTGCTAGTTGTCTAGGGTTCTTCCCTAGCCGACATGGGAACCCTGCGAGGAAGACCACGTCGGAGTTCTGGGGCTAGGATCATCAAGATCAAGGTAGGATCCCGGTGGTGATCTTGTGATGTACTTACATTCATGGTGAAGTTACATGTGTTTCCGAATTTCTAGCGATCAAGTGCCTCTTCTTCGATTTCATTCTTGCTTGGATTTGCTTCTTCTTCAATCTATTCTCGAGATAGATTGCTTAGGGTGTTCTTATAGCCATGGTGGCTAGGGGTTTATACCAGATCTACCAAGTGGTTCGACACGTTCACTTGTGAACGTGTCCTTAAGTTACCTATGCCGAAAGGGAGCATCGTGACAGGGTGTGATCCCGTGTAAGGTGGGGCTTTCGGGAGTTTGATCGGAGGTCGCGATTTAAAGATGCTTTTCATTGAGATTCATATCTATCTTTCTTCACTCTATTTGGCTCGGAGCTACAACATATGCATGATCTAGGCGATCTAGATTGGTTATCTCTAACTTTCTCTTGCTACCTCTGGAGTTTGATTAGATCTATTAACTTTAGATCTATTTGCAACCCCTCTTCAAGATAAAAGGCTTTCAATGCTAGTTGGATTGTTTCTTATGTCTTTAGTTCCGTGGATTGATAAACCTTGGGGGAATACTCTGAGGAAAAAGCTACAACTGATCCGTGCACTTGCGGTTCACGATTGGCATGCTTAAGAGCCGTCAACAAGCTTTTCTGGCGCCGTTGCCGGGGAACTATCGATTAAGATTCGATTTGACTAGCATTCGTAAATATTTCTTTTTCTTGATTTTCTTTTGATTTTTCTTTTTTTAGATCTCTTATTTTCTCTTTTATCAAAAATAGATCTAATCCACAAAAACAAAAAAAATCAATCTAATCTAAGTTTTGTTTTATTTTCTCCTTACTCTATCTTTTTCTTTTAGATCTTGTATATATATATATTTTGTTCACTAACCCTAACAGGTGATGGATGGCTACCTCTCCAACAAACCAAAAAATTTTGTGGATGATCCAGAAAAACTTTACAGGCAAAGGAGACGTGAAGCACAAGCTAAGAAGTTGGAATTAGTAGATCTGAAAGGCGAGACCGCAAGTTCATCATCTACTCCACCACCAAGTCCAAAGGAAGCACCACCGCAACCCAGGATGGCGCTACCGGAACGTACGATCGGAGAGCTGTGCATCCTGGACATCAAGGATTTGCCTATCCAAGACCTCAATGAAGTTGGAGGGCCGTTCGAGATCAAGATTTCAACCATTCGTATGGTGCAAAGCTCGCCCTTCACCAGAAAAGAAGATGCCAACCTTCACCTTCAAGCATTCATCCAACTATGCCGCACCTTCGACAAGTAGATGATGAAGTGAGAGCGAGGCTCTTTCCGTTCTCTCTACTTGGAAGGGCACTTCAATGGTTTCATTCTCTACCAGTGGAAATGGTGCAAAGTTGGGATGCCTTAATGAAAGCTTTCATGACGGAGTTCTACTTGCCGGGCAAGACTTAGATTTTGCGCAACAAGATCGCTACCTTCGCGCAAATCCCGAGAAAGACTATTGCGGAAGCCTATGAGCGCTTCAATGACTACAGTCGAGCCATGCCACATCACAAGTTCCCGAAGGAGGATCTAGTCCAGAAGTTCTATCAAGGCCTCACGACCGCATCAAGGGCTATCATCGACGCATCGGCCGGAGGATCCATTATTGAGCTCACCCCGACTCAAGCTCTCAAGCTATTCAAGAAGGTGGCGGATAATGATGCGTGGGCATCATCGGGACGGCTGCATCCTACACCGTCCGTGGGAGTTGTTAAAAGTATTTTGCAGGTAGAGCGCGAAGAATTACTTGAAGGGAAGATCGATTCACTCATGAGGAGGTTGGAGAAGATGGAGGTGGACAAGAAGGAAGCTCATGCTATTGATTTGAAGGCAGCCGAAGCAAGGTCCACATGTGAAGATTGTGGAGAGTATGGCCATGTCCAGAAGAATTGTCCGGAAGAAGCTAAAGTGCTCGAGTACATGAGGAAAGGGGATTTGTCTCCACCGTGCTACTTCCGCTACGGACAAGGTAGACCTCAATTTAATGCAAACTCATCTCTTCAAAACTCGGTGCCTCTTCGTATACAATTGAAGGAGTTCATCAAGGAGCAATGCAAGATCAACAAGGGCACCATCGCTAAGTTCAAGTCTATGGACAAGATATTGGAGAACATTGATGGCAAGGTGACGGAGGTCGGAAGCTCTAACCGCCAAGTGCTCAACATGATGAAGATGCTAGAGACACAAGTGACCCAGCTAGTCGGATGCTTACCTAGTAATGAAGGAAGACTACCAGGGCAATCTCAAAATCCGGAGACGGCTAAAGCAATTCAAACTCGCTCAGGGAAGGAGACCGAAAATCCCGAACACCCGGGCGGAGCAAGGAAATCTAAGCCAAGTGTTGAAGCCGAGATGACATCAAAAGATAAAGCACCTACTCCCGCACCGAAAATAGTCACCCAAGAGCCAGAGTTTGAAATAATCGATGAAGATACAAAGATTCTTCCTCCGAGGCCACGTTACCACAAAGGTAAAATTGATGAGTATTTAGAAAAATTTTTTGAAGTGGTTCGCAGGTTGAACATCAATATGCCGCTCTTGGACGCTCTACAAGTCTCAACATACTCTCGCTACTTCAAAGACGTCCTTCAAACAAGCGTGAGATGCCACCACCAAATACTATCAAGATGACCGAAGAATGCAGCGCGGCTATCGCCGATCAAGCTCCTGAGAAGAAGAGGGATCCGGGGTGTCCAACCATCCCGTGTTCCATTGGATCATACATGTTCGAGAGGGCATTGTGTGACCTTGGTGCAAGTGTGAGCGTCATGCTGAAGGCCGTGTACGAGAAGCTACGCTTACCGGAGCCGGAACCCACCGCCATGTGCTTTAGAGTTAGCAGAAAACTCCGTTCGCTATCCTCTTGGCATCGCCGAAGACGTACACGTGAAGATTGGAGAACACCTAGTCCCCGTTGACTTCATGATTCTTGATATGGGAGAAGGGACAAAGTCGCCGCTCATCCTTGGGAGGCCATTCCTCAAGACCGCAAGGGCAAACATCGACGTTGGCAAGGGGGAGATCAAGTTCGACATCAATGGCACCATGAGCGAGTTCAAGTTTTGTCCATGCCTTGAGGTATGCAATATGATCAATGTTAAATATATTCCACCTCACCGACGTGACACCAAGGAGGAGCCGAAGAAGAAGGAAGCGAAGGAGACTAAAGAAGTTGTTGGATCCATCGAGACAAAAGCTCAACGTCCACTTGTGAAGACAAAAAAGATGACTAAGCCGAAGAATAATCCTGCACCCAAGCCAAGGATTGTGCAGAAGTGGCTACCCAAGACTGCAACGCTCACATCGAGCGTTGGTCCGAAGTGAAGAAAAGAAGAAGTCTAGCTGTAGACTATAAACAAAGTGCTTTTCAGGGAGGCAACCCGTTCGTCGAGTCAAGAATAGGCTACCGGGAGGACAACCCGTTCGTCGAGTCAAGAATAAGCTACCGGGAGGACAACCCGCGAAGACCTTTTGAGTAAGTGAGTCATGAACTTTGCTATGCAAGACTTGGTAAACATTTGATAAATTGGTCGTTCGGTCGAACACTTAAATTAGAGTTGCTTGGTCATTTTGTTTTTAATTCTTATTCCAAACCAATGACTTGAGCCTTCCCATGATTTAATTGTTTAATCTTGAGAAACCTAAAACCAAATTTCCATACCCATTTTGGCGACCGTCTTTTCCATGACGGCCGGACCAAGTTGATCTTTACCAAGACAAGAGTAGAGCCAAGCGTTGTTCTTAGTTCTTTAAATTCTTTGACGCATGCTAGGCTCTCGCAACCTTAGTAATTTTCAGTTTTATTTCCCTAGGATTAGGATTTTTTTCTAAGCCCCTTTTATTTTATTTTTCTTCAAAATATCTCTCTCATTTGGCCAAAATTTAGAACCTAAAACTATGACCCACGGTTGAACACGGGAAAGTTCGCT
>CM014277.1:7526551-7549444 GCA_004135705.1 Alloteropsis semialata | reverse complement strand
GAAGAGACTAGGTAATTTCTCTAGATCTTATGATTTTGAGTGTTTGGTGTAAATTCACTTCGATTTGTAGGACGGATTAGCTTTGATATTTAGGGCCAATTAGCTAATTGTGTATTCCTTGCTGTCATTTATAGGCCAAATCACAAGAATATGAACCTTGTTGTTAGGTTTCGGTCATTTTTCAGTTTGCCTGATGGGGGACCAAAGGCATGGCAACAGGGTAAAACCTTGCCAACTGAAATTGTTGACACACATAACTACAGCCTGCTGCAGTTAGTTGATTTCATTGCGGGGCATATCATTTGGCGTGATTTGCACAATGATTCTATTGAGATGACATCTGATGAGCAGCTCATTGAGTGGTTTCAACTTAATGTAGATAAGGGAGTAGTTCAGATTGTTGCCCAGATAAATGATTTTGAGGGCCCATTGCAGTGTTCACCCACAAAACGTAGGTGTCACCCTTCTGTAAGGAATAGAGTACCCACTAACGACTCACCCACCAATGAGAGAGCCACAAATGAGAGAGCCACATCCAAAAAAAAAGAGAGGCACCAAATCCAAAGAAAAAGGTTGCCATGATGATGAGGGTGTAGAAGTTGATGAGGAGGGCATGTATTCTGACACTGACTCACTTGTGGCACCAAGTGATAGCAGCTATGACAGTGACTTGGATGCATCATCTGACTCTAACGATGACGGATCTGACCTCGAATTTGATCCTGATGGTGAAGTAATTGATAATGATGATGAATATGATTCTCCTCCTTTTTCATATGATGTTGATGATCCAATTATTGATGTCAATGTGGTGTTCCCAGATGTGGATCAGTGCAATCTGCTGTTACACATCATGATATCTTGAATGATCATGGTTTTGAGACCGTGAAGAAAGACAAGATCAGATTTAGAGCAATATGCAAGAGAGCCGATGAGGGCTACAAGTGGAAGTTTTTTGCATCCACGAGCAAGAAGTACATTGGCTGCAAGGTAAATGCAAGTATTTAGTACAGATTTGTGTCATTTTCAGCAAGCATTTAGTACAGATTTGTGTCATTTTCAGCAAGCATTTAGTACAGATTTGTGTCATTTTCAGCAAGTAATTGGAACCTTTTGGTATGTAGGTTAAGACGAGTGGACCAAAGCATACGTGTGGTTCATTCAACAACTGTGGTGAAACAATGGCCTCAAATAAATGGGTTGCTGAAAGAGTGGTTGATTTGCTGCGGGATGACCCTGAAATGGGACAGAGGGAGTTGCAGGACCGGCTCAAGAAGAAGTACTCCATTGAAATTCCATATGATAGAGTTGTTAGAGGCAAACGGAGAGCAATGGACACCATATATGGGAAGTGGGATGACAGTTATGACTTGCTGCCTACCTATCAAGCTGAGCTTCTTAGAACAGTTCCAGGTAGCATTGTTGAGATGGACACTAAAAGGGATGATGACGGTGAGTTGTGCTTCAGCCGGTTCTTTGTTGCTCTCAAACCATGCATTGATGGGTTTTTGGAAGGATGTAGGCCCTATATTGCCATGGATGCCACACACTTGACAGGAAGGTCTAGAGGTCAGTTGGCAGCAGCTGTTGCAGTGGATGGTCATAATTGGCTATTTCCAGTAGCATATGGTGTGATTGAGACAGAGTCTAAGGACAGCTGGACTTGGTTTGTCAGTAACTTGAAGAAGGCTATTGGTACTCCTAAAGGTTTAGTCATCAGTACAGATGCAGGCAAAGGAATAGAGGGAGCTGTCGATGATGTGTACCCTGGAGTATAACATAGAGAATGCATGAGGCACTTGTGGAAGAATATGAAGAAAAATGGGTTCACTGGCGAGCTTTATGATAAGAATATGTGGGCTGCTGCCAAGAGCTTCACAATTAGCAAGTTCAACTACTTCATGTCCAAGATAGAGGAGAAGGATCCTAGTGCACTTCCATGGCTTGATGACAATCATCCATATGTGTGGAGTAGAAGCAAATTCTTTGAAGATTGCAAGGTAGATTACATCAATAACAACCTTTCAGAATGCTTTAATAGTTGGGTGTCCAAAACTAAGGACTATCAGATTGTTGATATGCATGACAAGATAAGACAAATGATCATTGAGAAGTTTGTTTTGAGAGCCAAAATTGGTAGCAAAATGACAAGAACAATCATCCCAGCTATCACCAATGCTCTAAATGCTAAAGCCAAGACTATCAAAGACCATGATGTATTGATATGTGGGGGTGGGACAGCTGAAGTAACTGTGAACAGATTTAGGCATGCAGTCAATTTGGAGCAAAAGACATGTAGTTGTAGGGGTTGGCAAGTGACAGGAAAGCCATGCACCCATGCTTTAGCTTTCATTGCTAAGCTTAGTAGGGAGGTACAAATGGATGCATTTGTCCATGATTACTTCTCTGTTGATAGGTTCAAGAAGGCATATGCTAGTACTTTCAGTCCAATGACATCTAAAGATAGCTGGCCATGGGTTGATTTAGGTTACAAAATCAAGAAGTCTAAATTGAGAAGGAAACCCGGGAGGCCGAGGAACTCTAGGATCAAGTCCTATGATGAAGCCAGCACTAGTAAAACAAGAAAACCATGTTCTGAATGTCATGAACTAGGCCATACAGCGAAGCATTGCCAAGGAGGTCCCACCGCTAGTCAAAAGAGGAATCTCTCGTCTTCACAAACATTAGTGGGAGTAATGCTTTGATCCCATTTGCATTTTTCTTTGCTCATTTAGTCAAACTTGTTCACTGAACCATTTTTTCTCCTTATATGAAGTGTTAGTGCAGGTGCAAGTGCAAGTGGAAGGGGGAGGGGGAGAGGGAGGGGAAGGGCAAGTGCAGGTGAAGGTGCAAGTCAAACAGTAACAGAAGATGCTACAGAAGGACAAGATGGAAGAGGAAGAGGAAGAGGAAGGGAGAAGAGGAAGAGGAGGGAGATTGGCTGCACTGTTAGGATTAGATGCATAGCTGAGATGCATTGGCACTGGACATGTAATATCTCTACTAGCTGTTGCTTTTGTGATGCATTGGCACTGGACATGTAAGTGTAATGGTGCTACTAGTTGCTTTTGTTGAACATGTATGTTGGGATTTGATCTGGTGGTGTATCCTCTGATCTTCTATCTATGCAAGTGGTTTGAACTATATTTTGTGTCATGATACTGTCAAAAATTTGAATAAATTTGTCGATTTTTTGCTCAAGTCTGAACAGAAAAGTTGATTCAAATTTTCAATTCAAATTTGAAGCCAATTTGAATTAGTTGGTTGAATGTTGTCCAAATATTTAATATCAAGTAGGGGTAAAATCACAAAGTTCTCATAAAAGTAGGGGCATATTTGCATGGGCAAGTTTGTCTTTCTGCAGTTCATTTGACACCGTTAACTGGTTTTCACAGAACAGGGGCAAACTACCTCTTGAAATTGGAAAAGTAGGGGTAAAATCACAAAGTGAGCAAAAGCGAGGGCAAAATCACCATTCGAGTTCAAAATAGGGGTAGAAACGCAATAGCCGCTTTTATCATATCCTTGTGTATATCTTGGGTTTTGCTCGTAACGACAAACCGTTTTTCCTTTAATTATTTTTTCCACCTATACAAATCAAGAGTTAAGATTTTATTTTGTCTCTTATCTCTTACTTGCAATTCTCATCTTTTAAGAATTCAAACAATTTTGATAGTAATTTGGACAACTAAAAGTGACAACCACGATGTCACATGCTAGGATAAAAAAATTCGGCTTACTGTTCACCCGATTTTTGGCCACTGTTCTCCGAAAAGGTCAAATTTTTAACCCCAATTTTAGCTAAAATTTCACGAATTTCGGAGATTTCGATGGGGCCAAAAAATGAGTAATAAAAACGAAATTGCAAACCCTAGTCACACACCTATTTACTTCCATATTAGACACGCATATTTCGTTTTTGTGGTAGGCAAGTTAATGCTCCCTTCAATCGATTCCAAACAATCTAATCACGGAAGTGGAAGACAACCGAATTAAAGCAACAAAACAATCTAAGTATACAGGAGCAGATCTGCAGATGGGAGCATAGATTAGCACGCATGTTCCTTGATTTAAAGGTGAAGAGCAGGAGCACCAGACGATCGCGCCAAAAATGCGAGCCGTCGTCGCGCTCGCGCCAAGAAGGCAAAGCGATTCGCGCCCAAAACGAGCAGCCATCGCGCTCTCTGTTTCGGCCGAACAAGCAGGCCGCGCTCCTGTTGGGCCGAGGCCCAGCGCGTGGAGGTAGCGCCTGGGCCCTGGCCGGCACCGCCCTCCGCACGTCGCCGGCAATCTCGGTCTGTAGCCACCAGCGTCGTCGTTCGTCGCAGTGCCTCAACCGCAACCGGCCAACCCCCGCGCCGTCGCTCTTCATTCCTCAGCCAGCCCCCAGCCAAGCTCCTGTGCTGAGCCTGCCTGGCTGTGGCCTCACCATCACGGCATCTCACCAGGTCGGGCGCGCGGCATCGGCTCGCGGAGTCACCCGGTCACGGTCTTCCATGTCCGGGTGCGACGCCGTGCAGCTAGCCGGCGGTGAGCTGACGCGGCCAGGCAGTGCTCACCCCGTGACGTGAGGCCTGAGGCGACGAGGTCGCGTCGTTGGCAGCCGTCCAAGATGGTGGAAAGGTCCCGCGTCGCGGGTACTTCAGGTGTTTATTCCAGCAGCCAAACAAGAAAAGGTTTCCCATCCACACAGAGCTCTCTAAAGGATGGCAAAACTGGAATCTACAATGATAATCTGAATCCTCCAATTCCAAACCTGTGTTCTGAAGTGTTGTTTAATAGTTTAGCATTCCGGTATGGCACCCAACTGAGATAAGCTTAGCTTACTGATGACAATTGACAAACGAGAGAAAATGCAAGAATAAGGGCTCATTTCGTTTGTCACACTCTTGTGGTCAGAAGGGTGCTTTTAAGTCGCAGGGCTGCCAAACCGTGTAATGTTCATTGTCACACTCTTGTTGTCAGAAGTTCAAAATCTCGCTAGACATCTATATAAATAGCTCCATGGCAAATACCAGGGCAGGTACAACAGTTAATTAGCTGTTTAAATATGATGATAGATAGTAAGCAAATCTGTACATCTGTCACAACGGCAGGGAGCTACTCTCCCTGTGCAAGGATAACATACATGCCAATAATAGGAAATCCTGCGTCATAACGGTAAAGGTGCAGCCTGCAGAGGAAGGAAGACCAGGTACCACCAATCCACCATGTTACAGGAGTCACTTATGCCTGGCATAACACAAATAGGAAAGAAGGCGTCAAGTCAGTGACTATACCAAACCAAATGAACCAAATCTGATGAAATATAATAGTAGAAAACACAGACATGATAAAGTATTAAGACACAAAGTCTATGAGATCCTAATTCCTAAATATGCAAAAAAAATGATCTATATGTGAAATCTGCATGATCATTTGACTTGCTTTGGTGGACAAAACTAGTACCTCCAATGAGCAAACTAACACTATCCTTGTACAATTTCTGGAAACGTGTCAGCAGTGTGTATCTCTCTTTGCTAACACTACCCTAGCAAAAATGCAGTTGATTTCTCTTTGCTAGTTAAATTCAGTGCCAGACCAAAAATCTTGCATACTAACAAGTCATATGGTGATTGTAATATAGACAACATTGCATCATGAATGACAACCATACTACAGTTCAACTAGCTCTAATTGTGGTTGCGATGCTTGGCAATGTATCTAAGAACATAGTGTCTCCATGCTCAGGTGGAAGGCTGGCTGATCAGATTGTGTTTTATCAAGGCCATAAATTCAAGCCTTTCAGAGCTGCGTAGCTACCAGCTGTGAGATCATTTTCAACCCTGCTTGCACAGATGGTTGCAACTAGTAGCAGATACAAACCAGTGGATCTTTGCATCATTGCCTATGGAACTCTAAAATAATCACCACAAGTAGCAAATACAAACATTTCTAGCAGCTTATAAAGATTTGCAGACCCAAATTGAGCTATGTGTGCATATGAAATGGTATTACATCTTGGATACGATATATCTAGTCAAAATGGAAAGCAACAGACACCTTGTTGATTTGGGACAGTGAACAGTGTCACTTTAATACTGGCAATACACCCCAGAAATTAATCGATCAGCTGTAGCCAGCCTTTGGTGAATAATTGGTAAACATAGGTAAATACAAACCACATAGAACAGAATCATTGCATCAGAGGCAAGACTTACCCCAATTCGCCACTTTCCCTTCGCCCGTACTTTTTCATCTCCCATTGAAACTTTATCTGACCCTTGTTCCTACAGGTAGAGAGGAGGAAAAAAAACAATAAGCTTATCTAGCAGCACAAAATGTTGCAGGGAAAGGAACGATCATTATCAGGGAGAACAATCATGGAATGGAAAACAGAAAACAGGTCACTTACCATTGTGGCCGATAGCAACATGTGTAGATATGGTAAATGATGCTACAAGGACTTGGTATAGCACATCCTACGATAGATCCATCTGATGCCAGCAACAATGTGCCGCTGCTGAGTTGGTATTGAGAAAAATAGTGTTCCTGTCTATGGTGAAAGACAATGGTGTCACCCATAATGGTACATGTTGACACGATAACACGCCAAATACTAACACGTGCAGAAAAGCTCCTTGCAGCTTCTCTGACCAGACCGGTCAGACCCGTTCTGGTGACCGGTCAGACCGGTTCCCGCCGGGTAGCTGGAAGCTCGGCGAGAAAACCAACGAACGCTCGTCCGGGAGGGATCCCGTCAGGACGTGCGCACCTTGGGTTGTTCTAGGATCGGCAGGCCACCTAGAACGTCCTCAATCACCGTGGAGACGAAGGAAGAACAGCAATTAGGATTTGAAAAAGCTAGGGTTTGAGAGGTACAAAAAAGTAAAGGAAAAAATAGTAGATTTGATAAATTCGATTGGATCTAACTCAATCGGCTGAATCCCTTTATATTTATAGGGAGGGTAGGACTTTTCCCGCAAGGAATAAATTTTACAACTCGTAATTAACCGAAACTAAGAGTCCTAGTCTGATTACAGGAGAAACCGGTCTGACCGGTTCCCCAAACCGGTCAGACTGGTCTGGGCCCAAATTTGCTAATCCTTGCCAATTTTGGTCGCGAACATATGCCCCCCTGTTTTCTGGTGAAGCTTGCGAATTAGAAAACATTCAGCAACCAAAATTGCTCTAAGGACAATGTTTATACATTGGCCATATCTTGATGTCTTGCTCAAGTTGAAGGTGAAGCAACTTCTTTTGGCCTCCACACCATCTTTGTCTTCATTGCTGCTGGCTTCTCTTCAACTTGTCGCTCCATTGATTTCTTGCGCATCCGCTGCAATTTTCTCTTTTGAGTACGGGACAAGCCTGGAGGACACCACCTTGGTTGCATATATATTGAATCTTGCTTGTTGTCCTTCTCATCTGTCTTAGAATCAGTGGATACACTTTTTCTGACCAGATTATCACTAGAAACAACCGGTCTTTGTAATGATTCATGATTGTAGTATGAAACAGGATATGGAACAAAATATAACTGCATATTCATACTACTGTAATCCCAAGGTAAATAGTAGTACGGATATGACCAGGACCATGATGTAGTCGGTCTAAAAGATGGATACAATGTAGCACTACTATTACCTTGAGTTGAGGAAGATTCTTGGTGTTTTGATGAAGTTTTTATTTTTTCTGGCCAATTTCTAAGCTTCTGAGTAGCACCAAGCTTCTTGTATTTTTCCAGAAGTTTCTCAAAAGTCGGCCTTGATTTTTTTCTCTAATTTACCAGAAACTCTTGGGGTCAACCGGTCTGACCGGTCCTGTCAGGACCAGCGCTTTTGCTTTTGGATTGCCCCCCGAGCGTCGAATTCTTTCTTGCAATTTGAGGGTCTTTTTTAAGCCACATCTTCTTTCTCCTTTTCTGTTCTGGTCGTACTTCACCAATGATTACATTTTTTCCTTTTATTGTATCAGCTTGACTTGGCCTGATCAACACTTTAGGATTCTGTAATTCAATGGTATTGACAGAGAACTTCTTAGGAAAAGGATCAGAATCAACTTGCATTCCAACCAAAGTCAAATGGCCTTCATTAAGGGCCGATTGAATTCGCCTACGGAACACATTACAATCATTAGTTGCATGTGAAAAAAGAATTGTGAAATTTACAATACGCACGTCGCTTCAACTCATCAAGCGATGGTATAGTATACGTGGTCTTGATGTATCCATTTTTATGCAACTCATCAAATATTCTATCGCACTTGGAAATTTCACTTCTTCTTGCCGATTTTTGTGAATCGGTTTAAGAGAAGGGCAACTATATGATTGAGAATTGCTCGGCCATATAAATTCAGCAGCACATATCTCTCCATTCTCATCGTCCAATGAATCATTGCTTATCATATGCATGTTGGGACGATCAAATTTTGAGCGAGCATCTTTACTTCAGCTTTCTTGAGCCAAAGCTTTTTGTAATACTTGATTAATAGTAAGAAACTCATAGCCTTCTAATTTTTCTTTGATATGAGATTTCAAACCATTAAAAGACAATTCGGCAAGATCCTTTTCAGAAATCCTCAAACTATAACATCGATTTTTTGTATCTCTAAATCTTCTAATATATTCAGCAACATATTCATCATTCTTTTGCCTAACCGATGTCAAGTGAGATAGTCTCAATTTATTATCTCCACTATAAAAGTGTTCATGAAATTTATGCTCTAATTGAGACCATGTATAAATAGAATTAGGAGATAATGCCGAAAATCATGAAAAAGCAATACCAGATAATGACAAAGAGAATAATCTGATTTTTAAATAATCAATATTACCATGAATACCCAATTGTGCATTAAACTGGCTAATATGCTCCCATGTAGTCCTATTGTCTTCCCCAGTAAATTTGACAAACTCTGGCACTTTAAAACCTTGAGAATATGGTAGAGAATCAAAGCTCTCAGGATAAGGTTTTTGACACGCCGAAGTTTTATCCTTAACCTCTACGCCAAAAGTATCTTTAATCATCATAGCCAAATCCTTTTTATACTCTTCAAGCAAACTTTGAATATAAGGATCTTTTGGCCCTTGCTGATCATTAACATTTGGCACATGTTGAGGCACATGGTTCGGCTGTGCATGCAATGATTGTTGTAAATAGCCCGAACTTTGGGAAGACATAGGGTTTGTAGTATATGTCATTGGAGTACATGTAGTAACACCATTGATTCGGCCAAAATTGGACTGAACATGTGATGTACTAGTTATAGGTTCAGGTGTTATTTGATATGCAACATAACCATCCGAACGGGTCTGACCGGTTCCAGCAACCGGTCTAACTGGAATCAGGCCGTACTGCATAGGGACGCTCAAACCGGTTTGACCGGTTACAGAAACCGGTCGACCGGAATTGCCTGGCCAGATTGTCCTGGAAGATTTTGCCCTGTTGAATAATTCAACGGCATCCCATATTGTGGCTCTTTGGGTGATATTGATGCCGATGAATTATGAGGTACAGTTTGTTGTAAAATACCAGCCATATCAGATCTAATAGCATTACTAGTTACGGCCGAAGGTTGCTTTCCTATAGACTTATCAATCATGCCTTGAACAAGAGAAAGAACTTTTTCTTGACCAGAAACTAGCAATCTATTAATTTGATCAAGAGTAATAGGCTTTGGTGTAGTACTCACAGTGGGTGTTACCTCATCTTTTTCTTCTTCTCCTTCTGAAAGAAGAACCACCTCCTTGTCCTTGGAGATAGCACCTTTTCGATCCTTGGAGAAGTGCGAGAAGAACCATTGCGCCTTGTCTTCAAGCTTCTTCTTGGCTCGTTCCATCTCCTCCTTTTCTTGTAGCAGGAGTTGCTCAAATAGATGACGATCCTCAGCCAATAGCTCATTAGCAGTCAGCCTTTGAATATTGTCAGGATCAACTTCGCCTGGCTTTGGCAGATTCGACATGGTAGTAGATCCTTTTTTCTTTGTCTCCAGCGGAGTCGCCAAAAAGTATGTTGACACGAAAATGCGCCAAATACTAACACGCGCAGAAAAGGTCCTTGCAGCTTCTCTGACCAGACCGGTCAGACCGGTTCCGGTGACTGGTCAGACCGGTTCCCGCCGGGCAGCTGGAAGCTCGGCGAGAAAACCAACGAACGCTCGTCCGGGAGGGACCCCGTCAGGACGTGCGCACCTTGGGTTGTTCTAGGATCGGCAGGCCACCTAGAACGTCCTCAATCGCCGTGGAGACGAAGGAAGAACAGCAATTAGGGTTTGGAAAAGCTAGGGTTTGAGAGGTAAAAAAAAAGTAAAGGCAAAAATAGTAGATTTGATAAATTCGATTGGATCTAACTCAATCGGCCGAATCCCTTTATATTTATAGGGAGGGTAGGACTTTTCCCGCAAGGAATAAACTTTACAACTCGTAATTAACCCAAACTAAGAGTCCTAGTCGGATTATAGGAGAAACCGGTCTGACCGGTTCCCCAAACCGGTTAGATTGGTCTGGGCCCAAATTTGCTAATCCTTGCCAATTTTGGTCGCGAACAGTACGAAACGCATTAGACCTGACACACAGATTCCTCTGACCAATGAAGAGGGCATCGCCATCAATGCCTATCATCACGACATTCCTTCCAAGCATATGGTCAGCAAGTCTGTAGGATGAAATTTTCTTACGAACGCCAAAGCTTGTGCCGGTCACCAGGATCTCTGAACCGCGTTCTACCAAATAGTACAGGCAGGGTTCGTCAGGTTTGCTTACTGGACATTTGGCAATCGACCTTGGTGGTGGCACGTGCACCCAGGGTTCCGTCCCTTCCAGCTGCGGTGAGTCGATCTCTAGGACCTCTGGTCCTCCAGTCAACCTTCCGCTATCACGCACCACATATAGTTTACCTTGGAATGACAATGGACTAAAAGTTTGTTTCAAGTGGCGAATTGGGGTAAGTCTTGCCTCTGATGCAATGATTCTGTTCTATGTGGTTTCTATTTACCTATGTTTACCGATTATTCACCAAAGGCTGGCTACAGCTGATTGATTAATTTCTGGGGTGTTTTTGCCAGTATTAAAGTGACCCTGTTCACTGTCCCAAACAGGGTGTCTGTTGCTTTCCCTTTTGATTAGATATATCGTATCCAGGATGTAATACCATTTCATATGCACATATAGCTCATTTTGGGTTTATAACGATCTCTTGGAGCGCATTCTTCTTGATGAAAATGAAGATCCAACAAAGTTGCCTATGTGGCCTCTAGAATCCATCACGGATAATTTCTCTGAGGATATGGAAATTGGCGATGGTAGGTTTGCACATGTTTACAAGGTATCATCACTCATTCACTCGTACTGCCCTCAGTGTTGAACACAAAATTTAATAAACTTATGCCCATACTGACAAGGAAATATCTTAATATAGGGGGGTATTTCGAAATCATATAGTCGCTGTGAAGAAGTTGAAGCACTCAGAGAAGGTTGAACTGCAAGAGGTGAAATTTATACAAGAGGTTAATAGTCTAATGAGGGTGAAGCATAAAAATATAGTACAATTCCTCGGCTACTGTTCTGATACACGAGGAAATATGTGGAAGCACCGGGGGAAGAATATCATGGCTGAGGAACGACAAAGGTTTTTTTGTTTTGAGTATATGCCAAAAGGGAGTCTTGATAAGTATGTCAGTGGTATGTTTCTTTCTATTTTATTTATATGGGAAATAAAATTGCATGTTACTCCCACCGTATCCAAATATTTGTCACCATTGACTTTTTATCACGACTTTGACCAATTGTCTTATTCAAAATATTATGTGTATAACATTTATTTTGTTTCAGTGATTTGCTTTAACATTATATGTATTTTAAGTGTGACTTATTTTTTTGCACAAATTTTTAATAAGACGATAGGTCAAACGTTCTAGAAAAATCAACAACGACAAATATGTTGATACGGAGATAGTATTTCACTTCAGGGTTTCCTTTTCTGAGCTTTTGGAAATGTAATTATTACATTCACTGTATGGGCTTCGTCAAAGCCTAATAGTAGCCCCCAAAACCAAATGCAGATGCATCCAGAGGACTTGAATGGATAACACGCTATCAGATAATTAAGGGAATTTGTGAGGGTTTACAATATCTTCATCAAGGGAAAATTGTTCATTCAGATCTCAAACCGGCAAATATACTTCTAGATAATAACATGGTGCCTAAGATTGCTGATTTTGGCCTCGCAAAGTGCTTTGATGAAGAACAAACTCGGGCTATAACTTTAAATGTGTCTGGATCACTGTAAGCTACCTAACCACCTTGAAAGCACGAATTTTCTTCAACTATGAATTGTGTTGCATTCATTTTGCTCTTAAAGTCTCTGACAAACAAGTTTCCATGCAGCGGCTATATGGTGCCAGAATGCTTTAGTGGGGTAATCACATTTAAGTCAGACATATATAGTCTTGGTATTATAATTACAGAGATATCGACGGGACAGAAGGTGCATCTTCAGAAAGAGAAGGTAAGAACAGCTTATCCAAGACTATATGTTCGTGTGCAGTACAGAACTATAAGCCAAACACAATGAACTAGTTTGCTAAACTATAATTTTGTAGAGTTCGATCAAAATTTTAGTTGTATTTATTATATAGAACTTTAATAGCTCTAGTTAGTTGGCATCCTTATCTGAACGAAGGATTATTACAATGTCTTTTAAATATTTTGTATAATTAAGATGAGAATTATATGTAGCAATCATGCCAGGGAGTCGATCCTGACTGCAATTCACAATCTATTAAAGTTTAATCATATTTTTCTCCAAGCATGAGAGAATGGCATTCTTTAACTGACCTACTCCCTCCGTCCTAGAAAGAATGCAATTCTAGCACAGTATCATGTTTTAGTATATCAAGTTTGACCAATTATAGGTAAAAAAGTATCAATATTTTTTATATAAAATAAATATCATTAGATTAATTACAAAATGTATTTTCATAATAAATTTATTTTGAGCCATAATTACGAATATATTTCGCTAGAATCTTGGTCAAACGTGAACCATTTAAATCGGCACGCAACACGTAGCTGCATTCTTTTTGGGACAAAGGGAGTAACAAATAGTAAACAAGTACAGGGAATACATATATTGAAAAGTAGTCACACAATGTTTTTTTCTCCTTGTATGATCGAATCTGGAAATGTCACTCACCATCGAGCGTTATACATCCTAATTTGCATGCAACATTTTTTGGTGTTAGTTTAATATGGGATTGTCTGCACAGAGACATTGTTTTTCCATTTTTTTAATAAGCGCTAGCTCTTGATTGCCATTTCTTAGGTACTTGAGAGTTTCCAAACGTCGAAGGGAGGTAATTGAGAGGCTTGATGAATTGGAGCGTGCATGTGGTTTTACTGAAGCAACACAAGTAAGTTCATGGTACATAGCAAATAGGATGCTCCCACATGCAAGAATTGAAGTTAAATTGTTCAGCAGGAAAGGAAAGGAGAGAGTTACCTCTAGTGATATTTCTGGTATTTTTGGTTTCTTTAACTCCGTTCAGCACATGGCAAACAATCTGTAGTGTCACAAAAAACAAAATTGAATCCTGCAGCCTTACAGATGCAGTTTTACTCTGTGTAAATTATGTGACATTAACATTGGGTAAAAAGAAGAGTAGTTCATCCTAGTTGCACTAGGGCAAATAAAACGGCACCTGATCGGTCATCTGCATCTGCGCAGGAAGCAGGCAGTCAAGGATGCAGCAGGCGCCGGGGCCGCGGCGGCTGGGCGCGGTAACGTGGACGTCAAGCTCGTGCACTTCGACGTGCCGCTCTCATTCACGGCAGACGAACTGCTTGAAGCCAGCGCGGAGATCATCGGGAAGACCGAGGCAATGGTGCTCGGCAGGATCCGCCATCCCAACCTGCTCGCATTGAGGGCGTACTACCTGCCACGGAAGGTGCTCGTCTTCGATTACATGCCCAAGGGCAGCCTCTCCAAATTGTTGCACGGTCAGTCGGCAGATTTCTGCTCTGCTCTGTTCTTGTGTTATGTTCAGCATTACTAATTTCTGAACTTTGATATATGGTTGAGAATCCTAGTCCATACGCAATTCTTTCAGGTGTTTTTAAACAAAACAATTTCATATTAGAATGGTAGTCCATAGGGAAATTCAGGAAGTATTAGTGAATTTGCCATTGCCTGTGAGCTCTTGTAGCTGTTTACTTAAAATCTGGAACAGAGAGAGTTGCCAGCAAAAGCTTGGTCTGAACATTTGCAGATTCAGACGGTGCAATGGTTGATACATCTATAGCCTTGTTTAGTTTGGAAAGTGGAAACTTGCCGAATCGTAAAATTGGGATGTCGGAAGGGGTATTCATATACTAATAAAAAAAACTAGTTACACAACTCGTCTAGAAATTGAATTTTGAATCTATTAAGCCTAATTAATCCGTCATTAGAGATTGTTTACTATAGTACGACGTTGTCTAATCATGGCCTAATTAGGCTCAATAGATTTGTCTCGCGAATTTATCTGGGGGTTATGGAATGGGTTTTATCATTAATCCATGTTTAATATCTCTAATTAGTGTCCTAACATTCGATGTGACGGATGAATAGTGAAAACTTGCTGGAAACTTACCGATCTAAACAAGGCGCAGTTGCAAAATTTGCGTCAGAGTTGTTGCTTTCGATTAGGATATGAGAATGAATTCAGTTTAGACCTTAACATGCCAAAATTCCTGTCAGTCAGAGAGGATCTCATGTGCATGACCAATGCAGAAAAGTTCAGTAATCTGGGAACTGCTCGTGTTAGGTTGAGTAAAAACAAACTAGCACCTTGTGCGATTTTTGGTTCGACAAGTGATGAATTAGGATATTTTGTCCAAGCAAATTGGAATTTGTCATCTCACCAGTACTCACTACGGAAACGCATGGTTCTCGGCAAAACCCTGAATACACTCGGCAAAGAGTATGCCGTCGGCCGCTCTCGGCATACCCCTCTCGGCAGCGGCTGACACGGCAAACCAAGGGTTTGCCGAGTGCTATCTGTCGGGCACTCGGCATACCCCTATGCCGAGTGCAACTTGACCCTCGGCAAATCCACGCACTCGGCAGCAAAAAGTTCGTAGACGGCGCGGTTAAATGGTGACGGAGCAAGCTTTGCCGAGTGCCAGGCTGGCGGCACTCGGCAAAGACCACATGTTTGCCGAGTGCCACCCGCCCAACACTCGGCAAAGCCAGGGGATATGTCGAGTGCCGCCCGCCCCACACTCGGCAAAGCCAGGGGATATGCCGAGTGCCCCCCACCTGGCACTCGGCAAACCCAGCGTATATGCCGAGTGCCAGTGTAAAAACACTCGGCAAACCCAGGGTATATGCCGAGTGTTTTTACACTGGCACTCGGCAAACCAACTGTCCAAATTAACAGAATTAGTCACTTTGCCGAGTGCTATGGTAAAAGCACTCGGCAAAGTGACCAAATATGACCATTTTTATTTGTTCGGTCACGCATAACGTACCCCAATCTCACATACATCACACATATATGACACAAAGCATCATCACAATTATCACAGGCAATTCATATAGTTCACAACCACATTAATATCATAAATACGTCCGGTCACAATCATAAAAGTCTCACAAGCCCAGAAGTATCACAACAATACAAGTATGACAACCATACAAGTCTCAGAACCACAGAACTACCACAGCCACAAATGAAGGTAAAATGATAAGTCACATAGGTGGAGGTGTGTGCCATGGCTGCGACAAATCGGCGTCTGGATTGAGCTGGTTCGATGCCGCCGATGGAATCTGCACAAAGGAGAATACATTGCATCAGAAACAAGTTGTCATCTAAAGTTTTCTTAAGTTCTCTAAGTTTTCTAAAGGTTTCTAAGTTCTCTAAAATGCTATAAAGTTCTAAAATGCTATAAGTTCTATAAAGGTTTCTAAAGTTTTCTTAAGTTCTCTAAGTTTTCTAAAGATTTCTTAGTTTCTAAGTTCTCTAAAATGCTATAAAGTTCTATAAAGTTCTAGAATGCTATAAAGTTCTATAAAGGTTTCTAAGTTTTCTAAGTTGTCTAAAATGCTATAAAGTTCTAAAATTCTCTAAACTATAAGATTGTCAAAAGGGACTCACAGGAGTAGAATGTACTATCGGCTGTGGAGGGAAAACCATCGGTGGCGGTGCAGGCTGACCCATCCTCACAGAAAGGCTCTGCATGTACTCAAACATCTGTTGCAATTTCAACTGATCGGCCTGCCGTTCGGCCTCGTACCTCGCCTGATCGGCCTCTCGTTCAGCCTTGTGCCTTGCCTCCATCTCCTCCCGGCTCTTCCTCTCTGCTTCTAGCTGGGTCTACAATATATCATCCCAAAGTTACAATGCAAATCAAACGTATGTACAAACAAATGAACGACGAATAAAACATAAATTACCTGGAGTACCTCCATCTGGAAGTGTGCAGTGTCCGGCCGTGGGCGTATGGCGGGGCTCGAGCTCATGCTCTTTGCTCGAACCTGGGACAGAGTAGGAGTAGTGGCCATGTTGAGTGTGGCGTCGCCAAGATAGTACCGCCCATGCTTCTTGCCTCCTCCCACCCTCATGATGATTTCTCCATCAAGGGGTTGGGTGACCGGATCGAACTCTGGCCGATGGACCTCCCTTGCCATTGATGTGTATGCATTGAGGCGACTATGGATGCTCGCATTGCTGTATGCCAAGGGTGGGTCGTCCGGGTTGTAGTCGACATTGGATGTCGCCTTGCCCTTGTGGGCCATAGCATATGCCTTGAACTCGCCGCATGGCTGACCCCCATGTGCGGAGGACTGCGAAAGAAACAGAAACAGCACCTTGATTACAAATTATGGAGAATTGAGTGTAAGGACAAAGAAATCAGTTCATGTACCCATCTAGCCACATACTCATCGACGCTAAGGTTGCCTTGATGGTGTGAGACACCAGGCATCATCAAACGTCGCTCCCGGCAAGCGTTGTGCTTCTCTTCCCATTCGAGCGTCAACCACTAATCCACTATGTATTCCCAGCACTAGAGATGCTGGGCACACCACCACGGAGGCGCCTACACATCATCAAGGACATCACATATAAGAAGATCAAATTAAGCGTACTTAATCTCGAAAACAATCAATTTTAATGTTCTATATGTACTTGCAAGTGTTGTTCCCGGGTTAGCCTAATGTTTCTTGCATCAGCTTTCGAGATCTTCGTTTGAACAAATGAAGCGTAGTATGTTACCACTGACTGGATGCGTGCCTCGTAATGCATGTCCTTCATGAGTTTATAACATGCTTTGTGAGCCACAGCAGCCGCCCTTTGCTCGTATCCCGGCTCGCATCTGTAGAAATCCTGTATATAGACGAGATGTACATAATTATTAATTAAAGAATGTCCAATGAATGCGATGAATTGAGCAATATAGTTTATTGAAGAAAAACTTACCCATAGCTCGCCCTTCACTCGCTCCGCCTTGTTCTGGAACAACCTGCCCTCTCGATCAGGTACATCGGGGAAGGCCATGTAGTGGTCCCACGTGTAAGCCGGCTCCGTGCTGCCGCCGTGCTGAACGAAGCCAGGGAAGTGTAGCCTGCACAAAACTCCAAGGATCCCGTTGACAAGGCGGCCGTGATCACCTAGAGCAACAATCAACCAATTCCTGCCCAAGTGATTAAGATAAATTATTAGTTTCTAATGTGATTATAAACATATCAAATGAAAATGTAGTGATAACATCTAAAGCTACTTACCGCTTCCCTATAGGGCGAATCATCGGGCGCCTCTCCAAAGGTATCGGTCGCTGAGGGAGATGCGAGGGACCTCGCAACCAGACACTAGACGAAGTAGAGGAAGAGGAACCCCCTGCTCCACCTGCTCCTCCTCTTCCTCCTGCTCCTGCTCCTGCTCCACTTGCTCCTCCTCCTGCTCCTGCTCCACCTGCTCCTCCTCCTCATGCCCCTGCACCTGCTCCTCCTCCTCCTCCTCCTCCTCAGAGGAAGACGACGAAGCTACAGGGGATGGCTCCCGAGCCTGCTTCCCTCGACCCCTGCCTCCAGTCTTCTTCCGTTTCCCTCGACCCCTGCCTCCACCCCCCTCGACCTCCACCAGTCACGGCTTGGTAAAGGTCATGTACCGACTTCTTAAATCCGCCCACCATCTGCAATAAAAAAGAGTAAACCAATGAGCCCAGATAAACATAAAGTAATTAGAAATAGTTGCAAAATAAATAAAACTGAATTATAAAATAATGTGGTATTGCAAATAATAAATACAAATCTTACATGTATTAGAAATAATCATCGTGATCGGGATTATCATGCCCGTGCTCCGGAGGAGAAATGTCCTCATCATCACTATCACGCAAGTCAAAATTATCATGCCCGTGCTCCGGAGTAGGAATGTCCTCATCACTGTCATTGCCTAAATGTAATCGCTCTAGTAACTCTACATCCTTCGCATTACGAACCTCATCTCCAGCATCCTCGTCCACAAACATTTCATTGTCTACTTCCATTCTGATCGCATCGGTTAAGTCAATTTCAAAACTCCCTTCTAGCCCATCTTCTTGGAAGAACTCTCCGTCATATGTGTTTGGGTCTATGTTGTAATCTTCATTGTTTGGGACAGGCAGCTTACTGTGTGGCGATACCTTGTACACAACATCCCACCCCTTAAGATGCTCGTCTTTCTGGCACGGGTATGAAAGATAATAAACTTGCGTGGCCTGTTGAGCCACAATATAGATATCGTCTCCTGGTAAGACGGTTGATTGACGAATTTCTACTAGCCCAAGGTTAGGTGTCCGTCTCACCACTTCGGGATCAAACTAATGGCATTTGAATATGACAGGATTAAGGGGTTTGGAACCATGAAACATGAGTTCGTATATTTCTTCAATTTTGCCATAATACTCGACCCCATCAAGGCCTGGCGTAAAAACACCAGAATTTGTGGTTCTTTGATTGGGCCAACTCTGCTCATAGCTTGTTGTGTGAAAGCGATATCCATTCACATCGTAACCAGAAAAAGACCTGACCCTATAGCCACAACCATCGGCAACCTGTCTCAACTCGGCACCCATAGATGCATCAGTTTGGCCCTGCAAGTTCAAGCATGCTAGTTGGTTGAATATTATTCGCTCGAACAAGAAACTTGTAATAGAAATTAAATAGGACAGCTAAATTGGAGCAGTACCTTATGTTTGAACCAAGAAATGAAATCGGGCAATCCATTTCCCGCACCCTGTTTAAGAAGGGTCTCAGATTCCTGCGGTGTAGGTTCCCTTGAAAGACGCCAGAATTGATGAATAAATTCCCTATACCAACGAGAAACAAAATGGGTTGGATGCAGAATAGTCACTACCAATCGAGCAACAAGTGTGTTGAACACTTACCCCATGTATGGCTCCACCTCGTCAATGTTGGTCAACACATATAGCATGATAGTTCGCCACTCTTCATGTTTCAAGGTCTTGAATTTTGCACCACCGGCAGCTCCGAGTTGCCCTCAAAAATGCTAAGGTTCGATTCATCTTCATGAGTATTGTAACGAGCGGGCAGATTGTGCACGTTAGGAAGGTTGTCAGCATAGTATTTTGTTGTGAAGTTTGACACCTCCTCAAGAATGTATGCCTCAGCAATGGAAGCTTCAATTTTGCATTTATTTTTACATTTATTTCGAAGAACCTTTTGAAATCTCTCAATTGAATAGCACCAATGGGACTGCACAGGCTCTCCCATTCGTGCCTCATATGGTAGGTGCAGAAGCAAATGCTGCATCAGATTGAAAAAACGGGGTGGAAAGATCTTCTCCAACTTACAGAGCAACACAGGGGCAATTTTTTCCATGTCTGCAATTACGGTCCGAGATATTTCCTTAGCACAGAGCTGGCGGAAGAAAAAGCTCAACTCTACCAGCGCTAGCCATACATTATCAGGGACATAGCCTCGAACCATCACCGGAAGAAGCCGCTCAATCCATATGTGGTAGTCATGACTCGTCAGCCCGTTGATTCGCATAGTAGATAACTTCACTCCCCTCCTCAGATTCGCTACATACCCATCAGGAAACATTAAAGTTTGAAACTATTCTAGTACTTCCCTCCTTTGGGGCCTCGTCAGGACAAAATCGGCCTTAGGCATTTTCCATGACTTGCCGGCTGCGGGAGACGGTATGTCTAGCTTTGGTCTATTGCATAACCTTGCCTGATCAACTCTAGCCTTAACATTGTCCTTTGTCTTATCTGGAATGGCCATAATAGAACCCCAAATTGCCTCAGCCCAATTCTTTTCAGTGTGCATCATATCAATGTTATGTGGAAGAAGAAGGTCAGCCATATTGACCTCGAGAGCTTCTAACTGAGCAATAACCTCGGCACCTGTCATCATTTGTGGTGGAGGGTCTTTAACTACCACATTTTTCGTAAAGTTCTTAATGTCTCGTCTGAATGGATGGTCAAGAGGGAGGAATTGACGATGTTTGTCGAACGAAGAATATTTGCCACCCTTGGGCAACCAAATGAACTCCACAGATGTCTTGCATATTGGGCATGGCCACTTCCCGTGAACACACCAGCCGCAGAACGACCCATACGCCGGCAGGTCATGCAGGGAGTAGTGGTACCAAACATGCATTTTGAAGTTTGTCTTTGTAGCTCGGTCGTATGTCAATACCCCTTCCTCCCAAGCACGTTCCAAATCATCAACCAAAGGCTCCATGTACACACTCATATTATGCCCTGGGTATCCAGGAATTATCAACGACAAGAATATGTTCTGGCGTTGAAAGAGCACGCCGGGGGCAAGATTGAGGGGGATAACGAACACGGGCCAACAAGTGTACGGGGCAGCCGTCATCCCATAAGGATTGAACCCATCTGTTGCCAGCGCAATACGTACATTACGAGACTCCGTAGCTTTATCACGATGAATCGCATCAAAGTGAGTCCATGACTCACCATCGGATGGATGTACCAGCTTGTCAGGGTTGTATCGACGACCATGTTTGTGCCATGTCATCTGTTTCGTGGATTCCTCAGTCATGAAGAGTCGTTGGATCCTCGGTATGAATAGAAGGTACCTTAGGATTTTCACGGGGACTGTGAGCTGCCTCTTATTACCATCACCAGAGTCTACCTCCAAGAACCTAGATGATCCACACTTTGGACAGTACTTTGCTTCTGCATGCTGTTTCCTAAATAAGATGCACCCCTTCGGACAAGAATGTATCTGCTCATATGGCATCTTAAGTGCACAAAGGAGCTTCGTAGCCTCGTACATGCTCTTTGGCAGAATATGACCATCCGGAAGCAGGCTGCCAACAACTGTCAATATAACATCGAAGGCGTCTCGACTCAGGGTAAACTGGGACTTTATGGCCATTAGGCGTGCAATGCCATCCAGTTGAGAAACATTGGTATGATCGTGAAGGGGTTGCTGTGCAGCAGACATCATGTGGTAATACGCCTTTGCGGATGCCTCTGGCTCCTCCTCCCTAGGTCCTTCATCGACATGTGCTTCATGATAGTCGTTTAACATGTCTGCTACCCCGGCATCAGCATCAAGATTCTCGATGCATTGTCTCACGACCTCGTCTCTCAAATGATCGGCTTCACCATGGTAGATCCACCTGGTATAGCCTGCCGTAAATCCATTCTTGCAAAGATGTTTACCCATGTTCATCTTTGTTTGTCGGCGTGTGTTTGCACAAATGCGGCAGGGACACCACGTGTCACGCGCACCTTTAACCCTAGCAAATGCTAGTTCCAAAAAAGCATCGGTCTTCTCAATCCACTCATCAGTGTACGAATCCCGACTTGTGTGGCCCGTGTACATCCACTCACAGTCATCCATCCTCTAATATATGAGTAGGTGTTATAAAAATCAATTACATCTACATGATGTCTATAATGCTCTAATAGGTGAAGATAGGTCCTAATCCCACCTGAGGATGTGTAGAGGAGGTTAGTTTCCATGCTCTACTTCTATCCGAGACAGAATTTTGGCAGCACCTCCCCGCTGTTCTTCAAATACACGTCCTAGCAAGGAGATTGTGTATCCGGAGAACAACAGGGAGATGATGCCAAAATTCTGTCTCGGATAGGAGTAGAGCATGGAAACTAAGCACATCTACACATCCTCGGGCTGTCCAAAAAACGTGGACAATTCGAAACAGATACGGTCAACCATATGCAAAGATCTATATATTTTCAACTGTATCTCTTTCGAACGGGAGACGCCTAACTAGGTTACGCGATCTATGAACATGACATGAAAAGAAAGAGGTTTTTAATGCCTCACCTTGCTATCCTGCAAAATGTCAAGTCGAGGACGGTGCAATAGCCGCCGATGCAGTAGCCGATCCTAAAAAAAAGAATACAATAAAAATCAGATAAAAATTTCGGCAGCACCTCCCCTACATGATGAGGTTTCAAAACCTGCAAAAAAACAACGGCTCGATGGCCAGCAACAATATACACAATGGCTCGATGGCCGGCAACAACATGCAAGGATAATTTATCACATTATAAAAAGTTGATATCATACATACACTTTTATATGATATAGGACGATATTAAAGAATATTAGTTAAGGATTAAACTTTGTGGTTTTATTTGCCATCAAGTGATGCACACGGATGCATGCTGATCATGGCTCAGAGATGCTAATACACGTACTAGTAAAGGAAACTATGAATTAGCAGTAATGTGAACCCACCATATAGTTTGTTGGATAAACTTGGGCTATTTGTTTCTCAAGTTCAAACTGAAAACTACATTTTTTCCTCAATTCTAGCATTCATAGTTGATTTCCAACCTTAATCTTATCAAATGTGGTTCATGTATACCTGACGCAGGGACTGCCGGGGCGGGGACGCCGGGTGCCGGGGGTGGGGGGGTGTGGC
>CM014277.1:7503947-7524345 GCA_004135705.1 Alloteropsis semialata | reverse complement strand
CGGGAAACAGGGTCTACAAGGCAAGAAATACAGACTCCTAGTTGGATACTAAACATAGAGTCCTAACATAATTAGGTTAGGTTGTTTTCTAGTAGTGGACTAGTTCTCTTAACCTGTACGTCTCTTTCTTGTACCAGTCAAAGTTGGGGGCCCAATCTCCTCATAGGCCTGCAGTCCATAAGGACTCCTATGGATCTTGGTCTGTCAAGCCCCCAAGCGTCTTCATGTCTTCACGCCTGTCGAGTTGTTTCTCAATGGTTTAAGCATCAGCCGAGTTGTTTCCTCGACATCTTGCTCTTTTGTTGAAAACCTTCAGAAGTGAACATGATGTGCTCCTTGCCGACTTCTTTTGCAATCAGCCTCCGGGCTTTGATTTTTAAATCAAATATGATGCAAAAACTTTCCCATTTAATATAATGGTGTCCAGCTTTTGAAAAAAGATGGACCCATTATGGGTCAGCCCCCGAGCCTAGAAATGTTTTTCAAGGATTAAAAATAATTCCAGGGTCTTTATTAAAAAAATCTTTCCAAAAGAAATATGCTATTTCCCCCAGCCCCAAGCTTAAAGCAAATGACAATAAGCTTAAAGACTTTTGCAGAAATAAGTATATTCTTTGATCTGGAAAACTTATCCTGTTAAGCATCAGCCCCCGAGTATGAAAATACCTTGGTATGACTTAGCCCATTAGGAAATTGCTGCACAAATATGCATCTGGTCAAAAACCGCGAATACATAACTGTTGGCATATTTAGTGAAAATGGCTTTCGTGAAATACGCTTTAGGGTTACCTCTTTGTTAATGAAAACAAAGGGAGAGTCGCTTCGCATTAACATCTACTCCAGGCCATTCCCAAATCTCGAATCTTCCATACTCGCGCGCGCCCTCAAATCCACTCTAGCCCCGCTCAAGATCTCCTTCAAGAAGACCTCGACTGGCAAGATGGGCAAGAAGCCAGTGCCAAGGAAGCCCGCAGCCAGCAAATCCACGGCGAGCTAGTCGGTGGCGAGCAAGAAAATCCCCAATGTCCCAATCACAGGCATGCCTGTATTCAAGACAGCCCCTGCACCTGTTCTTGTCTAGAAACCATCCAAGGCAACAGACCAGATGGTGCAGGATCTCGTTGATCAAGGCCACCTACTGGACAAATCCATCTTGTGCTGGCGCACGGACGTTGGTAAGCCATGGCCCTTTGATGAAGTTCACGAGATCATAGTCTTTGCATCTTTCTATTAGCGAGGATTTGCCACTCCTACTCATGATTTCCTCCGTGGCTTGCTTTCTTTCTACAAGCTAGAGCTAGTGCATCTGAACCCAAACTCAATTCTTCACATTTCTCTCTTTATTCATCTCTACGAAGTTGTTGACGTCCTTATAACATAAAATCCGACCATCACTAGGCTCAGAAACCAATAAAGATCAAGGCATAACTTAGACATTAGTATTCAAATAATAGTATACCATGCATATCTGGAATATATTTGAGTACAGGAACTACGGTGCAAAAGATGGGTGAAACTGGGCACAGGCCCAGGTCGGCCGACCTGGATAGGTCGGGCGACCTAGCCTGAACCCCGATCAAGCCTATTTCACACACAGGTCAAGAAGCACACTAAGGAAGGATCGTGAACATTGATTCATGGTCGGTGGAAGTTAAGGGTGAAGGATGAGCCACATGTCCATCACATGGAATGAAGGACCCACAACCAGAGACAAATGTACCCAAACCGACAGAACCCAACTGGAACCGACCTTAGGACCCACATGTAAGCCTCCCAGAGGAAGGTGGGCCCTAATGGCGGTTATGGGGGGGTCGGCCGACCCAGCCAGGTTGGCCGATCCCGGCATGCGTCTGACTCGGCCCTCCTTTGACCTAAAACTATAAACCGCCATGGAGATTACATCTGAGCCGTGAAGCGCTGAAGACGGTGGATCCAAGGGTCGGCCGACCTTGGGGATTCGGCCGACCTAGGCCCACCTCCCAACTGCTTCAACCGCCTCTGGCTGGTTCCAACCGCCTTTGTGATGCTATAAATACCTACAAAGGGCGCCATACTCAACACACACCAGAAGAAGAGCTCTCCTTTGCTACAAGCTTAGTCTTAGTCTTAGTAGTGATAGTCATAGTGTTAGATCCTCTGAAGGGCTTCCGGAGGAGTCTTGGTAAGTTCTAGAGTTCAGTTCTTGTATTCTCTTACTTACTTGTAATACTCTGAGCTTAATGGAAATACCTTCATACTTATGTTGTATGCCTCAGTTATACCTTATCCACTTAGTATGTACTACTTATGTCTTACACCTCAATCAAGTGAATGTATGCTATGACATTGGCTCAATGTGCCTTTTGGTTGCTCTATTTATTAACGTGATAGATAGAGTTGTATCTCGTATTGCAAACATGGTGTTTGGGATATGGAATACTATTGAGGGTACCGCTGCCCCACGGATTAGTAGAGGTAGGCGGCAGGTGGTGACAGCCCTGTCCGTCCTTTGTAATCCTCCACGTACGGGAGTGGGTATTAGGCCTTTATGATAAGACGTCCTACTATCGTCCCTTGATGAGGGAACCACTGGATACCTCGATGTGTCCTCTTGCATACGATCATTGAATGAGCTTGTATAGGGTATTGTAGTATATCCAAGTTCCATAAGTATGATGCTAATGAACCCTTATTAATCTTTACTAGTGTACTGTACTAACTAAGACTAACATAATGATGAGCAATGAACTTCTGTGTGTCAACCCACTCATTCACTTCTATATCATTTACCCCTGTTTAGATTATGATACATTAATATTGTTGTACGTAAGAGCATTGGATGGCACATCTCTCTTTTAACTAAATGCTTTCCCTGCGGATAAACAAATAACGATACTCTGGAATACTCCCGGGTGAAATTCTACAACGTACTTCTGTACGCTTGCAGAATATCTGTAACGTCTAGATTTACGATGAAGTATCTCTAGTACCATTACTACTCTAAGTAGTGATGCTAAGAAATACCAACAAGCATTTCTGGCGCCGTTGCTGGGGAAAGCAGTGGTTAAAGAGATTTGATCATCCATGTATTTCGTGCAACAAAATTAACTGCCAGTAATCTAGCAGGTTTACCCTTCTTTTGCTCTGTTTCTCTGTGATGTGAAACAAGGTAGTGCATGACTGGTTTCCAACTACCATCCAACTACGTCGAGAACCCAAATACCATAGGAAGGAGGGTACGCTCTCGTGTCGTAATCCCTCAGGTGTTCTTGTCGGAAACCGAACCAGTCATCGGAGAATCCTCCAACCAAGGAGAACAACCCGTTCCCGTAGCACCCCAACCGGAAGAAGCCATGGCCGACAGGACCATTCGTGACTACTCCGCTCCGTCCGCTGCCCAGATCCCTACGGGTCCAGCAGTGGAAGTGGGGGATCATGCTTTTGAGCTGAAGGCTCCGCTTATCAACATGGTGCAGGCTAGCCCCTTCTGTGGGAAAGCCAATGAGGACGCCAGTGCTCACCTGCAGCACTTTCTGGAGGTGTGCAGTACCATCACCATCCGAGGGGTGGATCAAGAGGCCATCAGGCTCCGTTTATTCCCGTTCTCGCTGCTGGGTAGAGCCAAACAATGGTTCTATTCCAACCGTGAGGCGGTGAATACATGGATCAAGTGCTCCAATGCATTTTTGGCGAAGTTCTTCCCCATTGGAAAAACCAATGCCCTTCGGGGAAGAATTTCTAGCTTTCAGCAAGAGTCCGAGGAGACGGTCCTGGAAGCGTGGGATCGCTTTCAGGATTACATTCTGGCGTGCCCCCATCATGGCATGCAAGAGTGGCTCCTGCTTCAGAACTTCTACCATGGGCTGTCCCAAACAGCCCGTGAACACATGGATGCTGCTGCTGGAGGGGCATTCCTCTCCTTGACCGTGAACGCCGCCAAGCTTCTCATCGAGAAGATGGTGTCAAACCAATCCTGGAATGACGACCGTCTTCAAGGACGCAAACGCGGTATGCACACCGTAAAGGAGGTGGACATACTGGCCGCCAAGATGGATCTTATTATGAAGCGCCTTGATGACCGCACCAAGGATGGAGGCGCCGACAACGAAGGGCCACTGGACTCACACATGACGTATGAAGTCTGTGGAGAAACTGGCCACTCGGGGAACAACTGCCCCGAGACACAAGAGGAGGTACAGTTCGTGAACGGCAACAATGGGTACTGGCCTCAAGGGAACTGGAATCAGCAACGCCCATTTTACTAGGGAGGTAACAATAGTAACTCTTTCTCCAATCAACCTTCCCTTAAAGATCTTGTCCTTGGTCAGGCCAAGATTAATGAGTCTATTTCCAAGAGGCTTGCTGTTAATGATAAGGCTCTGGAGGGCATGAACTCTAAAATAGAAAGTTTGTCTTCCACCTTCCAAAGCCAGCTGAGTTTTAATAAGATGTTAGAAACTCAATTAGCTCAGTTAGCTGCCGCTGTTCCGTCTGGTGATAAGGGGTGAATTCCCGGACAACCGGATTCGTCCTTTGAAAATGTTAAGGCTGTGTCCACGAGGAGCGGCAAGGCTACTCGGGACCCGGTTCCTCCTAACCATGCAGGGAAAACAGCAGCACCAAGAAAGGAGATCCCCACGGTGGAAGAAGAGCCAGAAGCCGAACTAGCACCAGCTAGACAGACCGCGCCACATGAGTTCTACGACTCCAACGTCTTGCCATTCCCGCAGCGTCAAAAGAAACCATCCGCGGATGAGCAATTCGCCAGGGTCGTAGAAGTTATACAAAAATTGAATATACATGTGCCTTTGTTGGATGCTATGCAGGTACCGACTTATGCAAAGTACTTGAGGGACATTCTCAACAACAAACGTCCACTCCCAAGTACCGAGGTCGTAAAGCTGACTGAGTGCAGCGCAGCGATCCTAAATAAAGTCCCGGAGAAGAAGAAGGATCCAGGATGTCCCACCATCACATGTACAATCAGATCACAACACTTTGAGCATGCACTCTGTGATCTAGGGGCAAGTGTCAGCGTAATGCCAAAGGTAGTTTTTGACCTCCTTAACTATACTACCTTGTCTCCTACTCCCATGAGACTGCAGTTGGCCGACTCCACGGTTCGCTACCCGGAGGGGATAGCCGAGGACATTCCGGTGCGCATCCGGGATTGCTTCGTTCCTGTCGACTTCGTGGTACTGGACATGGACGTGAGCAACGATTCGTCGCTCATCCTTGGGCGACCTTTCTTGAGCACAGCAGACGCTCATATTAATGTGGGTACTGGAGAGATCCAGCTCAACATTAATAGAAGGAAGGAGAAGTTTGAGTTCAGGCCAAAGGTGGAGCAATGCTCCATGATCAAGATCAAGTATGGGAGAAACAGACAGAATGTCAAAGAGGTGGAGGTGACGCCTCCAGAGAAAGACAGCCTAATTAAGTTCATGGAGAAGTTCTGGGAGAAAGATTTCCCCATCCGGTATTATGCAAAACACAACAAGAAGTCTACATGAGGTGCAAAAGCACAGACAAAGAAAACACCGGAACAAGCTGTCGACCGCCAGAAAAAGGTAAAACAGGTATGGTGGGTTAAATCATCTGTATCCTCATCTCCAGGGTCAGATGCTGGTTCGTCAAGTTGAATCCTACAAAGGAGACATCTTCGCTCGACGACGTAAAACACGAGTCCTGCGCCGACAGGTACATCGGTGCTAACAGACTAGCTTGGGGGAGGCCCCTCAATAAGGTAAGATCAGGTAAGTATTGTTGAATAAAGTTTTTTTTCGTTCAAATAAAGTTAGTAAATGAGAGCCATCCATAATAATCCCATAAATGTTTTAAGTCCATGCTTAAATCTTTTATTTTGGATATGATGAAAAGTTGCTCTTATTTCTCTCTTGTGCCTATGTTTCAACCTGTTATTCTCTTAAGTTTTGAGTTTGCTGGTTGAGCATGATCTTTTCTGTTATCTTGTCTATCTATGGGTAGCATAAGCACACTCTAGTCTAGGTTGTTGTTAGCTAAGATATGATAAGACCTGAGTGCCCTAAGATCTTACTAAGCTGGACTTGATAACCGGAGTTTTTCTTTTTTTAAAAAAAACAGAGAGTTTCTTATGGTGATTAAATTCCCTACCAAAGCTCATAATGTTTTAAACCCCTACATAAGCAACTTACTTTGCAATGAGTTTTGTCAAGGTCACTGTGATTCTTAGAGATTTACTTCATGCTTTTAAAACCAAGATCACGTACACACCACCACCATATACATGTTATACTTCTATTCTAGAATCAAACATAACACCCATCCATCTACAAAATAAAAGCTCTATATAAGGTTTAGTACTCTTCCCTAACTTTATTGCAAAAAGAGACATGGAGCTGATGAAAAAAAGAGAAGAGAGATAAAAAGAGAGAGCAAATGAAGGCTCTTGGTTCAAAAATAAAGCCATGTCTCTAAAAGCAACTTTATAAAAAGGGGAAGAGGGACCTGTTAAAAAAAAAGAGAGAGAAGAGCTATCATTTGCTATGCCATTCACACACATGCACATCTTGGTTTGAAGGTATGATTTATTTCTCCTTGAATCCTGATTTTGATTTTACAATATGTGCATTGCAAGTATGCAATATTGCTCTCCTAGCACAAGCTCCACTCCAATGAGTGACATGAGAGTTGAGAGATGTAATTGGTAAGGAAATACGCCATGAGTGACTTGAGAGTACCACCTAAGGAACTCCACCTTTTGAAAATCCCAAAACCTCCGGTTTGATTGTCAAGCAAGGTAGAAGGAAAGGTGCTTGGTCTAAGTCGTTCTAGCCATCAACCGCCCAAGACAATGAGAAGCTACAAGCCCCATGAAAGGCCAAGGTAATAAGGGAAGTTTATTTTACCAGCTTATTCAATCCTTGGTAGAATATCTTGCTGAACCACTGGTACTTTTGAGGAGTAATAAGGAAGCAACTCCTGATCCACTGAGCCTAAAAGTTCTAATCTTTGCTTGGGACGAGCAAGGGTTAAGCTTGGGGGAGTTGTTGACGGTCCTTATAACATAAAATCCGACCGTCACTAGGCTCAGAAACCAATAAAGATCAAGGCATAACTTAGACAATAGTATTCAAATAATAGTATACCATGCATATCTGGAATATATTTGAGTACAGGGACTACGGTGCAAAAGATGGGTGAAACTGGGCACAGGCCCAGGTCGGCCGACGTGGATAGGTCGGGCGACCTGGCCTGAACCCCGATCAAGCCTATTTCACACACAGGTCAAGAAGCACACTAAGGAAGGATCGTGAACATTCATTCATGGTCGATGGAAGTTAAGGGTGAAGGATGAGCCACATGTCCATCACATGGATTGAAGGACCCACAACCAGAGACAAATGTACCCAAACCGACAGAACCCAACTGGAACCGACCTTAGGACCCACATGTAAGCCTCCCAGAGGAAGGTGGGCCCTAATGGCGGTTATGGGGGGTCGGCCGACCCAGCCAGGTCGGCCGATCCCGGCGTGCGTCTGACTCGGCCCTCCTTTGACCTACAACTGTAAACCGCCATGGAGATTACATCTGAGCCGTGAAGCGCTGAAGACGGTGGATCCAAGGGTCGGCCGACCTTGGGGATTCGGCCGACCTAGGCCCACCTCCCAACTGCTTCAAGCGCCTCTGGCTGGTTCCAACCGCATTTGTGCTGCTATAAATACCTGCAAAGGGGGCCGTACTCAACACACACCAGAAGAAGAGCTCTCCTTTGCTACAAGCTTAGTCTTAGTCTTAGTAGTGATAGTCATAGTGTTAGATCTTCTGAAGGGCTTCCGGAGGAGTCTTGGTAAGTTCTAGAGTTCAGTTCTTGTATTCTCTTACTTACTTGTAATACTCTGAGCTTAATGGAAATACCTTCATACTTATGTTGTATGCCTCAGTTATACCTTATCCACTTAGTATATACTACTTATGTCTTACACCTCAATCAAGTGAATGTATGCTATGACATTGGCTCAATGTGCCTTTTGGTTGCTCTATTTATTAACGTGATAGATAGAGTTGTATCCCGTATTGCAAACATGGTGTTTGGGATATGGAATACTATTGAGGGTACCGCTGCCCCACGGATTAGTAGAGGTAGGCGGCAGGTGGTGACAGCACTGTCCGTCCTTTGTAATCCTCCACGTACGGGAGTGGGTATTAGGCCTTTATGATAAGACGTCCTACTGTCGTCCCTTGATGAGGGAACCACTGGATACCTCGATTTGTCCTCTTGCATACGATCATTGAATGAGCTTGTATAGGGTATTGTAGTATATCCAAGTTCCATAAGTATGATGCTAATGAACCCTTATTAATCTTCACTAGTGTACTGTACTAACTAAGACTAACATAATGATGAGCAATGAACTTCTGTGTGTCAACCCACTCATTCACTTCTATATCATTTACCCCTGTTTAGATTATGGTACATTAATATTGTTGTACGTAAGAGCATTGGATGGCACATCTCTCTTTTAACTAAATGCTTTCCCTGCGGATAAACAAATAACGATACTCTGGAATACTCCCGGGTGAAATGCTACCACTTACTTCTGTGCGCTTGCAGAATATCTGTAACGTCTAGATTTACGATGAAGTATCTCTAGTACCATTACTACTCTAAGTAGTGATGCTAAGAAATACCAACAATCTTGCTTGGAATCGACTGTTGACGGTCCTTACAACATAAAATTCGACCATCAATAGGCTCAGAAACCAATAAAGATCAAAGCATAACTTAGGCATTTGTATTCAAATAAGGTTGTACCATGCATATCTGGAATATATTTGAGTACAGGGACTACGGTGCAAAAGATGGATGAAACCAGGTCGCGCAACCTGGACTGAACCCCGATGGAGCCCATTTCCTACACAGGTCAAGAAGCACACCAAGGAAGGATCGTGAACATTGATTCATGGTCAGTGGAAGTTAATGGTGAAAGATGAGCCACATGTCCATCTCATGGATTGAAGGGCCCACAACCAGAGCTAAATGCACCCAAATCGACAGAACCCACCTGGAACCGACCTTAGGACCCACATATCAGTCTCCCAAAGGAAGATGGGCCCTAAAGGCGGTTATAGGGGGTCGGCCGACCCAGCCAGGTCGGCCGATCCCGGCGTGTGTCCGACTCGGCCCTCCTTTGACCTGCGACTGTAAACCGCCATGGAGATTACATCTGAGCCGTGAAGTGCTGAAGACGGTGGATCCAAGGGTCGGCCGACCTTGGGGATTCGGCCGACCTAGGCCCACCTCCCAACTGCTTCAACCGCCTCTGGCTGGCTCCAACCGCCTTTGTGATGCTATAAATACCTGCAAAGGGCGCCGTACTCAAAGGGCGCCGTACTCAGCACACACCAGAAGAAGAGCTCTCCTTTGCTACAAGCTTAGTCTTAGTCTTAGTAGTGATAGTCATAGTGTTAGATCTTCTGAAGGGCTTCCGGAGGAGTCTTGGTGAGTTCTAGAGTTCAGTTCTTGTATTCTCTTACTTACTTGTAGTACTCTAAGCTTAATGGAAATACCTTCATAGTTATGTTGTATGCCTCAGTTATACCTTATCCACCTAGCATATACTACTTATGTCTTACACCTTATTCAAGTGAACGTATGTTATGGCATTGGCTCAATGTGCCTCTTGGTTGCTCTATTTATTAACGTGATAGATAGAGTTGTATTACATATGGCAAGCATGATGTTTGGGATATGGAATACTGTTGAGGGTACCGCTGTCCCACGGATTAGAAGAGGTAGGCGGCAGGTGGTGACAGCCTGTCCGTCCTTTGTAATCCTCCACGTTCGGGAGTGGGTATTAGGCCTTTATGATAAGACGTCCTACTGTCGTCCCTTGATGAGGGAACCACTGGATACCTCGATATGTCCTCTTGCATATGATCATTGAATGAGCTTGTATAGGGTATTGTAGTATATCCAAGTCCCATATGTATGATGCTAATGAACCCTTATTAATCTTCACTAGTGTACTATACTAACTAAGACTACTATAATGATGAGCAATGAACTTCTGTGTGTCAACCTACCCATTCATTTCTATATCATTTACCCCTGCTTGGATTATGGTACATTAATATTGTTGTACGTAAAAGCATTGGATGGTACATCTCTCTTTTAACTAAACGCTTTCCCAGTGGATAAACAAATAAGGATACTCTGGAATACTCCCGGGTGAAATGCTACAACGTACTTCTTTGCGCTTGCAGAATATCTGTAACGTCTAGATTTACGATGAAGTATCTCTAGTACCATTACTACTCTAAGTAGTGATGCTAAGAAATACCAACAAGCATTTCTGGCGCCGTTGCCGGGGAAAGCAGTGGTTAAAGAGATTTGATCATCCATGCATTTAGTGCAACAAGATTAATTGCCAGTAATTTAGCAGGTTTACCCTTTTTGCTTTGTTTCTCTGTGATGTGAAACAGGGTAGTGCATGACTGGTTTTCAACTACCATCCAACTACGTCGAGAACTCGAATACCATAGGAAGGAGGGTACGTTCTTGTGTCGTAATCCCTCAGGTGTTCTTGTCGGAAACCGAAACAGTCATCGGAGAATCCTCCAACCAAGGGGAACAACCCGTTTCCGTAGCACCCCAATCGAAAGAAGCCATGGCCGACAGCACCATCCGTGATTACTCTGCCCCGTCCGCTGCTCAGATCCCTATGGGTCCAGCAGTGGAAGTGGGGGATCATGCTTTTGAGCTGAAGGCCCCGCTGATCAACATGGTGCAGGCTAGCCCCTTCTGCGGGAAAGCTAATGAGGACGCCAGTGCTCACCTGCAGCATTTTCTGGAGGTATGCAGCACCATCACCATCTGAGGAGTTGATCAGGAGGCCATCAGGCTCCGCTTGTTCCCGTTCTCACTGTTGGGAAGAGCCAAACAATGGTTCTATTCCAACCGTGAGGCGGTGAACACGTGGACCAAGTGCTCCAACGCCTTCTTGGCGAAGTTCTTCCCCATTGGGAAAACCAATGCCTTCAGGGGAGAATTTCCAGCTTCCAGTAAGAATCCGAAGAAACAGTTCCGAAGCATGGGATCGCTTCCAAGACTACATTCTAGCATGCCCCTACCATGGCATGCAAGAGTGGCTCCTGCTTCAAAACTTCTACCATGGGCTGTCCCAGACAGCCCGTGAACACATAGATGCTGCTGCTGGAGGAGCATTCCTCTCCTTGACCGTGAACGCCGCCAAGCTTCTCATCGAGAAGATGGTGTCAAACCAATCCTAGAATGACGACCGTCTTCAGGGAAGCAAACACGATATGCACACCGTAAAGGAGGTGGACATGCTAGCCGCCAAGATGGATCTTATTATGAAGCGCCTCGACAACCGCACCAAGGATGGAGGCGCCGACAACGAAGGGCCACTGGACTCACACATGACGTGTGAGGTCTGTGGAGAAACTGGCCACTCGGGGAACAACTGCCCTGAGACACAAGAGGAGGTACAGTTCGTGAACGGCAACAACGGGTACCGGCCTCAAGGGAACTGGAATCAGCAACGCCCATTCTACCAGGGAGGTAACAATAATAACTCTTTCTCTAATCAACCTTCCCTTAAAGATCTTGTCCTTGGTCAGGCCAAGATTAATGAGTCTATTTTCAAGAGGCTTGCTGCTAATGATAAGGCTCTGGAGGGCATAAATTCTAAAATAGAAAGTTTGTCCTCCACCTTCCAGAGCCAGCTGAGCTTTAACAAAATGTTAGAAACCCAATTAGCTCAGCTAGCTGCCGCTGTTCCTTCTAGTGATAAGGGGCGAATTCCCAGACAACTGGATTTGTCCTTTGAAAATGTAAAAGCTGTTTCTACGAGGAGCGGTAAGGCTACTCGGGATCCAGTCCCACCTAACCATGCAGGGAAAACATCACTAAGGAAGGAAATCCCAGAAGAAAGGGAAGAGCCTGAAGCCGAGCTGGCACCAGCTGGACAGACTGCGCAGCATGAGTTCTACGACTCTAACGTCTTGCCATTCCCACAGCGTCAAAAGAAACCATCCACGGACGAGTGTTGGTGTTTGTTAAGTCATGATTATTTTGTAACGCCAACATGATAAAATGAAATAAATTGGTAATAATCAGTAGGATTTTATTTCAAATAACGAAGTTCCACTTGTACATGGAGATTATTTGATTGCAGGAGATATGGGCCGAAAGATGAAGTAAAACGGGGCCAGGCCCAGGTCGCCCGACCCCATCAGGTCGGCCGACCTGGCCTAATGTCCATCCAAGCCCAACTTTGGCCATGCAGAAGAAGCACAATTTAGTGTCATCCAGAGCGTTGAATCCATGACGGTTATATCCAAGGGATGACAAGAAGGATAAGGAGGATCACAAGGATTGATGGGCCCACATGAGAATCAACAGTTACTCCGAGGATCCATACCCATCTTCCACGAGTACCAAGGTCCACATTCCAGCGACTCAGAAGAAGATCAAGGCAAAACATGCCTGGACCAGGTCGGCCGACCCAGTCTTGCAGCAGTTGCGGTCCTCCCTTCTCTGATGTATCCACACCGTCTTCAGCAGCAAATCTACACCGTGTATGACTTCAGTCGGTTCATCTGACGGTCGGGCGACGTCCAAGGATCGGCCGACTCGGGGGTGGGCCCACTCGCCCTCAACCGCCTTGTACCGACCCTAAACCGTCCCTAAGTACTATAAATAGGTGCCAATGTCTCCTGTACAATACACACCAGAAGGAAGAGCTCCATTTGCTACAAGTCATAGTCTTAGTTAGTAGAGAAGTAGTTCTAGGAGTTGAGCTTCTACGGGTTTCCGAAGGAGTCTTGGTAAGCCTAGAGCTCAGTTATCTTGTATCCTTTGCTTATTTGTAAGACTTAGAGCCTAAATGGAATTACTCTCTTGCTTATGTTATTTGACTTATAGTCTTGTGTGTTCATCATATGAGTTGTATGTCTTACACCTTAGTTTGGATGGTGCATGTTATGGCAATGGCCCAATGAATCTCTATGATTGTTCTTTACCTTTCCGTACAATTGGTAAAGATGTATTTCATATTACAAACATGGTGTTTGGGTTATGGAATACCGTTGGGGATACCCTACTCCACGTATTCAGAGGTAGGCGGCAGGTGGTGACAGCCCTGTCCGTCCTTTGTAATCCTCGCCGTTCGGGTTTGGGCGTTTGCAGGCCTTAGTGATAAACATCGTGACAGTACCCTTGGATGAGGGGATCTCACGACTCCTCGATTTGTCCTCTAACATGTATCGCCTGCTAAGCTTGTATAGGATACACTTGTAATGAATGTAACCCATTGTAAGAAGTACATAGAATCCCTAGTTCTCTCGTAGGATCTTCATACTAACTAGACTTATATAATGAGCAGTGAAATCTTCTGTGTGTCAACATACTCAATCTTTCATATCCTATTATCCCCTGGCCTAGTCCTGGTATATTAATTATGATATAGTGAATACATTGGAGAATATATTACTTTGCCATACGCTTTCCCTGAGGAAATAAATACGATACTCTGGAATACTCCCGGGTGAAATGCTACAATGTACTTCTGTGCGCTTGCAGAACTTGTATAACGCTAAGATTTATATTAAGGCATCTCTAGTACCATCACTCCAGTAGTGGTGATGCTAAGAAATGCCAACAACGAGAAATTCGCCAGGTTCGTAGAAGTTATACAAAAATTAAATATACATGTGCCATTGCTGGATGCTATGCAGGTACCGACCTATGCAAAGTACTTGAGGGATATTCTCAACAACAAAAGTCCACTCCCAAGTACCGAGGTCGTAAAGTTGACTGAGGAGTGCAGTGCAGCCATCCTGAACAGGGTCCCAGAGAAGAAAAAGGACCCAGGATGCCCCACCATCACGTGTACAATCGGGACACAGCACTTTGAGCATGCACTCTGTGATCTGGGGGCAAGTGTCAGCGTAATGCCAAAGGTAGTTTTTGACCGCCTAAACTATACTACCTTGTCTCCTACTCCCATGAGATTGCAGCTGGCCGATTCCACGGTCCGCTACCCGGAGGGGATAGCTGAGGACATTCCGGTGCGCATCCGGGATTGCTTCGTCCCTGTCGACTTTGTGGTGTTGGACATGGATGTGGGCAACGACTCGTCGCTCATCCTAGGGCAACCCTTCTTGAGTACGGCAGATGCTCACATCAATGTGGGTGCTGGAGAGATTCAGCTCCACATTAATGGAAAGAAGGAGAAGTTTGAGTTCAGACCAAAGGTGGAGCAGTGTTCCATGATCAAAATCAAGTATGGGAGAAACATCAGAACGTCACAGAGGTGGAGGTGACGCCTCCAGGGAAAGACAGCCTGATTAAGTTCATGGAGAAATTCTGGGAGAAGGATTTCCCCATACGGTATTATGCCAAGCACAACAAAAAGTCTACACGAGGTGCAAAAGCACAGACAAAGAAAACACCGGAACAAGCTGTCGACCACCAGAAAAAGGTAAAACAGGTATGGCGGGTTAAATCAACTGTATCCTCATCTCCAGGGTCAGATGCTGCTTCGTCAAGTTGAATCCTACAAGGAGACGTCTTCGCTCGACGACGTAAAACACGAGTCCTACGCCAACAGGTACATCGGTGTCAACAGACTAGCTTGGGGGAGGACCCTCAATCAGGTAAGCTCAGGTAAGTGTTGTTGAATAAAGTTTTTCGTTCAAATAAAGTTAGTAAATGAGAGCCATCCATGATAATCCCTTAAATGTTTTAAGTCCATGTTTAAATCTTTTCTTTCAGATATGATGAAAAGTTGCTCTTATTTCTCTCTTGTACCTATGTTTCAACCTGTTATTCTCTTAAGTTTTGAGTTTGCTGGTTGAGCATAATCTTTTCTGTTATCTTGTCTATCTGTGGGTAGCATATGCAAGCTCTAGTCTAGGTTGTTGTGGCTATGATATGATAAGACTTGAGTTGCCCTAAGATCTTACTAAGCTGGACTTGATAACCGGAGTTTTCTTTTTATAAATAAAATAAAGAGTTCCTTATGGTGATTAAATTCCCTACCAAAGCTCATAATGTTTTAAACCCCTATATGAGCAACTTGCTTTTGCAATGAGTTTTGTCAAGGTCATTGTGATTCTTAGAGATTTACTTCATTCTTTTAAAGCCGAGATCACGTACATGCCACCATACACATGTTATACTTCTACTCTGGAAGTAAACATGACACCCATCTATCCACAAAATAAAAGCTCTACATAAGGTTTGGTACTCTTCCCTAACTTTATTGCAAAAAGAGACATGGGGCTTAAAAAAAAGAGAGCAAATAAAGGCTCTAGGTTCAAACAGTAAAGCCATGTCTCTAAAAGCAACTCTTTAAGGGAAGAGGAGCCTGAAAAAAAAGAGCCAACATTTACCATGCCACATACACACGTGCACATCTTGGCTTGAAGGTATGATTTATTTCTCCTTGAATCCTGATTTTGACTTTACAATATGTGCATTACAAGTATGCTATATAGCTCTCCTAGCACAAACTCCACTTCAATGAGTGACAAGAGAATTGAGAGAGGAAAAGGGTAAGGAAACACGTCATGAGTGACTTGAGAGTACCGCCTAAGGAACTCCACCTTTTTTTTGAAAAATCTCAAAACCTCCGATTTGATTGTCGAGCAAGGTAAAAGGCAAGGAGCTTGGTCTCAGTTGTTCTAGCCATCAACCTCCCAAGACAAGGAGAAGCTACAAGCCCCATGAAAGGCCAAGGTAATTAGGGAAGTTTATTTTACCAGCTTATTTAATCCTTGGTAGAATATCTTGCTGAACCACTGGTACTTTTGAGGAGTAATGAGGAAGCAACTCCTGATCCACTGAGCCTAAAAGTTCTAGTCTTTGCTCAGGACGAGCAAAGGTTAAGCTTGGGGGAGTTGTTGACGGTCCTTACAACATAAAATCCGACCGTCAATAGGCTCAGAAACCAATAAAGATCAAAGCATAACTTAGGCATTTGTATTCAAATAAGGTTGTACCATGCATATCTGGAATATATTTGAGTACAGGGACTACGGTGCAAAAGATGTATGAAACTGGGCACAGTCCCAGGTCGGGCGACCTGGCTAGGTCGGGCGACCTGGACTGAACCCTGATGGAGCCCATTTCCTACACAGGTCAAGAAGCACACCAAGGAAGGATCGTGAACATTGATTCATGGTTGGTGGAAGTTAATGGTGAAAAATAAGCCACATGTCCATCTCATGGATTGAAGGGCCCACAACCAGAGCTAAATGCACCCAAATCGACAGAACCCACCTGGAACCGACCTTAGGACCCACATATCAGTCTCCTAGAGGAAGATGGGCCCTAAAGGCAGTTATAGGGGGTCGGCCGACCCAGCCAGGTCGGCCGATCCCGGCGTGCGTCCGACTCGGCCCTCCTTTGACCTGCGACTGTAAACCGCCATGGAGATTACATCTGAGCCGTGAAGTGCTGAAGACGGTGGATCCAAGGGTCTGCCGACCTAGGCCCACCTCCCAGCTGCCTCAACCGCCTCTGGCCGGCTCCAACCGCCTTTGTGATGCTATAAATACCTGCAAAGGGCACTGTACTCAACACACACCAGAAGAAGAGCTCTCCTTTGCTACAAGCTTAGTCTTAGTCTTAGTAGTGTAGTCATAATGTTAGATCTTCTAAAGGGCTTCCGGAGGAGTTCTTGTATTCTCTTACTTGTAGTACTCTGAGCTTAATGGAAATACCTTCATACTTATGTTGTATGCCTCAGTTATACCTTATCCACCTAGCATATACTACTTATGTCTTACATCTTATTCAAGTGAACGTATGTTATGGTATTGGCTCAATGTGCCTCTTGGTTGCTCTATTTATTAACGTGATAGATAGAGTTGTATGCAATATGGCAAGCATGGTGTTTGGGATATGGAATATGTTGAGGGTACTGCTGCCCCACGGATTAGAAGAGGTAGGTGGCAGGTGGTGACAGCCCTGTCCGACCTTTGTAATCCTCCACGTTCAGGAGTGGGTATTAGGCCTTTATGATAAGACGTCCTACTGTCGTCCCTTGGTGAGGGAATTACTGGATACCTCGATATGTCCTCTTGCATATAATCATTGAATGAGCTTGTATAGGGTATTGTAGTATATCCAAGTCCCATATGTATGATGCTAATGAACACTTATTAATCTTCACTAGTGTACTATACTAACTATGACTACTATTATGATGAGCAATGAACTTCTGTGTGTCAACCTACCCATTCATTTCTATATCATTTACCCCTGCTTGGATTATGGTACATTAATATTGTTATACGTAAACGCATTGGATGGTACATCTCTCTTTTAAATAAACGCTTTCCCAGCGGATAAACAAATAATGATACTCTGGAATACTCCCGAGTGAAATGCTTCAACGTACTTCTGTGTGCTTGCAGAATATCTGTAACGTCTAGATTTACGATGAAGTATCTCTAGTACCATTACTACTCCATGTAGTGATGCTAAGAAATACCAACATCAACCCCCATTTCAACCTATTCCGCCTTCTTTTTTGAGTAAAATCCAACAAGGACAAGGTGATAGGAGGGGCTGGAATCCAACTCCGTCAAGGGATGAAGAGTATTTATTTTGATTTCAAACTTAATGATTCCATCAAAGACTGGATGGACAAATGGTTCTATGTAGAGAACCAGCCCTCGAGGTTAACCAAGCATTCAGGTCATTTGCCTCAACCCAGTCTAACTGGAACGAAGCACTCGGCGAGGATGAGAGTGAATGACTCGCCGGGTTGCTGAAGATGATTGATGACCTGAAGAAGAAGGGTCTAACGGCCATTGGGGTTGCCACAGTTCATTCCTCCGCCGTCGCATGCAACCCTGCCAAAAGCGGGCGCACGCTGGCTACGACTACACCGGGCCCAGTGACCCGACCAGGGTCTCCTCTGTGGACTTGTCGCTCGATGAAGTAGCGGTCCGCATCCAAGGTCTATTCATGGATGTGCACCGGCTGCCATGCCGGGTACCCTAGTACTCGGCCAGTCGTCCTCCACTGGCGGTAAGCTTGTAATCAATCCGAGTACTTGTGTTTGTTATCTAGATTCTTTTTGAACATATTTCTAACAAGTCTTCTTGTACTCATTTGTAGGATTTGCGCACAAGATTCGCCTCTGCACCCCCTGCCGTGGAGGAGACTCAAACTGGTCTACCCGAGCCACCCCTTTCCTCGCCGCCTAAGCAAACTGCCGGTGGCTCTGGGAAGGGAAAGAAGCTAGCAGAACCAGCTGCTGACGAGGAGGTGTTGGTAGAAGACACCTCATCAGACGAAGACACGTCACCGCAACTCCGTCCTAGGGATCTTGGCCATGGAGGATCAGGCCTGAAGAGGCCTTTCTCCGACGACGCACCAAATCCCCAAGTCCCCAATAAGAGACGGGCAATGCGGAAGAAATCCGAATACTCCATTGAGAAACCTGCTGATGCTGGCTTGCCCGAGGCAGAAGAGGTCATCAACGAGGCAGAAAAGGACGCAGAGATACCGACGGGTATCCCTCTGCACACATCCCCACCCAAGGTATGCTCAATTTGTATGTTGATAATGGTTAAATCTTGCTTCTTGACCTGATCCGAGTTCTTTTTATGCAGCAAATGCATGAAAAAGAACCCTCGCCAAAGAAGAGGACTCACGAGCCTCAAGACATCCCATCCGGAGGAATCTCCTTTGACCTGGACGAGCCAGAATTTGACATGGATTTTGCCAGGTAAGAAGTCTGTCTTGTTCATCACTGCGATTTGTTCGTCCACTATATCCAGTAGACTGATCTTCGTTCTCTTTTGTCTTGTATAGTCGACCACCCACTCCTCCGCCTGCTCAGTCACCGGAAATCCCGGAAGTCATTCCATCCGCGAATACTCAATCCAAGGAGGCAGAGAAGGAGCAGGAGCCGAGCCCCCAGGTATCGCCACAACCGCGCCATCAAGAGTCAAGGGCTGAAGCTTCGTCGTCTGCCAAAGCTCCGGGTACTTCTGCTCAGGGCGCATGGCCCAAATCTCCAGAAAGTACCTGGATGGCTGGTCTGCGTACCGAGGAACTTGACGCGGCCGTCGGACTTGTGAAGGCTGCTTCAATTGAAGAGATAATCCGGGAGAAGAAGAAGGACCGAGCGCCGTTGCCTGAGCCGTTCCAGATTAATACTGGAATGCCAGGCGCAGACCTCGATGATGATCATGCCTTTCTGTTCAATTCCTAAGTTGATCAGGAAGATCTTGAGAAGGCGGCAGAGCTTCAAAAACAACTTAGCAAGCTCACAGAGGTTAGTATAAAGTAAATCAATATTGTAAATATACTTAGCTCCACTGGAACTTATGCTAAGAGCTCTACCGTCTTGTTTAGAGAACAGAGCATCCTTCACCGCTCGCACCAGAAGTCGGAGATGCTCCGCAGACCAGCGCATGCTCCACGCGAGCGGAGAAGGCAGAGAATGACTTGGCCAACGGTCAATCTTCATGGGAAGACGAGTGGGACAAACTTCACCTGGAACTGGATGCAGCATATCAGAAGATGAACCTGTACCAGAACCAGCGTGAAGATGTCTTGGAGAAGACAAAGTCACTCAAGCAGAAGCTTGTAGGTACGCCGCCGGCTCCTTTTCCTCGAGTTAGAATAAATCTCATAATGTATGAAAAATATGATTTGTATATGCAGAGAAAGAGAAGAGGGTTGAGGCGCTTGCGTCTGAAGTTACCGATATGAAGAACCTCTTCTATTGGCAGCAAGAACGCGCAAATCAAGCTGAACAGCGGGAGCGGGACTGTATGGCAGAGCTTGCTGAAGAGAAGCAAACGTGCAAGGATGTCGATGCCCAGCTCGTCCAAAGCATGACTACGATCCGCGGCCAGGAGGACCAGATTCACGCTCTTCACGCGGAAGTCAACCGGCTTGGGGCGGAACACGTATCTTTCAAGGAAGCTGCTGGTCCGCTGGTTGATGTGTACGCAAAAGTACCCACGGGTAGTCCCGCTCCTCCACTCATTGATCGTCTCCGAGCAACTCCTGGGCAGGTGCGAGCTTACTGCCAACGGATAGCCCAATCTTGCACTAGGCAAGTACTCGGCTTAGTCCGGTCTTGGTTCCCTGCCCAGCAGTTAAGCATCACTCAGGGTTGGATCAACCCGTCGTGTACCCGGGATATGTTTAACACATATATGGAGGAGGAGAAGGACACGGTGGAGAAGATAGTTTCCCACCTGAAGTTCTAGGTTCTTTTGTCATGTAAAAGAAACCTTTTGTAATGAACTCTTAGATGTAAATACTAATGTTACATCAACAAGAGTATTTGTTATCTGTATTTGGGGTTGCCCGATCTCTCTGTGTTGAAACAGAAAGTAGATGGCTTTGATTTCTGAATGTAGCCTTTCTGGATTGTTT
>CM014277.1:7473123-7495926 GCA_004135705.1 Alloteropsis semialata | reverse complement strand
TTGGTCTCGTGAGATGTCGAGTTGTGCCATTTGCAATATTTACGTTTCTTCAACTCATCAGCCGATGGAATTGAGTGATTTGGAGAAAGCTGGATAAGCTTCTCACTGAGCAGCAAATCAAAAATCTTATCAGCCTTTGTTATGTCGAAACCAAAATTCTCAGGATTCTGTTTGATCCACGGGAGCGACACTGGCTTCTTGGATTTAGTCCATTCAGCTATGTTAACGTCAGCCTCTTCTTCAGTATCAGAGAGATAAGATACTTGTTTAGAAAACTTCATGCGTTTCATCTCCTGATATCGGACCTCATGAGCTGACACTTTCTGAACCAATTGCCCCAATGTCTCAAACTCCTGAGCAGAAAACTTTTCCTTAATCGGCGCGAGCAAACCTTGGAATGCAAGCTCGGCCAATTGCATGTCAGATAGCTTCAAACTATAGCATCGATTCCTAGTGTCACGGAACCGTTGAATGTACTCCTTGACGGTCTCATCATTCCTCTGCCTGATAGCAATCAAATCAGAGATCTTCATCTCATTGAGACCAGAAAAGAAGTATTTATGGAACTGCTTTTCCATATCAGACCACCCTGTGACTGATCCTGCTGGCAACGACGTAAACCAGGTAAACGCCGGCCCCGATAGTGACAGAGGGAAAAATCTGAGCCTAAGTCCCTCCTCCGAAGCAGCCTCACCACACTGAGCCAAGAATCGGCTCACATGTTCAATGGTGGTCATATCATCTTGCCCGGAGAATTTGGAAAAGTCCGGCACTCTGTATCGCGGAGGAAGTGGCACTGCATCAAAGTAAGATGGGTACGGGTGCCGATACAACCTCGCTTCATCCTTAGGCTTCAAGCCGAATTGATTCTGGATCACCTCGGCTATCTTCTGTGACCAATCGGACTGTTGATTTCCATGTGGCGTCCCATCAGCTATGTCCATCACATAGTTATTGTAATCTCCGACCATACGCTGATGTGAAGGAACCTCTGCACGTAGCCTTGCAGCTGCAGGTTGTTTTTCTTGTTCGCTCAGAGTTCTGGCATACTTTTCACCATGTGGGCCGACTATAGTTCCATCGGCCATCAACAGAAAACCGTTGGCCAGTTCAACAGGAGGTGGTGGAGCAATTGGCATCTGTGGAGCAACGGTCATGGTATTATCTGTAGTTTCTTTTCCTCTTCCTGATCCTGATGCTCCTGCAGAATCTGCTATAAACACTGGACCCTTCAAGCAAACAGCATCGTCCACCGCCTTCTTGATGAGATTGTCCAAAGAATTCACCAAGGTGCCTGATTGGTTGATCAATGCATGATGAACAGCCTGGTGAATCATCTCCGTCATGTTGACTTGGTGCTCCCGAGCTTCAGTTGTCCTCTTAATCAACTCTGGATCCGGGAGAGGACCTTTGAGTATAGGACCTGAGCGATTACGCCCGAATTGGCCAAGGCACAGCTTCTCAAATGCATCAATCTGGGCCTGAACTGCATCCAACTGGGCTTTGGACAGATCGGCCTTTGTAACGGGCATGGTCACCTCAGGCGTCTTGTTTCTGTCGTTCTTGGCCTTCTCAGCAGCTTCTTTCTCAGCAGCAAGTCTTGCTGCGGTTTCTTGTTCAGCATCAGACGACGACATTTTGGATTTGTTTCTCGTGTCCCACTAGGCGTGCCAAAAATGTGTTGACGCGGAAAATCGGCGGATCGTATCTCCCGCGTGCAGCACACGATGACCGGGGAGATCAGCTTCGCTCCAGTGCCAGTCTACACTCCAGTTCAGGTTCGCGGCGTGCCAGTCAATTTGACCTGAAATTGACAAGGGAATAAAACAGTTAAATTGCTCTTTGATTGTGCCGGCTCTATTTCAGACGATGGAGTAACGTCGAATTTTAGCCAAGACCCAATCAGACACGTATCGGCCGATACTGATCGGACCTCAGAATCGGACCTCAATGATGACGTCAATCGGACCGAGTGATCGGACCTCAATCAGACACCAAATCGGACCTCAGGATCGGACCAATCAGGATCGGACCTTGATTGATATAACAGACCAGCCTTTGAATAATGAAATAAAGCATAAAACAAGGCCAATATGTAAAATAATGGATCAGCCATGTCTTGAAACAAGATATTAAATAATCACAGTGTAAGCCGATACATTGTCCATCTTGTCTAATTGCCAGTTTGACTCATCTTGTCGGACCATCTAACCAGCCGATCGGACTATAGCCTTTTCAGAGAAATCTAGCTCCGACGTAGGGAATCTAGATTTCTCCAACTATGATCAGATCAGATAGCTAGATAATCAGACTCGACTCATCAACCTGTCAATTAAGCAATATGCTCGCACAGATGTTGATCAGATTAAGCAACATAAGCAAATAAAACACTAACAGATACGTTCTGATTCTAAGATATGCTACCAAACGATTAAGCATGATCCAGCTCCGACGTAGGGAATCTACACCACACTTAACATTCAAATAGCATTAAGGCATAACCAAAGCTTCCTTTAACTAATCAAGATGAACCTAGCTCCGACGTAGGGAATCTAGACCAAACATGACAGTCAAAGATTAATCTAGGCGTATTACAAAGATCCAACTCCGACGTAGGGAATCTACACCAATGCAATACTCAAAGAACAACCAGATTAAACCACAAAGCAGGATTGGACATAGAACGATGCTGTAAGATAAATATTGCTTAAATCGGACCAAGACCTATGCTCAAAGCCGTTGAAGAAGTAGAATTGATTCACATGGCGTAGATCTAAACCAATCTAGCAACTCCAACAAACCGCAAAGACTACCTTTAGTAACCAAGATTACTCTAGCTCCGACGTAGGGAATCTAGACTAATCTTGATACCTAGCTCCGACGTAGGGAATCTAGGCTTAAAGTATAGTCCGATAACGATAATCTGTTGAATAATCAATATTGATCTAGCTCCGACGTAGGGAATCTATATCAATCTTGATTATCCAGAGATAAATCGGTTGAACAATATAAACGAGAAAGGGCGATGCGCCTCAATTCAAAGCCTATATTAGTTCGATAAATTGACTAACTTACTGGTAAGCCGGAGATCAGAACTGATGCAGCCCGTCCACCAATGAGCTTCGTCGGTAACTACTACTAGGGTTTTGGCGTGAAGACCGGGTTGTATTGATTGTGAGAATTATTCTTTACAATGGACGAGGGTTCATATTTATACCCTGGTCATGGAGAGTCCTGATCGGACCAGACTAACTAAATAAGGTAAACTAAGCTTAAGATACAACGGGACTCTTAAACACCTTCTGAAAAGGAAATAGTTCCCGAATCTGATACGCTTCTTCCTTAGCCGACGCGTCTTTCTTCTTGCACTCGTCATCGGGTCGGACACCCGCCTCATCGGACCCCTTTTCAGTATCGGCTTCCTCTTTTGTCACCTTCAGCCTTGACCAGTCAACGGGTCCACTGCGCAGTCTCGACCTCACCACGTCATCATCTGACTCAGTATGTCAGGTGCGAAAATCCGGTGTCAACAACTTGATTGACCGATGTTTGCATCTTTTAGCCATGTAATTGGATTAATGATCTGTATTATTAATAATTTCTATTCTCAGTGACATAGTGATTACATTCAAATGCAACTTGCAGAGGAATATCATAACCCTACCATATTGTAGCGAAGTTGCTGAGGTGTGGGAATTGGGACATGATCAACTTGTTGAGTTGTCGACCATCCAGGCTCGTGAGCCTCTCGAATTGGGATGGTAGGTGGCATATTAGTAACATAGCCACCACGTCTAGCTGCCTGACGCTGTCTCGGCATGATACTATCCAAAATAAACCATAATATATTACAAGTCAATTTAACAAAACTAGTAAATACTTATCAAGAAGCATAAGACAAAATCAAATTTGGCCAACATTACATACCATAATGCTTCAACATAATTAGAATTACATAGCATCATCATGCTTCACCATAAGTACAACATTATGCTTGAACAGCAATAAATGTTTTCTTTACAAGAGTGCCTTCGTTATGATCGTTGCGAGCGTAAGGAGCATCTTCATTGGCCAACAGGATGCTTGTGTCATCCTCCACACTGAACGGAGACACCTCGTCACACCTATTATAATCATCTTCATCGGTGACGTCCTCGACACCCACGATTTTCTTTTTCCCGTGAGAACTATGTGCCGTTTTGGATAAAGTTCGGAGTTGTTTGTTTGCAGAGTTCCCGTCTTGGGTTTGGTAGACATGTCCTTCACATAAAACACTTGATGCACATCCTTGGCGAGCACGAATGGTTCGTCTACATACCCAATTTTGTTGAGATCCACAGTTGTCATGCCGTAGCGGTCTATAGTAACACCTCCACTTGTAAGTTTCACCCATTTGCACCGAAAAAGTGGTATTTTCAAAGGTCCATAATCTAGTTCCCAGATCTCCTCTACCTGGCCATAATATGAGTCCCTGTTCCCTTTGTTGTCATAGGCATCTATACAGACACCACTATTTTGGTTGGTGCTTTTGTCGTCTTGGGCTCTCGTGTAAAATGTATACCCATTTATGTCATAGCCTTGGAACGTCAAGAATGAGGATGATGGTCCCCTTGCCAAATACGCCAGCTGTGTATGTATTGTCTCGTTACCCATGAACTTTTGTCGCAACCAACCAGCGAAAGTTTCTATGTGATGGCGTGTAATCCACTTCTCAGACTTTCTTGGATTTTGGTAGCATATTATAGTCTTGTGCTCCTCGATATAAGGAGCCACCATGGTTGACGACTGCAATACAGTATAATGGGCTTTCATGAATAAATCGTAGTCGCTACACCTTGTTTGTTTCCTTCCTAACGTGCCCTTTCCAAGTAGTCTCCCCTCATGGCGTGACTCAGGTAGCCCAATCGGTTTCAGTTCGGGGATATAGTCAACACAGAACTCAATGACCTCCTCTGTTCTGTATCCCTTGGCGATGCATCCTTCTGGAAGAGAACGGTTACAAACATATTTCTTTAGAATAGCCATGAGCCTCTCAAAAGGATACATATTGTGTAGGAATACAGGACCAAGAATACTAATCTCTTTGACAACATGGACCAGGAGATGCGTCGTAATATTAAAGAAAGACGGAGGAAATATCATCTCAAGGCTGACAAGGCTTTGGGCCACATCATCCTGCAGCTTTGCTAGATTAGTGGGATCGATTGCCTTCTGGTCGATTGCATTGAGAAAGGCGCATAGCTTCACAATAGTTGTTCGGACATTAACGGGTAGAATTCCCCTCAGCGCCACCGGAAGAAATTGTGTGAGCAGCACATGGCAGTCATGGGACTTGAGGTGTACGAATTTCTTCTCTTTCATATTTATCAGACTCTTTACATTCGATGAGTAGCCGGACAGGACCTTAATACTGTTCAAGCAATCAAACATGCTGGTCTTCTCCTCCTTGCTTAGAGTGTAGCTAGCAGGACGCAAGTTCCAACGCCCTTTCTCTCTTTCTCAGGATGCAGGGGATCTCGTTGTTTCATACGTTTCAGGTCCTGTCGTGCTTCAAGCGTATCTTTTGACTTTCCGTAAGTACCAAGGAACCCTAGCACGTTTACGCAAAGATTTTCGTCAGGTGCATCACATCAATTGCGTGGCGTACATCTAAGACCTCCCAATATGGTAGGTCCCAGAATATTGACTTTTTCTTCCATATGGGCGCCTTTCCATTTTCACTTGCCGCTGGCTGGCTGCCAGGTCCCTTCCCAAAGACCGCCTTCACATCTTTTACCATAGCAAATACATATTTTCCATCCCGATGCCTTGGTTTGCTACGACCTTCCGCCTCAAAATGCTTTCCTTTCTTTCTCAGCGGATGTTTCTCAGAAAGGAATCGACGATGGCCCATATACACACACTTTCTACAATGTTTCAGATAAATGCAGTCGATGTGTTCTAGGCAATGTGTGCATGCTTTGTATCCCTTGTTTGACTGTCCCGACAGGTTACCAAGTGCAGGCCAATCATTGATGGTCACAAACAGTAATGCTCATAGGTTAAATTCCTCTTGCTTGTGCTCATCCCACGCCTTTACACCATCTTTGCCCCACAACAACAAAAGTTCCTCAATCAGTGGCCTTAGATACACATCAATGTCGTTGCCAGGCTGCTTTGGCCCTTGGATTAGCACTGGCATCATAATGAACTTCCGCTTCATGCACATCCACGGAGGAAGGTTGTACATACAAAGAGTCACGGCCAAGTGCTGTGGCTACTGCTCATATCACCGAAAGGATTCATGCCATCCGTACTCAAACCAAATCTTATGTTCCTTGCATCTTCTGCGAAGTCTGGGAACGCTCTGTCGATTTTTCTCCATTGCGACCCATCAGCGAGGTGTCTCAACATATTGTCTTCCCTCCGATCCTCTTTGTGCCACCGCAGCAATTTAGCATGCTCTTTGTTTCTGAACAAGCGCTTCAGACGTTGTATTATAGGGAAATACCACATCACCTTGGCAGGGACTCTTTTCTTGGGGGCCTCTCCCTCAACATCACCAGGGTCGTCTCGCCTGATTTTATACCGCGAGCAATTGCAAACCGGACAGGCGTCCAAAGATTCGTACGACTTGCCCCGATAAAGGATACAATCATTGGGACATGCGTGTATCTTTTGTACTTCAGTCCTAGAGGGCAAACGATTTTTCTTGCTTCGTATGTTGTTTCGGGCAATGTGTTGCCCTCTGGAAGCATCTTCTATCACTTTCAATATCTCTCCAAAACCTTTGTCAGACAAGCCATTAGTTGCCTTCCATTGCAACAGTTCCAGTGTGGTACCCAATTTTTTCTGGTCCTCTTTGCAATCTGGGTACAACAATGTTTGTGGTCCTCCAACAAACGGTTCATCTTCTCCCGCTCTTTCGCACTTTCGCAGTCTTTCTCTTCATCACGGATCATGCCACCTAAGGCGTCATCATCCTCATCTTCTGCAACTGCTTCACCCTCGCCCATTGCTGTATCATCTGCAAAGGCACCGTATTGTGCAAAGTCCGGGATGTTGTCGTCACCTTCTTCATCACCTTCTTCAAAGAATATCCCCGCTTCGCCGTGTTTGGTCCAACAGATATAGTTAGGCATGAAACTACTCATAAGCAAGTGTGTGTGGACCACCTTCTTCGAGATGTGATAATCCTTCTTATTCTCACAGACCTTGCATGGACAGCATATAAAACCCGAGGTCGAGTTAGCCTCTGCCGCGTTGAGGAATTGATGAACGCCATTAATGAAGTCAGATGAGCGTCTATCCGCGTTGTATATCCATTGCCGATTCATCTATTCACAAAATACAATGAAAAATTCATCCCCAATTTCTAAAGTTCCTAATAAACCTAAATAAGAATATCATATATAATCTCTAAAAATCTTAATAACCGTAAACATCAACATCATTTGATGCCACCAAAAAGATGTATTTCTAAAGTTCGTAGTAAGCCTTAACAAGAATATCTTTTATAATCTCTAAAAATTTCGACAGCACCTCCCCTGCATCGGGAGGTTTCCAAAACCCGCGACAAACCAAGGGCACGATGGCCGACAACCACATTCCAAAATCATCAACGTGTTACTTTTGCTCATCTCAAAAAAAAATTCAAGGAGTGATTTGCCTCAGATACGTTGTCTTTCATTTGACCTTGAACTTGGAGCATAAGAAACATTACAGGTGGTAACAAAATTGGTTCATGGTAGGCATGGAACCATGAGACACACCCAGCCCAACCATCACAACCGATCCGTTGCTTGGGCATAGATGTGTCCCATGGTTTGATGACAACCATGAGAAGCATAATTATACAATACAAGCTCAAGCTCAAGGTCATCATTTGTTACCCAGCTAGAAAACTAGGTAAAATTTGATATCATCATAGGCATGCCAAGAGTTGGATTGTTTTAGTTCAAGATATTTACAACCATGAGAAGTAAAATTGAATTTAAAATTTAACTAAATAAGAATATCATTTATAATCTCAAAACTTCCTAAACACCCTAAATATCAATGTCATTTGAAGCCTCTAAAAAGATGTAATTCTAAAGTTCGTAATAAGCCTAAATATGAATTTCATTTATAATCTCTAAAAATCCTAATAACCCTAAATATGAATATCATTTATAATATCTAAAAATCATAATAAGCATAAATATGAAAATCATTTAAAGTTTCTACAAATAATTCAAAAATCTAAACAATGTCTAAAAATTTTTGCATCATCTCTACACATGCAACAACTAACTATATAGTGATTCTCTATTACAAATTCATAATAAAAATGAAGATTAAATCTAAAATCTCTTATTTCAATCCATTCCACAAAACACAAATTACTCAAAACATAGAGCATGAAATAGACCATACTAACCGTCAAAAGAGAGAGGATGATGTTGCTAACCTTCTAGCGGACTTGGTTTGCAAAATCTCCAAAAGTTATGGAAAAATCGGGCATGAGCTCCCCCAACCCGAGCTCAATGGAGGATGAAGAAATGAGCCATGGCTCGGGCTGGGGGAGGAAGAAGGGGTCTTATACGCAGAGCCCCTTTGGTACCGGTTGATGGCACCATCCGGTACCAAAGGGGGTCACATTGGTACCGGTTGGTGTCACCAACTGGTACCAAAGGCCCCGAGGCTCATTGGTACCGGGTGGTGACACCAACCGGTACCAATGTGGCCATATAGGTACCGGGTGGTGCCACCACCCGGTACCAATGAGCTCGCAGAATTATTGGCCGTTGGACCCGGTACCAATGCTTCCATTGGTACCGGGTCCTTTCCATCCGTGACCGATTACGGTGGATGGATGGCGGGTTCTCTGGTAGTGTTCCATGGTGCCTAAAATTACCGACTTTGGTATCTCAAAGTGCTTTGATGAAAAACAAACACGGGCTATAACTTTAAACCTTTATGGGTCACAGTAAGCTAGCTAAGCATTCAAAAGAATAATTTTTTGGTTGGGTACAAATTATGTTGCATGCTTATATTGATCAGGAATAAAAAATTTATGCAGAGGATATGTGGCACCAGAATTGTATGATGGAGAAATCACATTCATGTCAGACATATATAGCCTTGGTAAAATAATTATCGAGATGCTTACAGGACGTAAGGGATATCCTAAGATTGAGAGTGTAAGACCACATTTTTCCAAGATAAAAAGGCTCGGTGTAAAAATTTAACAGACCTGCTAGCTACCACTCTATCTAGTTTCTAAACAATTTTCATTTTCGGAGATGCATATACTCAACACCTTCTAGTTTTTATCATCACTACTTTTTAAATATTTAAAATTAACTTTTGAACTCTTCAAAAGAACTAACTTTTAAATTGTAGGGATATGTACATTTTCAATAGTAGTTTCAAAATATTATGCATTTAAATTTTAAGTATTTTCAATATTAATAATATTTTTATGTACTATGTCTATACTTCTATATGGCTCAATCCTCAATGTAGTACTGAGTTTTCTAGATCGATTAAACTAAAGTTGTACTATTATTATTGCCCAGCTGTATACAGGTGAAATTTATAAATAGAATGCAATGCAACTCAAAATTAGTGTAGCTTTGACGTTAAGATCAGCTTTCCATTTCTTTGATAAACCCTAAATCAATATTGCAATTTGTTAGGTACTTAAAAGTTGGAACGCTAGATTCAAAGAATCGCAGGAAGGCACGTGGCTGGAACATGTAAGAGTCTGTGCTGAGATTGGAAAAGAGTGCATTGACCATGACCCAGCGAACAGACCGACTATACAGCGCATACTTGACAGGCTTGATGAAATGGAACGTATGAATGGCTTCATTGAAACTGGCATTGGTACTTCATCGGCAACACATGTAAGTATACTTGTTGATAGCCTAAGGAGTTTTTAGTTTGAGTAGATCCATGATCACTAAATTATTCCTCATATACACATGATTAATTAATACTCTCTCTTTCTCTAAATATAACCACTTCTGGGGAATTTAGTAAACATTCAACAGGGGTAGCAAATTATTTCATGTCTCTGGTTAAACCAACCGGGCCAACTTTTAATTGGCATGATTAGTGGCTGGGGCAAGCTCTAGTTTCATTTTGATATTTGCCAAGAGTGCGATATCACCAAATATCAATCGCTTGATGATTGGAACACTCCCCTACAATGCATAGTTTCAATTTGGTGTTTCATATGTGCTCATATCATTTAATTACAAGACACATTGTGACTTGAAAACAATGTACACGGAGTTTCATCTAGAAGAGACTTCTTGAATCTCTCTCTTTTTTAAACCTTTTTAATGTCATTCAAATTGTTATGTGGTACCCTATTAGCTAGATCTTGGTTTAGATTGGGCCAATGAATTTCTGGGTCAGCTCCAAACTGACCAGCTCTTGATTGGATTCCCATAGCTTATATTTTGAGACAAAATTTAAACACTAGAGGTCTTTTATATTTAGAGATGGAAAGAGTTTTAGTGCGAGGGACGGAATCATCCCACCAAAATTGGTATAATGCAATGACAAAGTCTTGATGGATCAATAATTCATCTCAAACCAGACGCCACTAATGGTCCATAGATATCTATACATATAGTTGAGTGGTGGTTGGATGCACATGTACCTACAAACATTATTCACTGCTAGCACCGTGACGTTTGGTGAGAAATTTTTCCGTCGCAACATTGAAAAGTAACAGTTACAACATCAAAAATAAACACTCACGACATAAAAAAACATGTATAAAAATGACTCTATAACATCTGATTCTAGGACGGAAAATTCTTATCGCAACATGAACACCTTGTTTCATGCAACATCCACATTGGAACATGTGTTGAGTGTCAACCGATGGCTGACGACGGAGTCGTGTTAGGATGGGTTTTTTATAAAATTATCCTTATCTAGCAGGTGCTGGAAGTCCATCCGCTGGAGGTCCGCTTCCCCTTCGAGCCAAACAAACGCATCGAATGCCCGGTGACCCTGATCAACAGGACAGACCATCGTGAAACTAGTATGCACGATCTCTTGGAGCGCATTCTTCTTGATGAAAATGAAGATCCAACAAAGTTGCCTATATGGCTTCTAGAATCCATCACAAATAATTTCTGTGAGGATATGAAAATTGGCGATGGTGGGTTTGCACATGTTTACAAGGTATCATCACTCCTACTTCCCTCAGTCTGGAACACACCCAAAAAAATCTAATAAACTCATGCCCACGCTCACAAGGAAATATCATACTATAGGGGATATTTCGAAGTCATATAGTGGCTGTGAAGAAGCTGAAGCAGTCAGAGAAGGTTGACCTGCAAGAGGCAAAATTTATAGAAAAGGTTGATAGCCTAATGAGGGTGAAGCATAATAATTTAGTACGATTCCTCGGCTATTGTTCTGACACGCAAGGAAATATGCAGAAGCACCTAGGGAAGAATATCATGGCTGAGGAACGACAAAGATTTCTCTGTTTTGAGTTTATGCCAAAAGGGAGTCTTGATGAGTATGTCAGTGGTATGTTTCTTCCTATCTTATTTATATGGAACTAAAATTGCATGCCATTTCACTTCACTATATCCTGTATTAAACGCAATCTATTTCTATATATCTTTGTATGGACTTTGTCAAAGCCTAATAGTACCCCCTAAAACCAAATGCAGACGCATCAGGAGGACTTGAATGGAGGACGCGATATCAGATAATTAAGGGAATTTGCAAGGGCTTACATTATCTTCACCAAAAGAATATTGTTCATTCGGATCTCAAACCAGCAAATATACTCCTAGATAATAACATGGTTCCTAAAATTGCTGATTTTGGCCTAGCAAAGTGCTTTGATGAAGAACAAACTCGGGCTATTACTTTAAATGTATTTGGATCACTGTAAGCTACCTAACTACCTTGAAAGCACATTTTTGTAGGCACGAATTGTGTTGCATTCATTTTGCTCTTAAAGTCTCCGACAACAAGTTTCCATGCAGCGGCTATATGGCGCCAGAATGCTTTAGTGGGGTAATCACATTTAAGTCAGACATATATAGTCTTGGTATTATAATTACAGAGATGTTGACGGGACAGAAGGCGCATCTTCAGAAAGAGAAGGTAAGAACAGCCTATCCAAGACTATATGTTCGTGTCCAGTACACAACTATAAGCCAAACACAAGGAACTAGTTTTCTAAACAATGATTTGATGAGTTCGATCAAAATTTTAGTTGTATAGCTTTAATAGCTCTAGTCAGTTGGCGTCCTTATCTGAATGAAGGATTATTACAATGTCATTTAAATATTTTGTATAATTAACATGAGATTACTTGTAGCAATCATTCTACGGAGACGATCCTGTACTGCAATCCACAAATCTATTAAAAAATCAATCATATTTTTCTCCAAGCATCACATCAGTCCGAAAATTGTAAAGTTAGATAATGGCATTTTTTAACTGATCTATCAATAGTAAACAAGTACAGGGAATACATATATTGAAAAGTAGTCACACAATGCTATTTGCAGGTATGGCATTTTCTCCTTGTTTGATCGAATTTGGAAATGTCTCTCACCATCTAGTGTTATACATCCTAATTTACACCTTGTGGTGTTAGGGCCTGTTTAGTTCCTACCGAAGCTTTTGAAACTTTGAAATTTCACTATTCATCAAAGGGAATCTTACATGCATGGAGTATTAAACGTGTGTTAATGACAAAACCCATTCCATAACTCCCGGTAACTTTGCGAGACGAATCTAATGAGCCTAATTTGGCCATGATTAGACAACGTCGTGCTACAGTAAACAATCTCTAATGACGGATTAATTAGGCTTAATAGATTCGTCTCGCGATTTCCGTCCATCCGTGTATTTAGTTTTATAATTAGATCATGTTTAGTCCTCCTAATCTTCGATTTAGAATTGAAAACTTTCTTTCGCAAACTTACAACTCTAAACTAAACAGGCCCTTAGTTTCATATGGGATTGTTTGCACAGAGACATTGTTTTTCTAATTTATTTTTGTAAGCGCTAGATCTTGATTGTCATTTCTTAGGTACTTGAGAGTTGGAATACTAGGTTCCAAACAACGAAGGGGGGCACTTGGCTGGAACTTGTGAAAGTATGCTTTGAGATACGCTCAGAGTGCCTGGAATTTGAACCAGAGAAGAGACCAATTACACAACATATAATTGAGAGGCTTGATGAATCAGAGCGTGCATGTGGTTTTATTGAAACGGCAACACATGTAAGTTTACTCCTGGTACATAGAAAGCTCCCACATGAAAGAACAATTTGCGCACAGCACCATTTTCCTTTTTTTATTTAAGTTGGCAGATGAAGTTAAATTGTTCAGCATGCTCCCACATGCAAGAATAGTTAGCTCTACTGATATTTCTGGCATTTTCATATCTTTAACTCTGCAGCACATGTCAAACAATCCGTAGTGTCACACAGAAATGAATCCTGCAGCCTTGCAGGTGCAGTTTTACTCTGTGTAAATTATGTCTAGTCTGACATTAACATTGGGAAAACAGAGTAGTTAATCCTACTTGCACTAGGGCAAATACAATGGCACCTAATCTGGTCATCCACGTTTGCTCTGCCAAGGATGCCGCTGGCGCCGCGGCCGCGGCGGCTGGGCGTGGTGACATGGACATTAAGCTTGTGCACTTCGACGGGCCACTCACATTCACGGCAAACGACCTTTTTGAAGCCAGCGTGGAGATCATGGGGAAGAGCACCTACAGGGTCATGTACAAGGCCACGCTGAAGGGCGGCAGCCAGCTGGCCGTCAAGCGCCACAGGAAAATCACCAAAGACCACGAGGAGTTCGAGACCGAGGCAGCCGTCCTCGGCAGGATCCGCCACCCCAACCTGCTTGCATTGAGGGCATACTGCCTGAGGCCGAAGGGGCAAAAGCTGCTCGTCTTCGATTACCTGCCCAAGGGTAGCCTATCCAAATTCTTGCATGGTCAGTACGTCAGATTTCTGCTCTGCTCTGTTCTTATGTTCTATATAGCATTACTAATTTCTGAATTGTGATATGTGGTTGACAAATCCTAGTCCACAGGCAATTCTTTCAGGTGCTGTTAAACAAAACAAATTCATATTAGAATGCTAGTCCATAGGGAATTTCGCTAATTATTAGTGAATTTGCCATTGCATTTGAGCTCTTTGTAGCTTATTAACTGCTAGTATGTAGTCATGAAAGGCTTGGTCTGAACATTTACGGATTCAGACATTGCAAAGATTGATACAACTGTAGGTCTGTTTACAGTTGTAAAATTTGCATTGCAGTTGCTTTGGATTAGGATATAAGAATGAATTCAGTTTAGACATTGACAATGCAAAAATCATGTCAGTCTGAGAGCATCTCATATGCATGACCAATGCAGAAAAGTTCAGTAGTCGAACTGCTCGTGTTAGGTTGAGTAAAAACAAACTAGCACCTTGTGCAATTTCTGGTTCAACAAGTGTTGAGTTAGGATTTGTTCTCCAAGTAAATTGGAATTATGTTATCTCACTAATACTGTTTTATCAGCATTATTCAACTTTGTTACTTAAAAACTGTTGGCAATTTGTTCTGAACCGAGCATATTTCAGTGTTTGGTACCTTCTGAACTGAAACTCTACAACGACTATGAACTAGAACTCTGAAGTTGATGCACTAGATTTTCTCTGTCCAAGTAAAGGCCAATTTTTTAGAGTTACTAGCCTTCTAGGGCCAAAGCCCCTGTCAGTAAGACAAGAACGTTTTGTCATTACAGTTCAGGGCATAACTGCCAACCAATCTCAAACTCTCACTTAACCAAACGCAGCCAAAGCTAAAAGCTTAAAAGGAACAACCAAAACAGAGCTAGATAGCCAGTATGATCAGGCTGACATCTCAGCTCCAGCAGCTTCATTTGTGACCACCAGTCCTCCATCTGTCGATTCTCCATCTTCTTATGAAGTGGCAGCATCATCAGAGATCCAGTTGGATAGGTCCCATTGCCAATGTTCAGATGTTCTGGATGAACATCACCAGATCCTCCCTTCTGTTTGCTGGACATAGAATTGTCCAATTCTGTGCCAGCCCAGCTACTTTCATTAGCAGGTTTTCCATGCACTGCCAAGAAGCATTCTGAAAACATAAAGCATTTCTTAGCTTCAAAAGGCCCCATAAGGCAGCAGAACTAATCACATTGACAGCTATCATACTTTTGTTATTTAGCCACTCAGTACCAATAGATTCAAAACTAGAAGCTATATCTATTCCAATAGCTACATAAATTTGATTCCATATCTCCTTAGCCACTATACACTCAAAAAACAGATGTTGGCAAGATTCTTTTTCAGAGCAGAATAAGCAAGAATCTATCTCTATCTTCTGCCTCTTGGCTAAATTATCCCTAGTCAGAATCTTATTCTTAGATAGTAACCAAAGGAAGAAGTGAATTCTGGGAGGAACTTTTAAAGTCCAAAGTGTGTGTGAAAACACTAGGAGCACTCCCCTAAAATTGATCACCTTATACATGGACTAAGAAGAGTAAACTCCATTGGTAGAGAAGGTCCAAATTAATGAGTCCTCTTCTCCGTTAAACACTATAGTAGAGGCAAGTTGAAAAACCTCCAACCATAGACCTTCTAATCTATCATCTACGGTTCTCCTAAAAGTACACTTCAAGTTAGTGCCATCCCAAAGATCCACTACACCAGCCCAGTTTTTCTCTGACGGTCTCTGCCGTCACAGATAGACCCATTTACCGTCACGGATAGGTTTCCCTGACGGTAACCGTCACGGATGCGCCGTTAGGGACAGACTGTCAGGGAAGGTGTGCTTTTCCTGTCGGAGAACCGTCAGGGAGTAGTCCGTGACGGCCGAAACCGACAGAGATGATTTTTTTCCCGTCGGTGATCATGCAGACCGTCAGGAGAACTTTTCCTGTCGGTTTCGCCCCGTCAGTGACAGTTCAAATCTCTCCTGTCGGCTCAAACCCGTTAGGAAAGTCGAATGTCTCCCGTCGGCTTTAACGTCAGGGATGCTGTACCTTTCCCTGTCGGCCACCTGTACGTCAGGGATTCTAAGAACTTTCCCTGTCAGTTAGTTGCCCACGTCAAGGATTCTCAAAGCTTTCCCTGTCGGTCAGTTGCGCGCGTCAGGGATTCTCAAAGCTTTCCCTGTCAGCCACCACTACATATAACCTCATTTAACATAGCAGCTCAACCAATCATTCATCCACATATACAGAACATAAATTTAACCGAGACCATCATTAAAAGTGTTCAAGAAGTTACTGCAATGCTGGTTTACGTAGCACACAAGTTGCTACACTACAACTGCTGTAACATATAGTCAGCATACATGTGCTACATTCTAGATGTCATGCAAATAAGCATCAGCCTACTAAGTTGCACGGCATAGGAGAGCATGCAACTAATGTCAATAGACCTAAAAGGTTCTTAGATGGCAAGCTGCTACATAACCAGTACATAAGTTCTAAAGATACAACATGCAGCTGCTACCCAACATGTAGACCATTTGTAGGCAGCTGCTGGGTACAGACCAAAATACTTTCGCCTCACAAAACACTACACAGCACATTGTTCTTCAAACTTGCTGGTTTCTGCCATACCTAGCCATCATCACAATACAGGCCTACTTAATGACCATCACTGTTATTGTCCAAGTTTGCTGAAGCATGGGAGGATCCATCTCCAGCCCTTCTCTGTACCAAAAAAAAGGAACCAATCATAAGAGAGAACATTTCATGCTTGATTATCCTAAAAATATTCCGATCCATGTCAATCTTACCATGTCAATTTCTTCATCCTCAAGCATGTCAGGTGGTAACTCTATTTCCATTTTCCCAACAATGAGCTGCAAGAAAGAATTGCCAACATGATGCATATTTTAGAACCCACTTTGCAGGAAGCAGAAAAGTATGGCCAGCAGTTCATTTGCACACTCATGGATCTGACGTGTACAGGCTATAAAACAGATGCATATTGATAGCAAGCAGGCTCAGACAGCCCCTACACATGCTAGTTAAACAAGGTCAGACCCAAGATAAACAAGCATCTGGCTAGATTATCAAACAACCTTCATGTGGTCTAGTACTACTGGAATCACTCATCAAGCATCCCTAGACAATCTAGTTCATGTGAGACCATAAACAATGAAGTACCTCAAGTACACGATCAGTCCGCTTCGCATGTCGAGTCAAGGTTGCATTTTGTTGAGTCAAGGCTGAATTTTGTTGAGTTAAGCGCCGGTTGTTTTCAGCTTCCTCCTCGTACCTTCTGAAGAGATTTTGGAATGCTCTTGAGGTTAATGGCCTTGTCTCACTTGCCTTAGCAGTATCAATAATTGGAGCCTTCTTGACAGCACCATTTCCTATTGCAAGGCGACCATGGGACAAGCCACCACCAATGTCATATGCAATTTGTGCATCAAAAGGTTGCTCTTGCCAATTATCTGGATACTTCTCTTGGAGTGCTGCATTGTAGTCATCCTGGAAACAGCAGCAGTTAGTAGTCACAAACTAACAATAGAAAACGAAACATACTTTAGTTTGAAACTATGTATAAATTCAGCTACTTACAACTAGTTGTTGTGCCCGTTCGCTAGGATTTGGACCAGCGTTCCCACTGCTGTCACAATTTTTAACTCCAGATTTCATGCAACAGTAAGTGTTTATCATAGTGGCCTTTTCAGGTCCATACTTTGCTTCCTGCATGACATAAATAAAGCGATCAAACCAAGTAGCCTTACCACCTTTACTTAATCGGTATGCATTAGTACTACACATGCATTGCAGGCATGAAAAAATCCCATGGGTGCTCCATCCAGAAAACATACCATATGCAGGAAAGTCATGTATGGACCATAAGTATGATGCCCTTAGATTGAATTTTTGCTTTAAGGCAGCATCCCATGTCTCTACCCCACCCCATAGCTCCAACAATTCATCTACCATGGGTTGCAACAAGACACCTAAATTCTTTCCTGGGTGTTCCGGACCGGGGATGACCATAGCAAGAAATATATACTCTTGCCTCATAAAAACACCAGGCGGAAGATTATAAGGTACCCAAAATACTGGCCAACACGAGTAGGAGGCCACAGTCACACTATAAGGTGTAAAACCATCAGTTGCAAAACCGAGTCTTACATTCCTAGCATCCTGTGCAAAGTCTGGGAAATCAATGTCAAATTGCTTCCATGCTTCTCCATGACATGGATGCAACATTTTACCAGAGCTTTAGAGGTTAGTTTATTTGTGAGAACGCATTTGTTTTGCTGTACCCTCATGTAAAAACAACCTCTGTAACCGATTTGTTATGGGCAAGTAGCGCAACACTTTACGAGGGATCTTGTTTGAACCATCCTTATAGCGAGGGGTACCACAAATGTCACATTTATCCTTGTCACTGTTATCTTTATAGTATAGCATGCAATTCTTATAACAAACATCAATCTTTTGATATGGCATACCAAGACCCTCTAGCAATTGTTTGGAATGGAAGAAATTCTTTGGAAACCTAGAATTGGGAGGGAGCAGTTCATGCAAAAGGTCTACAAAATCATCATAGCATGCCACTGACAGATTGTATTGAGACTTAATAGCCAATAAACGAGCAACATCAGAGAGTTTAGAGTGCAAGGTTTGCTCATGTACTTGCTCATCTGCACTTACAACCATTCTATAGAAGGCTTGGGCAAAACCAGTTGGTGTTTCATCAACTAACGGTGGTTGCTCACCAGCTAAGTCAACTAGCATAGCCTCCATCTGGTCAGTCTCACCAAATCCCTCATGTTCTAACCCCTGGCTAGTCTCATGATCCTGATTTTGAGGCCTCTCACCATGTGCAGTCCACATTTGGTAATTTTCCCTAAACCCATTGTGACACAAATGCAATTCTATCCTAGGCCTTTTGTGCTTGAAATAATTCCGGCATATGGAACAAGGGCACTTAATTGTATCAGACTCTACTAATTCAGGAATTGAGAAGGCACGATCAAAGAACTCTTTTGTTTTCTCAACCCATTCATTTGATGGCCTACCACGCTTCCAACCATTATACATCCATCCACGATCTGCCATATCTTATCTGCCAATTTGTATGAGAAGTTATAGACAACTAACCAGCTGCTACTAGAAGTCACCCTTTGTTGTCCAAGACTTTTCAGGTCAGCTCACAATTTTCCAAACAGCAGTGACAACCAAGAAGACCAGCAGTGAGAAACCTATAAAAATTTATAATTGATGTCACAACATAACCACATAGGAACAGAAACACAAATAAAAAATATCAGCTGCCATGCTAATTGTAAGCTGTCAAAAATCTGCATGCATAAAAACAAGACCTATCTTAGTATACACAATCAATGTCCAATTGATTCATGTCTAGGTTTTTAAAGCACAAAAACTAGTTTATGCTGTAACAGTAGCAATATTAAAGTGCAAATTAATATTTTGGTGCATGATATGAGGTTTCCTAAATTTAGCTTTTCCACAGACATGTTATATGTACCATGCGCACAAAACTGCTACCCCTTAATTAACTTCATGTTCCAGAAGATGTGTGCAGCAGAGGCACAAGCCATACTGGTGGAGTGTCAAATTTGAGTACAGCAAGGTAACTCAAAGAAAGAACTAACCAGCAACAATGTCCTGTATCTGAGGCCGACAGGAGGGAATGTGGCGCAATCACAGTGACAAAGCTCAATCCAGCATCACTACACCATGGCAAACATTTCCCAACACCACACTACTGTCGGCGAAGGCCACAATTGCCGGCAAATAAAGTGTCGGCATATTCTTCGCCGACACTTTTTTAGAGTGTCGGGGTAGGAGCCGTCGGGAAAACTTTTGCCGACACTTGTTACCTATGCCGACACATAGCATGTGACTATTGAGGACACATTTGCCGACACTTATTTCCTTTGCCGACACATAATGTTATCCCTGACAGTACACATTTCCCGACAGTTAATAAGTTTTGCCGATACTTTTCATATCGGCTGATATTGGTTCCAGGATAGCATTGTATTTGCCTTTCCTAGCAAAGTAAGTGTCGGCAAAAGAGCATAATGCATTTTTATACAATACAATATTAATGATATAAGAAGTCCATTTCTGTACATCCAAATAGATTCACATATAATCCACAGCCATGAACCAAAATACAGAGCTTCATTCATTTTCCACAGCCATGACCATTAAGCATAGATAAATTACATAGTCTCATCTCATTGGATCACAAGTCACAATGTATTGCTTTAGATCCAACATAACAAAAGCATCTAAATTAATACTAGAAATTTGTTCATACACAAAAGGTTGCCATTGCACAACACTTCTAATTGCTGCCTAGTTGCTGCACAAAAGATGTGCCTCTCCAGAACGGTTACTGCACAAAAGGTGTGCCTCCAGCACACTTGGTTACTGCACAAAATGCTTCAAACACAGGTTACTGCACAAAAGGTGTGCCTTGTCGCCAATGTACCTAATGCAAAATAGATCATTATTAGTCTCATGCCTATATAATCAGCACCACATGATGCATCACAGCAATGACGGCGACCGGAAAGACTTATAGTCTGAACTAAGTAAACTGACATGAACAGGAGGACTGACCATACATACAGCTAGAAAGCTGACCATAGTTTTTAAAATCATATGAAGTTTGACGTTTCATACAACATAATCAAGCTAAAACAACTAGCTTTTAAAATCCAGCCTAGTATAGACAACTACGTTTCAGAAAATGACCCTGTTGGTGACAGGTTGACAGCCAATGTGGTAACAGCTTTTTTTTTGTCCAACTAGCATTCAGACCAAAAAGAAATCTCAATCTGAAACAGCTTTCTTTTTGTCCAACTAGCATTCTTATATATAGAGCAGTATCTATCTTATCAGTAGTGGCCCAGTAAAATTGATTGAAAGCTTGCAGCAGCTACCTAACCGTGTGTTCACTACATGTGTGTTATCGATAGAGGAAGGACAAAGTCAGTGCTGCTTCAGGTTAATCCATGCAGATCTGGAGATGTATGCCATTAGTCAACCCTTGAGAACTATGAATATGCTAAAATAATGTTAATTGGTTCATAGCTCTCCCATTTCTATTGTTCTTCAAATATATAGCTAACAAGCCTAGTTGGACAGCAAGCACATTTCCATAAAAAATAGGATTTCAGATAGCCTAGTTGGACACCAAGACCATTTCCATAAAAAATAGGATTTCAGATTAAGTACCTTCAAGTTGGGATGGGCTTGTTCCAGAATCTAAGGTTTTGACAGCCTTGATGACTTCTTATCATCCTTCATCTGTATAAATTATGGGCAATTAATCAATAGTGGCTGACCAACAATGCACCACAAATACAGAGAGGTATAGTTGGTATTACCCTATCACGTGGCCATGCAATACATTTCCCAACAGCTTGACCAATGGTCGTCACCGCTCCATATGGGCGAGGCAACATAGCTTCTCTTGCAAACACATGATTGACCACAACTTCACTATACTGGACACCAAGACGAGTACCCCCTACAGCAGCACTTGGATTTGATGTTTGGACAGTTGCTTTGGCCACAGGGACATCATAAGGTCTCACCACACTATATAAGATAACATCTCTTCCACCCTAGAAGTAGATATATTTCAGAATTGAATTTAGGACAAGGAAGTATGTGTTTACACTGTAAAAGAGAAATTTAGATGGTTCAGAAATTACCTCTACATGTTGCTCTTCCTCTGGGCGGGCCGCTCGCCTAGGCATAAACATGTCTTCATAATCAGTCAAATGCTCTTCTTCCATCTCATCCCCTGCATATGATTCCATGTCATCTTCGTCGTCGTTTGGTTCTTCATTAGCATGACTTGGTCTGATCCTTGAGTTCTAAACAGAAACACAAATATTGAACTAGTGTTTCAGTTCTAATCAAAGAGCAAATAATGAACAATACTGCAGGGAAAAGAAAACTTCAACAAAGAAAAAGATGAACAATTACCACAGCTAATTCATTGTTAGATCCATGGGGAGTGCTCTTTTGAGACGACACTTGCTGCTGTAATTTATCCAATATCTGCAACGCTTGGTCTAGACGACTCTCTAAAAGTGCAACTCTCTGATCAGATTGTCGGCGAGCTTCAATTTCCATCTGTAGTTTTGTAGATGTGTATTTTTTCGTCCCAGGCATTTCCAGGTCAGCTGGAGTTGGGCCCAAACCTACACAACGAACATATCCATTCTTCTCTGGTCCACAAACATGGAAAAAAACATCCCCTTCCTGAATACTCTTCTCTGTCAGTTCAGGATGATTTGCAACTGCAGTTTTAAGTTCATTCTGCAACAACAGAAAAGATTAGAAAAATAATACAACACATGGAGTACACCATTTTGGAACAACTTACAATTGTGGTCTCAGATCCCTTTTGGGGTACACCATTCCTGTGTGTGTGTCCTCTGATAAACACCTCATCTATACGTGGGGGACGCCCAAGCTCCTTGGTCTAAATTTAACAATTTACTTAATGGTTAAGAAAGGTTCTAGGGATTAGATAACTATTTCAGCAAGGCAAATATTATACATACCATTTCAGAAACCAGACGTGCATGACTCTTACTCCCGGTCGTATGGTTTTGGGTCAGCTTTGAACGGCTGCTTTTCCCCCTTAATGAATGAGCCTATTATGAAGCGTTTCAGTGTTAATATTCAGAATGCATTGAATAAATGGAAATAGGACAGATTGTAAGTGTGTAGCTTACAGTTGCTTCTGGAGACCTCCAATGATCAATTAGCCACTTCCAATCAATATCGT
>CM014277.1:7442131-7472123 GCA_004135705.1 Alloteropsis semialata | reverse complement strand
TGGACAGGTCGGCCCTCATCATAAGAATGTGTATGGAAATTGAATCCATTTATTGTATAGCTACTATACATTGTAGCAATCATGAAAGGCTCATTGGCCAAAATTTGTATCTCTTCTGATACTTCTGCACCATTTTCAATCAACCCTTCCACCTGCAGGCATATAATGTTACAGTAAATTAAACTATATTTTTTCTAAAAGCAACAGTTTGGAGTACAAATAGTTGGTTGTGTTCTGGCTTACATGCTTTCTAAACCACTCATGAAACATTTCATGATGAATACGGTTGATTTCTCGTTGATTTCGATGACCAGCTGAGGACAGGTATTCAATATGCTGGCTGCAAAAGGTGTTTCATAAGTTGAAACCTTTGAGCCATGTAAAGAATAAAAAGAGATTCAATAACTAAATTAGTAGCCAACTTACTTCAGGTATGGTTCAATTTTGTCATAGTTAGACAACACATATCTATGTGCCTGAAGCCAAGTCTTGTAGTCTAACGATGTGGTGCACTTGCCACTCAAAGCTTTCCCATTACTTCTGAAGAATGGAGTGGTATTGGAAGATTCATTTTCAATCGGCTCACCATTTCTTGCTTGCCTAGTAAACCTAGTCTCACATCCATTCAAATATTGTGAACAAAATGTAAGACTCTCATCTAATTTATGACCCTCACAAATTGATCCCTCTGGATGACTTTTTGTGCGGACATAGCCTTTGCACCTCATCAAAAACCTAAGAAAAATATACTTCATTAATTTACCTCACTTATATTGGTAAGCTAAATTGTATTGCTTTTAAAAAGTAGTGTTACAATTAATACCTCTCTACTGGCCACATGCTACGGTACTGAACAGGACCAGCAATTCTTGCTTGAGTAGGAAGATGGACCATTAGATGCACCATCATATCAAAAAAGGCAGGTGGAAATATGGTCTCAAGAATACTTAGTGTCTCAGCTATTTCAGCCTCTAGCTTTTCCATATCTCTAACATGAAATACAGGTGAGTAGATCTGCTTGAAGAAATTGCTCACACGAATCAGCGCAGCAGTTGTTTGTGTTGGCAATATGTTTCGCACAACATGTGGAAGTAAATCTTGTAACAAAACATGGTTGTCATGGCTCTTTAGTCCAATTATCTTCTTCTCCTCAACTATCACATTACGGCTTATATCAGATGCATAACCATCAGGAAACTTCACTCCCTTTAATATTTGGCAAAACAACTTCTTCTCATCGGGACTCATATTATATAGGGCTGGAGGTAAATAAAATCTGTCATCTACTTCAATGGGATGAAGGTTATTTCTAATGCCAAATTTCTGCATGTCCATGCGAGCATTCAGAATGTCTTTAGATTTCCCATCAATCTCTAAAAGTGTGTTGATAATGAAATCACATACGTTTTTTTCAATGTGCATAACATCAAAGTTATGTTGCAGCATCAAGTATTTCCAATATGGCAACTTAAACCAGATAGAACACCTTTTCCAAACAATTTTTGGTGAGTTGCCATCCCTTCGTGGCTGCTTGACCGGCTTCTTCGTAACTGGATCCTTCCCAAAAGTCCATTCTATATTTTCTGTCAGTTTGAAAATTTCTTCTCCACTAAGTGGTGTAGGTGCAGTCCTATCCTCTACAGTGCCATCAAATGAATCTGCATTAGACCTAAATATATGATCAGCATCTAAGAACCTACGATGGCCCATGTACACGTACTTGCCTCCCTTTTTCAATTGGACGGCACATAAATGTGAGTGGCATTCAGGACAAGCAAGTTTGCCAGAGACAGAACATGAAAGCAAATGGCCTAGTCCAGGTAGATCAGTGATGGTGCATAATATGGCAGCACGCAGCTGGAAGCATTCCCCCGTTGAAGCATCTACTGTACGTACACCATCAACAAACATATCTCTCATATCATCTATTAGCGGCTCAAGATAAACATCCACATCAGATGCAGCTGCCTTAGGGCCAGGAATTAACAAAGATAGGATGAAGTTTGTCTGCTTCATACACTTCCAAGGTGGAACATTGTATGGGATCAAAATGATAGGCCATATGCTGTAATTTAAATTCATGGTTCTATAAGGACTAAATCCATCTGCAGCTACAGCAAGTCTGAGATTACGACTATCTTCGGCAAAGTTAGGATATCTAGAATCAAAATCTTTCCAAAAAGGAGCATCTGCTGGATGCCTAAGCAAACCATCCTTCGTGCGTCCTTCATTGTGCCAACTTGCATCAGCTGCTGTTTTGGAGGACATAAAATACCTCTGCAGCCTTTTCTTTATTGGAAAATAACGAAGCACTTTCTTAGGAATTCGGTGCACACGTTTCACATTAGCGCTAGTCTTTTCAGATTTCCATCTTGAAGTGTTACATCTTATGTTGTTTCCAAAACAGGATGCAATCATTCTCACATGCATGAATACTGGTGTACCCAAGACCAAGGTATTTTACTGTATTTTTGGCCGCATTGAAGTTTTTTGGAAGTTGAGAACCATCAGGCAAAACATCCTTAAGTAACTCTAGTAGCATGTCAAAACTTTTGTTACTCCATCCCCCGAGAAATTTGATATGGAGTAATCTAACCATGAAACGTAGCTTTGAGAAGTTTCTACAGCCTGGGTATAGTTCTTTACCGGCATCATCTACCAACTTGAAAAAAGTTTCCACATCCTCTTTCTGCTGCCCCTCATTTACCTCTAAATCCCCCATGGCATCTAAACCATCCTCTTTCTGCTGCCCCTCATTTACCTCTAATTCCCCCATGGCATCTAAACCTTTTTCTAAATCTTGAAGTAAAGCAGTAATATCATCCTCTTCATTTGAACTCTCCCCTTCTACACTATCATACTGCATGCTATTTGGGAAAACACTCGAACTTGGCTCCCCATGGTTCACCCATGTTATGTATCCTTCTGCAAACCCATCACATATCAAGTGCTCACGAACAACATCCCTAACTCTCCAACATGAATTCTGACATATCTTGCAAGGACACAATATCTTGTTTCCTTTAGCTGAATTACTAAAAGCAAACTCTAAAAATATGTTCACTCCTTTCATATATTCATCAGTTTGCCTACATACAGTCAATTATAGCATATTAGACCCAACACTAATACAGAACTTGTATCTAACACTAGGTTCATTGTATATACCTAGGTTGATTCATCCAGCTTTTGTCCATGATGAGCCTTTAAACAAAGCTAATTTCAATGACAGAATACACAAAGCACAGGTATGCACCTACATGCCAATCACAAGCTCAAGATCAGGAAGACACACATTCAAACCACAAAACAATTTCACACCGCAGTTCACGCACAATGAATATTTGCATCCAAAGAAAATAATCATAGTTACTAGAGTAAAAAGAGTCCATAACAATACCTGTTCAGTGATTGTTGTCGGCACAAGAACCTCCAATCAGGCTTTCTCTACTGAATTTGAACCTCCAATCAAGCTTTCTCTACTGAATCTGAAGAGAGGTACAACCTGACACCTTGTTTAACCAAATTGGTTATAAGGAATCAATGGACAGAAGAGAAAATTAGTTAATATATGCACATACAACAGTCCTCTGTGACAAAAAAAAATGCAAAGGTGCAAAGGTGCTCTTGGCACAGGAAACTTACTAGCAGCTTCAGATCCTTTGGATGTGGTATCTGATAACTAAAAACATGTTAATTAACTTGAGACACAAAACAGTAAATATATGGATTTCCTTTGGATGTGGTATCTGATAACTAAAAACATGTTAATTAACTTGATGTCATCTAGAAAGGGCAATATTTACCCCTGCGACCTGCCTCCTCAAATTCCGATTTGTAGCTGACCAACCGATGTCTGAACTCTGAAGCAGAGAACAACAATTGATTGCAGCTCGTACAAGGTTACCTACTGAGCGGATAATGTTTGCCTTTGAGCAATGCAGGGCATGTACTAATTTGTTCCAATATTAGAAAAAACAGAAGTGACCTGATCCCCTCGCATCAACAACATTACAATCAGCTAGAAAAAAACACACACTAAAAAAAGGTCCCCTAGAAAAAACACTAGAATGTGTGGGCGCAATTTCAATAAATCGATCTAACCTCACTCCAAAAACCAACAAAAAAAATCCAATCTTGTCTGACCAGTATTCATGAGAAACGGTTTCAATTTCCACCCAAGGCCTGACTAGGCGAGATCAAAACCTAGGGCATCAAGCCCATGGAGGAGGAACAGAAGACGGGGTGGGGCGGGCGGAAGGGGAGAGACACCTTCAACTCGTGGATTGCTTGTCGGTCGTGGCGGTGAGGAGGAACGCGGGGGGGCTCGATGTCGTCGGTGGCGATGGGTCGGGGGAGGACGCTGGATGGGCGCCTGTCGTGACGAGCGGGAGGAGGAGCAGACGGTGGCCCGTGGCCGGTGGCGGCGAACGGGAAAAGAATGGGTGCGAGGATGCTGGGTGGGTGGCGGCGGCGGATGGGCGGCGGCGGCGGAGTTGGAGGGTTGGCGGCGGCGAATGGGGCGGCGGCGGATGGGAGGGTTGGCGGCGGCGCGGATGGGGTGGCGGGCTGGCGGCGAATGCAGGCGAGCGGCGCGGATGGGACGGTTGGCGGCGGCGGATGGGGCGGAGGCGGAGCTGGGAGGGGCGGACGGAGGCGCGCGGATGGCAGGCGCGGACGGAGGCAACGCGGGAGGGGTGAGTGGATTGGGAAGGGTTAGAGGGATGGGGAGTTTTTAGGGACTTAGGCGCGAGAAGGGGAAAGAAAGCGCGCCACTACGCCGCGCCAAAGAAAAATGAAATATTTTGTTTGGCGCCGAGTTAGAAATCATTGCCGACACTTCAGGAGTCGTTAAACAACATATACCAACACTTTATATGTCTACATACATATGCCGACAGTTTACCTGTTGAATCGAGAAACGCCGACACTTAGTCTGTAGGCCCTTTGCACAAACGCCGACACTTTATTTGACAGCTAAAGTCTATATGTTTGCCGACACCTAATGGGACAAGAATAAACATGCTTTCCCAACGCTTAGGGGTCGGGAAAGGGTGTACATGGTGTAGTGCATGGATGTTGAAAAACATATATCTCTGACCATGTGAACTTCCTGCAACTGGGTGTACACAACACAAAAAAAGCTTCAGTCAAACAAACAAAATTTCCTATACAGCCAGCACTAAAATAAAAATCAGAATAACTGGATATTTTATTCCTTCATAATAAGTGACCCACAAGAACAGTCCTACTAAGTCTAAAAAAAAAGAACAGTCCTACTAAAAGCCTAAAACCTATCTACATTATATCTCATACATACAACATGCAGTCTGAACCAGATGCAATGATAACCACAGTACAGCCAAAAAAAAAATCAGACATGGAGAACTAACCAGATATACCTCACAATATCTAGGATTTGAGGCAACTAGCAGGGAAGCTTGCACAAGCACTGGGGGTAAAGCACAAGTCGACGGTGGATACTGAAGAAATTATATCTCTGACCATGAAAAGCAGGCAGCACAATTTCTTCAGAAAAGAAAACAAAAAATTCCCCATACAAGCAAGAACATAGGTGAATGCTACATCTTACCACAAAAATCGTTGCAGACTCTTGAAGTGCCTCACGACAACAACCAATTCTTGGCAGGTCACCAAAAAACGTCAGGCACCACTAACCTACCCACCATGGTATAGATCTGAAGACTTACTTTCTTGGGTTCTGGTTTGGGAAATATGGGGACGAGTCCGTATGGATAGGAGACTGGGGCTTTCTAGCACTGCGGCGGTGGAAGAATCGAAGGGAGTGGCGATGACGCAGGTGGTCGGGGAGGCGGCGGCGCAGCCACGCAGGGGAGGTGCAGGTTGTCGGCGAGGGTGGCGGCGCAGGTGGTCGGCGAGGGCGGCGGCGCAGGTGGTCGATGGGGACGGCGGCGTAATAGGGTTGCGAGGCAAAGGAGATGGCGGCGGCTAGCTGTGGTGGAGGATTTGGTCTGCTGAGCACGAGGCACCGGCGCAAGAATGGAGCACGAGGTGGAAGAGGATTGGATCTGGGGGAGGGAGTCACGGGGTGGGAGGGGATTTTTCCCAATCGTCGCGCGCGCTGTTTTCAGCGGGCCCAGGTCTCAGTGTCTATGTTGTGTGCGCTGCGCGCGGGAGTCCAATCCGCTGCGCGCGGGAAGGGTCCGAGATACCGTGTTTTTTCGTCCCGTGACGGTATCCGCCGGCAGGAAAAACTTTCCCGCTCGGTACCACGCGGCCGCGAGGGAAAGCTGGCGCACCTCTGACGCAGCCCGTGAACCGAGAGGAGTAGCTGACACCGACGGGAAAAAATCAATCTGGCGTAGTGATCAGCCACAGTAGCAGCCTTCTCATTAACTATATTTATTATAGATATCCCAGTACTGAATCGCTAGGCTAGAGGATCCTAGCCAGTTATCCTCCCAAAACTTCACTCTCTTCCCATTACTTATCTTCTGTCTAAAACCCATTTTTGCTGCCTTAGCTGCCAGCATTACTCCTTTGAAAAACTGCGAAGCATTACTGTCTCTAGTGTAAAACAGATTTGGCCTACAAGTCTGATATTTTTTATCTATCACCTCTTTCAAGAGTTTCCCATCACCCTCCTCATATCTCTTAATCCAAGAACCAAACAAGTACAGGTTAAGGTCTCTCAAGTTTGGGATCCCTAACCCTCCAAAATTCTTTTTCCATACTAATACTGTCCCAATTTGCCAAATGGTATTTATGATTTCCTTCATGGTCATTCCAAAGCCAATTGGCTAGGTGAGAATTAATGGTCCCTTTAGCCCATTTAGGAAGCTGAATAAAAGATAGCAGGTAAGTTGGAATGCTAGCCAAGCATGATCTTATTAGCATAACTTTGGTAGCATGAGAAAGGAGCTTCCCCCTCCAACTTGCTATTTTCCTAAGAATTTTATCCACTAGAGGCTGGATGTCCTCCCTTCTAAGCTTAGCATGGTGTAGAGGAACTCCTAAATATTTAAGAGGGAAAGACCCAATAGGACAATTGAAGACATGGGAAAATCTATGTGCATCCTCCTCATCTATATTGATTGGGAGAAGCTCACTCTTACGATAGTTAATCCTCATGCCAGATAACTTTTCAAACCAAACCAGAGAGCACTTCAAATTGCTCAAGTGTGCCTCATCAACACTAGAAAAGATGATTGTATCATCTGCATACTGCGGAGATACAACACCCTCTTCCCTAATATCTGTGAGTAAACCTTTAATTAGCCCTCCATAAGTAGCTTTACTAAGCATTCTAGTGAAGACATCCCCTACTAAGTTACAAAGAAGGGGAGAAATAGGGTCCCCTTGTCTTAGCCCTTTTCCTGGCTTGAAAAAGGAGCTCTCTTCTTCATTCAGATTAACACCCACTGAACCACCTATTACTAGATGTTCTATCCAATCTATCCATCTATTACCAAAGCTTCTAGATCTTAGAATTTGAAAAAGAAAGTCCCAGCTAACTCTTTCATGAGCTTTCTCCTAGTCTAATTTAAGAATAACTCCTAGTTGCCACTAATGTGCACACTATGCACTAATTCATTGAGCCACTACAACACTCTCTAAGATGTATCTACCCTTAATGACAACCTTAGTGAAGATTTTAAAACTGCAATTAATAAGACCGATGGGTCAATTGTACTTTATTTTATGAAATTTCTTGATAAATTGTTCCCAACCTGCCATTCCTTTCATTTCTAAAACTCTGAACTTGTGTACTGACGCTTGATGTTTCCTGATGATTGACATTGATGCAGCTCGCACTCCGAACACGCCGGTGGGCTGGGTGACCCGGATGACAATCGCAAAGGGCACAGCCCGTGGCCTGGCCTACCTCCACGACGATATGAGCATGGTGCACCGCAATCTAACCTCCAGAAATGTGCTCTTGGACGAGCAGAACAACCCTAAGATTTCCGACTTCGGGCTGTATCGCCTGATGACGGCCGCAGCCAACATGGAAGTGCTGAAGGCGGCGGCCGAGAATGGGTATCGCGCGCCGGAGCTGTGGGACCTGAGTAAAGCCAACGCGAAGACGGACGTGTACAACCTGGGCGTGATCATCCTGGAGCTGCTGACGGGCAACTCCATGGAAGACATGGAACTGCTGCATGGGTGGCGTTCACCGTGAGGGAGGAGTGCACCAGCGAGCTGTTCGACCGGGAGTTGATGCGCGACGCGGCTGCGGGGCCTGTCGGGAACGAGCTGAGAGACACGCTGAAGCTGGCTCTGCACTGCGTCGACCCAGAGCCGTCGGTAAGGCCCGAGGCACGGGAGGTGCTGCGGCAGCTCGAGCAGATCAGGCCCGGGTCGGATGGCGGCGCTGGGCCCAGCGAGGAAGGTGATGGCGCGCATATGCCGGCATCTTCTGCAGCAGACGATGAGTAGCGGCAGCACCACGAGGTGAAGCAGCCGGCATATGAATTGCAAGAAGAAAAACCATGGTTTAGCTACAAAAGAGACATCTGTGAATTATCTGATTCGTTTGAACTCCAAGTGTCACTTTACTTCTACCACTACTAGGTAATTTTCAGTTTGTATAGGCAAATATTATTTGCGCCAGAGTCAGTGGCTGTGTGCATCCTATACGAACAGCGATGGAAATGAGGAGAAATAATACTACTAGTATAATCATGCATTTTTCTATTTGATTTACTTGTCCTTCATGATGAGGATGGTGCTGAGTTGGTGTCGTGAATAGTTTCTGAATTTGCTGCAGTGTCTTTTTTCATGCTGTCCAACATTGCACGTGTTCCAATGACAGATCACAGCAGATTGCAGTAAAAGTTATCCATATAGGTGCCGTGTGCCCGTGTTGTTCAGTCAGGCCCAATTTCGCAGGTAGAAACTCAGACAGGAAGACACTGAGTCTGCGTCCATTTTGTCAAAGCACATAGGTTGAGTTGTTAGAGCTGTTGATCTTGCGCGCGCCGGTGAACTCAAACAACCTGTTGGGGGAAAGGCCCAGCCCATGTACATGGCCCAAGAGCCTTTTTGTAATTTTTGGTCCCACCAAGGGTTGGGAGGAAAACTACCTCCTTCCCATCTATAAATAGGACCCAAGGGGACACCAGGAGGAGATCCCCTTTTGCCTCTCCTCACTTTGCTTGTTCCAGTTGCCTTTCTCCTCCTCTCCTCTCTCTCCTCACTCCTGTTGGGGAATCGAAATCCCCAACAGTGGCGCTGTCCGTGGGGACCGATAAAAAATTTTGGAGAGATTGAAAAGAGAGTAGAGATCGGAGCTGAAAAAAAAAGTCAACGCATGCGGGGCTGGCGACGCGAAGGCCCCCTTCGTTGGGCACTTCGTCAGGCTGATGAGTTCGTGGCCCCCTTCGTCAGGCAAGGCCCAGCGCCACCAGATAAGTTTATTACAAACCATCAAATTCCGCAAAAATATATGCTATTTGCTGGCTTTGATCCCTGGCCTATACGAGAGAATACCACAACTCTTTCTCTAACCGGTTAACCTGTCTTGCAATTTTTGTTCAGGATTAGCAGCAGCATGTTTTGTTGAGTGTTTGCTCAATTAACTAGAACAAGTAGTCCGGCATACTAATAACAGATCTAATAATCTAAGTGATTTTTCTTATGCCTGCACGTGATGTGGTTAGCACGACAAACACTCATTTAATCTGTGGTAACAATCTGCCTCTTCTATTCTACTCCTTGCAGCCAAATATTCCAACACAATTTTTGTGGCAGGCTGTGTTCTTGCATGTTGTGCAAGTTGTTTTTGCAGGTGACTGGTCACAAGTTCCAGCGTTATGGCAAACCGAAACTTGGCCACCCTTTAAGATGGCCAGAGCACAAAAACTCTCTTTTCACTAACTTTGAGTTGATCATTCAGTAAACAAGTGATCAAGGTACTGACTGAACCGAACCAACAAGATATTAGCATAATAATGTTCTTATCTAGTTTTTCAGGTGTACTGACCTCAGGTATGACTTCAACTCCAAATAGCTGGCTAAATCACTGAACTATTTAAGCGTATAGCTGAATCTAATATCTTATCACAATACTTCTTCACTCTTAAGTTGATGGTCAAGACATGGCTGTTTTGTCCTCTTATTTTTCTCATACACAGTATTCATCATGATGAATTTCTTTTGTTAAGTGAGAATCATACACTTTTGCTTAAATGCCTACGCGCTCAGCTAGCAAAGCTTGGGGGGCTTGTGCTGCCAGTCTGTGTTTAATCAGCAGAGCATCATATTTATCATATGCCTAACCTTTCCTTTTCCTTATATGATAATAGGTCAGAGCATGCTCCATTATTTTTCAAATCCTTCACATATCAATTTCTGGTCATTCCATAACCACATGAAGTTAATATTTTCGTCTATAAAAATGTGCATTGCTAAACTGCAGGAAATGGATCCCTGAACATTGCAGCCCTTTCTTAGCTGATAGAGCTCACACGTTTACATCTGAAATTTAATTGCATTTCAGCTTGTGCATGTTTTTGATCCTTGCACAAAAATACTCAGTCTAACATACGCAGGCTCAACTGTTTTTTATGGCCATCAAAATGATTATCTGCTGCTCACTGCTTCGGTTTGATTGGAGCAAACAACAATTTCCAGTATATGATTGCTCGGTCTTATCCAGAAACAGAAAGCAGTATATTAAGAGCAGCGATATTGTTTCAGTTTTGCTACTTATCTCTACTAATTCACCTTGCACTTTATTTATATGCCTCTGCTTAATATCCATGCATTCAGCCAGCAAGGCCTTGGGGCTTGTACTGGCGTTCTTGCTTTAAATTCTCTTTCCTTATACGGAAAGTTCAGATATCCTCTAATATTTGCACATGGCTTCTGTTATGCCCGATGCTTTTAATCTATTAAGGTCCTCAACTAACTTGTTTGCAGGATGTATCCTTTAATCACTTATCTTATAGCACCTTTACTTTATTGCATCTTTGCTTTCTGTCACATCTAATTCTAGATCATTGATGCTGAGTTAAATTAGACTTGCCGAAGATAACAGCTCAATTTCAGTTTGCTACTCACTTGTTAGCTCTCAGTTTGCTACTTTTCTCTCGGTCAAGACATTTGATTCTCCTTTCATCTTAAAGAACTGGAACTCATGCGCTATAAGCCGCAACATATTGCTCTGCACTTATCACAGATCTTTGCAGGTTAAACTATATAATTAAGAAGACAAAGCATCATCGGCGCATAGATATTCTTTGAAAGAATGGAAATGCATATACTGCATCACAATCTGTTATTAATCTCCGTAGAGACCATGGAACATCATTGGTGTTCATTTTGCTATTGGCATTCAATCACACAAAAGTCAAGGATATAGAGATGGTCTTCGCACCTATATTGAGCTCGACAATTCATTACAAGAAATTGGAAACTTATGATTGGCCTTCGCCATCAGTGGAGCTACAAAGTCTTGCTCTCTCTCGGGTCTCTTGGGAACATAACCGTGCATTGATCTCTTGGGAACACAACCGTGCATCGCACCAAGGTACAATCCATCCTTTCCATGACTTTTGATAACTATGTCATGAAAAAATAGGTTTCAACTCTTACAAACAAGGACTTTACCCTACGGATAAGATAACTCTTGCTATCTACTTACTTTGTGTTCTGCACCAAAATTCTATTCATAGCACATTGCTATCTCATTCAACAATTGCTGACCCTTTGCTTGAATGTTGAAGGATTCCTCTTTAGATTATATCATCCTTCGCTTGAAAGTCGAAGGATACCTTCGCATATGACACCACCCTTTCCAAGGGCCTTTCGCCATTGTTGGGTTATCTCTCTTTGATTTAAGAACCATAATTGGATCATATTCTTGAACTAACCCTTTCGATTGAAAGTTACTACTTGTCAAATGCAACCCCATAATTTTGGGGTTTCTACCTCAAAAAAGAAAGAGGAAGTGAAAAGAAAGAAAAGCACAAAGTGTGCAGTATCTCAAATACTTGTGCCAAGGCACTTGCAGCTAAACCTTGTTGGGCTTCATTTGAACTATAATTTTGACTCTTTCATTAGGCGCCGAGGAGGCATTTTCTATGTGCATGTTTTCCATTTTTCTATATACCTGTTGTGCATATTTTTGCTAACTTGCAGGTTCATTCAATCTCGGTAAGTATCTCTTCAGTTCCATAAACCAACCCTTTGCTAGAAATACTTATATGCATTTTTGGATTAGTCGCATCATGCCTTAGCTATGTACTTTTTTTTGTGAACTTTACTTTCATGCAACACCTACTCAATCTGTGTCCAATCTAACCCCTTCACTATGAAGGACATCAATTCTTCTCTTGCAGGATAATTCTCCTCCGCAAAGGTAACTAATTCTAACATGTTTACCCTTCGCTTTCAAATTCATAGAGCATTCTTGTTTCAAATGTGCTTTGCATATACCCTTCGCATACATAAACTAAAGACATCACAGCCATGAATCATATTTTTTTCCATGTTTGTACACTTCCTCATATATTCATGTTACTGTAGTGTTGGCTATACTTTTCAAGATTCGTAAGAAAAAGAGATACATCGTCGTCTCACGGCAGTGTCGAATGGACATGTCCCTTAACTAGGCACATATATTTATCGACACTGATTAATCATTTATTAAGAAACATAGGTCAACAAGGCCTTCGCTATAAGCGACCTTGATTGACCTAACCATAGCTAAACAAATAAACTCAGTCTTCGCACCAAAATAAGGACAAGACTATGAAACTGAGTCTTCGCATAAAAACAAGAGCGAAGGTCTCCTTGTTGCTCTCTTGTTAACCAAAGTTGCTTTACTTATTTCATCAGTTGTATTTACTCAAGTATATTTATGTTTGATTGTTTTAAAGACTTACCATTCATATTCATGCCAATGCTTTACTTGCCTACATTGCCTGAATATGTCAAGTCATAAATCTCGCCCTTTTTCAGAATAATGCCTATGGGCAATGGATTTTTACCCTTTGTATCCAATCATCATTGGAATTATTGGTGAAGATATGGATTCTCGTTCACCACTAGCCTATGTGGAATAAGATACATGGCCTCTCCATACTGTTATATCCTTCAAGCTATTGATCTTCGCCAAGTATGGCTTCTCGACAAATTATTGGTTATTGGCACTACTGATTCAAGTACAATCATTGAAATTCTCTTCTTGGGATTCAACTAGACCAAGGGATTCTCACAAATGATGCATTTGGCTTATGATGTAACCCTTCGCATCATTCCACACGAAAAACCATTCATGCATTGAGAGCATTCATCCATCATTCATGCATAAAAAATATTGCATTCATTGCACCATTGGACAAGCTAAGGCTCGCACAAAGCTAAGGGAAAAAGCCTTTAAGATGAGCTGAGATTCACAGAGCAAAGTCCCAATAACTAAGGAAAATAAAAACTTGGACATGAGAAAGTTCCAAGTCAAAAAGGCTCGGGTGGCCTTCGTTGAAAACAAAAACTTGGACATGAGAAAGTTCCAAGTCGAAAAAGGCTCGTGTGGCCTTTGCTGAAAATAAAAACTTGAGCATAGGAATTTCAAGTCAAAAAAGGCTCGTGTGGCCTCCGTTAAAAAATTGTACGGCTCAGGTCGAAGCAAAAGTCTTCGTATCTATCAAATGAAACTTGGAAGACGACTTGCAGAAGAAAACTTGTATCTGTCGTATTTTATATTACACTGATGCAAAACTATATAAAATTAATGCAAACAAAACTTCGCAAGGAAAGAAAAACAACCTTCGCAGGACAAACATGCTAAGGCTCTCTTCGCCACGGATATCGGCATCCTATTTCACCTTTGCCTTCCAGTCTGACTCGAGAGGCTTTCGACAAGATCGACTCCCAAGGGGCTTTGTCGTCTAATCTAGGATGAGAGAGACTCAGAAGATAGAAAATTTAGTGAAGAAGAAGATGCACTCTTTCTCTCTATATCGGATCTATACACACTCGTCAGATTCTAGAGGAGTGGCAAGCGCTCCGCATGCAGTTCTAAAAAAAAGAGTGAAAAAAAAGAGCGAAAAAAAGGAAAAAAAGAAAGAGAAGATTTTCTATTTCCGGATTGGCAAAGAAATCGAACCTGTAGTGATCACTGTGCGGTGGGTTAGCCACTACCTACAGATGATATTTGCTCTGCTCAGCGACTCGGTATGTCAGTACCTGTCCTCAACTGTTGCTTTCTCTATCTATGGAAACGATCCCCACCACAACGAGGCAAGAGGCCAAGTTGCCCTCCGCGGGCACCCCCTTCGCATGAGGCAGCAAGACAGGCCCCCGTCGCCCTCTGCCCTTTCGCACGAAAGCAAGCCGGCGTGAAGACCCCTTCGCTCTACGCGGGTCACGGCAGTATCCATTCGCAAGGCATCGCATCACTGGAGACCTGGCAACTGGCGCCAGACGACGACCCCTTCAGCCACGATACACGACAAGAAGCCAGGCGCAAAGCCCCCCTCGTGACCATTTGCCAGGCGCTACTAGGGGTATAAAGAGTTGTATGACCAATATTACTAATGCTCATACCTGCTCCACTGGCGTTGTGGACTTGATCATGCCCCGTGTACTTGTCACGGACGGTCATCTTCTCAAGCTCACTGGTGATATGATCTGTGGCACCACTGTCTGCATACCAGTTGGTGTCATAGCCATAACCAGTGGTGGCGGCGCCTGCCACCTTGGTGGTTTGCTCCTCTTCATCTTCATCATAGCGGTACCAGCACTTGGACGCCTCATGGCCAACCTTCCTGCAGATCTGGCAGACTGGTTTGGCGGACTGCTGCCCACCCTGCTGCTTAGGGACTGTACCACCAGAGCCGCCCTTGCCGCGACCATTGCCGCGACCATTGCCGCGACCAGAGCGGCCACGGCCGCGGTTGTTACCGCGTCCACGCGGTGCACCACGCCCGCGAGTAGCAGCATTGGCGGACGACTGGAACTGGCCGCCCTCCTGGTATGCCTCTAGACGAAAGTCATATGACATCATCTGGGAATAGAGATCCTCCATCGAGATCTGATCTGTCTTGCTAAGCATGGTAGACACAAAGGGGTTGTAATCAAAATCAAGACCATTCAGAAGATAAGCCCCAACCTCTTCGTCGTTGATGATCTTGCCGGCGGCAGCGAGCTCATCGGTGATGGCCCGTACTTTGTCGAAGTACGCCGTGGTGGACATGCCACCCTTCTTCAGGTTGGCGAGTTGCAGACGTAGATTGGTTACGCGTGCACTCGATCACGCCGAGAACATGCGTTCCAGCGCCTTCCAAGCTTCAGCAGAGGACGTGGCGGTCGCCACCTGACCGAGGACGTCCTTGGTGACGGAGTTCATCAGGTAGCTGAGCAAGGTCTGGTCCTTCACTGTCCACGAGTCATGCTCGGGATTATGGACCCGCTGCTTCTTGTCGTCTTCAATGGTCTTCGGCGGCTCCGGTGAGGACCCATCAAGGATCCCCAAGAGCTGCGCGCCACGGACGGCAGGCAGGAACTGCGCCTTCCAGAGACGGTAGTTCTCTCTCGTGAGCTTCTCAGAAACACCCGACCCGAGTTGGATCGAGGCAGGAGCGGAGGAGGACGCCATGGAAGGGAGTAGATGTGTTTTGGGAAGAAAGGGCTCTGATACCATGTAAAATTGGTGGAACGTGGATTGCCAAACTCGGCTCACCCACGGTTGCTTGTTATAGGCCAATGGCTCCGAGATTACATGAGATTGTTACATCTGGTTGTTGGATCACGTTGTGATCACGCTACCAACTAACCTAGCTCGACCTTAGCCTAAGCAACAACTTATCTCGAGTACTACTCGGTTGTTACAGAAGATATACTTCATCTAACAAAGACCTCTTCTCATGGCAACTGGCATGAGGAGAGAAGCCAGGTAACTGGCGCCCCTTCGGCCATGGCGAGGTACATCCCCTGTGGAAGGAGGCAAGTCATTTTTCCCTTTTCCTCAAATATGCAAAAATATTACATGCTTTGCAGGGCTTTGATACTTTGGACCATTAGGTTCCAAGGTAGTTGAACGACCAACCAAGCTAACACCTATTTGTGATTATGCTACCTGAGAGTTGCATTTATTTGCTATCATATTGCATCAAGCGTTAAAGAAACTTTCAGCCGTGCCCAGTGATTTCTTATGAACGCTTGCATATCAAGTTTCCGCATATTTATTTTCAAGCAATTGTTGTATATATGCCCCGATCAGTACCAAATTATAATAACTAGTCCATCAACCCGTGCTCTCGCACGGGCTAATATTCTTTTTTCATTTGTGATTGATTTTTAATTAGTGATTATACTATACACTTTTTCATCCACATTCACACTTCTTACATTTTGTATCGCGCCTCCATATATTATATTTAACATAAAAATCAATACTTTTCATTACTTCCTCACATATCTTTGCCTATTTCTAAAGAGAGGATTGCTTCTTCCTTTTTTTGTTCGTCCTGACAGGTGGGTCCCACCTATTGCGATGAACTGTGTATTTTATATTGGTGTATATTTTTAATTAAAGTGATTTGGATTCCAATATAGGATTACCTCATGTTATATAATATAACAATAGTATATGAAATACACAATTTAGAATCTTATATTGGTGTATATTTTTAATTAAGGTGATTTGGATTCCAATATAGGATTACCTCATGTTATTTTTAATAATGACATTTGTGAGTAGTATATATGTAAAGTTAAGGGGGTTACTTTAAATTATTTTTTAGGTATTCATAGTGGGTAATTTAGTTGCAAATTTATGAGGTTATTTTAAATATTGTTTATAATGGCATAGTGGGTAATTTTGATTAAGATTAGGGGGTTACTTTGGTTTATTTTATATAATGGCAGAGGTGGGTAATTTTGATATAGATTTAGGGGGTTACTTTAAGCTATTTTTATAATGGCATAGGTGGGTAATTTTTTAGAAATAGATCTAGTGGCTATGATGATTTGAGTGTTTCAATTGATGGCCAGATGTTTTGCTTTTTTGTGTGAATTTCTAGGATTTTTCTCTTTTTCTAGAGTGTCCACCTAGAATTCTAGGTGGCTTCATCTGGAGGCTTCAAAAGGAGCCTTCAATTAGTAATAGTAAGATTGCATAATCATATGAGTTTAATATTTTCACCTATAAATATTTATCACTCAACTGCAGAAAATTAATCTTTGAATAGTACAGCTCTTTCTTAGTTACAAGAGTTCGGGCACTCACAGAAGCAATAAAATTGCCTTTCAGCTTATGCATGTTTTTTGCGCAAGATACTCTTCTAACACATGCAGATTCATTGCTCTTGGGGTAAAATCTGTGTACCCAAGTCTCAACCACTGGACCCTACCAAGCAAATTTTATTTTTGTATCCCTTGAATGGTCAGCGAAGGCCACCTCCTGATAAGCAGCGGGTCGAGAAACTCCCAGTGCTCCTATCCGAGCACTCGGCTCATGTGGCCATCAAATTGGTCATCTATAGCGTGCTCCTACGCTTTCTTGCTCGGCAAATATTTACTTGTTAGTACTAATTCAATCTCACTGAAATTTAAGATTAAAGCTAATTCTTCCACTAAAATGATTATTGCTCTTTGGATGCAGGCTGGTATCCTTTGGATAATATTTATATCAGCTTAAAGATTTCGTAATATTTTTAATGTTTTCACTAACCCTTCTATTCGAAGGATAAAAACTATGTTTTGCAGGTTCTCACACTTCACCCAAGGCAACTTTGCCCTTACACAATTATCTCATGCATTTCAATCACAAACATGCTTTTCCCTTGGCGTCAAAGTGTTTTCTGTTGGGATTTCAGGGAAATCCAACAGGTTAAGATCGAGAGAGAGAGCCGAGAGAGAGAAAGAGACGCTAGATGATCAATGGGTTCAATTCATTCATTCACATGCACGGGAGTTATCTTACAAATCCCCGGGCCAATAGCCTCTCGGGGCTCTCTTTCCCTCTATTTATAGGCTGTTTGAGAGGCCCAGTTTACTCTAAATTCCCTTACAACCACTATATTCCTAACATATATCCAAGGGCATAATGGTATTTCGTTCCTCCGTACCGGCCTCCGTGATTCCCGGATCCTGATGCTCCCGTGAAGACGCGCCACGCGTCCTGGCGCATCCGCGCTGGCTGGCCGTGGCCGCTTTCGATTCTGCATCTGGCCCCACGTGGAGCGAAGGGGTGGGCGCTCATCCCTTCGCTCCTCTTGCTCCTCCGAACCCTTCGCTTGAACTACCTGAGTAAAAGAAAAACCAAGAAATATGGATAGTTCGAGGCGAAGGGGTAACTTTTTTATGCCTTCGCATCTTCCAGGAGTTAACCAAATTCATGACTCCCCAACAGTAGCCCCTCGCGGACGAAGGCCCAGTCTTGAAGGCGTGATGTCAGCGAACTATTTTTGGAGCATGAATTTGGTTGACGGCTCCGTTCGCTCCTTGCCCCTCCCATTAAGATTGGGTGTGAGGAGCGTTTTTGACGGCGTTAATTTTTTCGATTTTCGCGCTTTGGATTTTTCGAAACGGATGGGCGGGGGCTTTCCTTTTTTCGGGTCCTCCCTTCTATTTAAGGGCTTAGTGTTGCGGGTTGCTTGTCTGGTTTCTCGACTGTTCGTATTTTTCCTCTTCTCTACTGTTCATCGCCGCCTGTCCGTTCGCCTGGCTGCTCTTGATTTTTTGGAGCGATAGGCGTTGTTTGGATTAAACTTCTTCTTTCCGATTCATCGGGTGAGTACTCTGCTTGTGGTTTTGTGATTCTTTTTATTCTTTTTTCTGATTGTGTTCGAATGGGTTCTTAGATTGGATCTGTTTCCGCTTTTTTCTCTAGATTTGCTTTGATTCGCTATTTGAGATGGGTCCCAAGGCTGATTTGATGCGGAGATCCGTTCGTTTTGGGAAATCAAAGGTGGTGCCATCGTATCATGCCCGGATGGTTGAGGATGGATTGATTTCTGCAGATTCATCTCGCGCCCCTGGCAATGAGATTGTGCCAAGCCCTAGGGTTGACGAGGCGGTTGTTTTTGCTAACAAGCTAGATGCGGGTTTGGCTTTTCCAGTGGATCCGATGGTTTCCGAGGTGTTTGATATTTTTCAGATTGGATTCCATCATCTCACTCCAAATGCCATCGTTCGATTGAACAGTTTTATTTGGGGTGTTCGTAGTCAGGGCTGCGAGGCTACTGGCAGAGCTTTTGTGTCGCAGCATGAACTCCATTGGCAACCACGAACTGGCGATGACAATGGGAAGCCTGCTTCTTTTCAGTATGGCTGTATAAGTTTTGTTTATCGTGATGGTTGTGATGGTCCTGCTGTTGCATACAAGAACAGGTGGAAAGATGATTGGAGCCAATGGTGGTTTTATCAGACTGTTACTCCTGTTGCTGGTTTGCCAGAGGGTAAAAGCAATCCCCTTGCTCCTCGGGTTAAAAACATGTCTTATGTTTTGAGGCCCACTGTTCGCTTGAACTCTGTTGACAAGGATGCCGTCAAGGCTTGGAGACTGGTGGGCAAGGATCTTTCTGTTCGTGACTTAGCTGATGAATATGCTGCTGTTGGAGTGTGGCCTATCCGAAGGGGTTGGGCTTTTTCTGGTTTTGCTACTACCCAAGAGGGACATCTGCGAAGACCTCTCTTCCGCAGAAGTTTCGTTAAAGAAGGAGAGAATGTGAAGATTAGCATTGCGGAAGTTGAGAGTCGAGTGGCTGTGTTTCTTGGTCAGTATACTCGTAAGGAGTATGAAGCCCGTGTCGATAGTGGTCTTGAGGTTCGTGTCAATCGTGTTTATGATGAGCTACGTATTGAGTATGGTGATCGACCTGTGCCGACTGCCCCCAGGCGTAGCGAAAGCTCAAAGCGGACTCGCGCTGCTTCACGTGTCACCGATCTTGTTACCAGTGCAAAGGTTGATGAGGAAGATGATTCTGACAGAGGTGACAAGGTTGATCGTTCTGTCAAGCGTCGGCGCGTTGTGGGTGCTTCTGACTCTGGACGCGCTGCTGGGGATTCTGATAAAGCGCCTTCGCCAAGGAGAGATGATGATTCAGGCGAAGGGGGCAATGTTGATGTTTCTGCGAAGGCTAATGAACTCCTTGAGAAGCGAAGGGTCTCCGAGCACAGCGCGATATGCAGTACTACTTCGCAACGTGCTGGGACAATTTATGTTGTTCCTGAAGGTAGGCCTGAATATCGTAGTGAACGCTCTCCTGATGCTGGTATTCAGCGATGGGTTTCTTTAGAATATGGGTGCGCTAACAATATTTTTGTGACACGGAAGAGACTTAATAATAGTGTTGTTTTGTACGAAGGTGGTTCTTCTCGCCAGCCTGTTCTCGAGGATTCTGCGAAGGGTACTGGTGATAACTTGCCTGGTTCTTCACCTGCGAAGCTCCCAGAAACTATGGTTGGAAATTTGGAGAGAAGGTCAACCAAAAAGGTGGATACTGGCCTACAAATGTTTGATATTTTAGGTGATGACTCGGAGGAAAGCGTTCATTCCAGTGGTAATTCTCTCGAATTTTCTGATATTTCTGCTGGGAACTTTCGGGTTGCTAAGTCTCGCAAGATTTGTGATGTAGCTGGGAACAAGATGCTAAGGAGACTGAAGATGAAGTTGAATGCTTGAAGAAGACTGATGAAGTTGATGCTGAAGCTACTGATTGCACCCAGGATCTGGCCTTAAGGGGTGCCAGTATTACATCTCCTCCTAGCTCTGAGATTCCTGCTAGATCCCCAGCTCACCAACTTGATGAACTGCGCTTTTTCGGCGAGCGTCTCAATGTTCCGGAGGGTGCTCGTATTATATCCGCTCGTAATATCAGCAAGGTTAAGATTTTGCCTAATTGCTATGAGGCTGGTATCTGCGATGCCGTGATGAGTAGCTTTGCCGTTCCCGAGTTGGAGGACAAGTTGCGGCTTCGCAGTGAACCTGATCTCCGCTACGCTCTTGAGGTGAATGCGGTTAAGGGTCTGCTACTGTCGCGGGCTCTTCTTCAGTCGAGTTGTGACCACTTGAAGGAGACTAACAAGCTCAATGATGAGATTGCTTCTCACATCTCTGAACTTGAAGAGAGCGTGGAAGTTTTGAAAGAGAAGCTATCCATCTCCAGTGAACGCGAAGGATGCCTTGAGCGTGAGAAAACAGAGCTGGTTGAAGAGAAACAGAAGGTTTCTGAACAGTTTGCTGCTTTTCGCAAAGAACTTGATGAGATTGAAAGTTTGAAAGCGAAGGCCACTGATCTGGGCAATGATCTCACGGAAGCGAAGAATCAGCTTGAGGAAGCCCTTCGTGCTTTGGAGCAGGAGAAGAAGTTGAAGGAAGAGGCTATTAGTAGCCTGGGTGAGGAGCGAAGGCTTAAGGAAGAGGCTGTTTTAGCTCTTGGCCAATTCAAGCAGTGTTTGGTCGACAGGGCTTCGTGTGCCGCAGACAGGGTTCGTAAGGTTGTTCAATCCTTTGGGGCTGATCTGAAGGTTTTGGAGGGATTTGATTTTTCGGACATCTCTGCCTACTTTGATTGGCTTGAAAGTTCTTTCGTCGATTTCCAAACTGTGGCCAACAGCTTTTCCAACTTCTCAGTTGTCGTTGCGATTCGCAGCTTTGCATATACCATGACTCGATTGGGTTGCGAACATGTTCGCAACACAAAGTTTGATTACCCCCTCGACATGAGTTATGAGACTGTTGGCAGCGGTATTGCATCTATTGCAAGAAACTTCGCTAGACGCTTCTGGGTGCCGCGAGGTATGAAGCTGGCTTTGGAGGAGGCAGAGCATAACCGAACTAAGGTTGGTAGCAGCTTTCCCCCTTGTTGTACTTTACTTGGGAGGGTTTCTAAGGGTCCTGGTCTTTGATTTACAGAAGAAGGTCTCTGGTGACTCGGGCACCCCTTCAACATCTACCATGGTTACTCCTTCGGCTACCCCTTCGACAGGCCTTCGAGTTACTCCTGCTTCCATTGATGCTGCGCCTATGTCTGGTGTGCTGGTGAACCCTTCGGCTGCAGATTCAGCTCTTGAAGAGAATGCGAGGACAGCTGATCCAGCGGATGCTCCACCTGCTGTCGATCAGGTTGAATGAACTTTTCTAAGTTTGATTGATGTTTTGAACATCTGTTTTGTAATGTTAATACTCTGTGCCCGCGTAGGTCCCTGCTGAGGACCCTGCGCAGGGGGATGTCTTAGAATCTTCTGCTTTAATCTATCAGCGGGGAAGCTTTATGATTTCTGGTTCTCTTTATGATGACTTTAAGCGGCGTCATCCTGATCTTGGTGTCGATGATTTTTTGACTCATCGTCGGAAGTATTACAATAGGCGTAACGCTGAAGCGAAGGATTTTTGGCAAAACTTTGACTCTAGTGTGTTGCCGCAACGGCGGATTCGTCGGATCCTTCGCCGTATAGAGTGTGGAGATGATAGTGTTGCGCAGGGGCTTCTCGAGCCAAAACCTGAGCCTGTAGATGAAGTTATTTGCCTTCCTCGTTATACTTATCTGGCTAGGGATCCAGTAGAAGATGAACTTGTTGATGATAGAAAAAGTTTTTAGTTAATGATTGTATGTTTCTCTTCCTGTTCTTGTTCAGGGATTAATTCCTGATGATGATACCCTTCGAAGAGTGGCTAACCAGATTATTGATGGTGTTGTTGCTGACTTGGTATCAGAGATGGCTGACAGGGTGTGCGATGATTCTAGTTTATGATTTGTCGAATTGAATATTGCTTCTTTTTTCTGGGGATAGCCCCTGGCTTTTGTGCTGTATAAATACACGTTGTCTTGATGTTGACAAGTCGGACTTTGTCCTGTTCTGTAGCCATATGACTGCTTTTCTTGCTTTCTAGGTTGTAGTGTACTGACTGTTGCTGTTTGTGTATCCGTGACTGTCCTCTTGTTTGGCTGCTTGTTTGTACTGTGAGTCCGTGACTTGGTTCACGAGCTTTTTGTCTGTGAGGCAGGGTTCACGTGTTCTTATTGCGTCCTCCTCTATAAATTGCTTGTGGGTTTTCCTTTGCTTGTTGTAAGCGTTCGCAGAGTTTTCCCTGCTTTCAAATGGCTCTTGTTTGGTGGTTGGTTCGTCCTCCAGAGTTTGAGAGAGTGTGTTTTTCTCCATGGAGCTGGAAGAGTGCTTGCGACTGGGCCGAAACTTGGTTACAGCCTCAGTGTTCCTATGATGATGATGCTTGTCTCTGGCATTTGCTCGTCGTTTTGACGTGTGATCGCTTTGGATTCGAGTGAACGTAGGGGCTAGCCTGATAACTCTTTTGGCCTTGTGAGAGTTGCTAGGTTTTCCGGGGGCTAGAAGAGAGCTTGCGATGAGTTCATGTGAACCAAGCTGGCTCTGTTTGTAGCTTTTGCGATGCCTGTACTCTATCTGGCTGTCGTTGTGACAGCTGATATCTTTGTTCTTCTTTATGTTCTGTCTTGCAAGACGGTTTTGTATTTGTATTGGTATAAGTTTAATAAAGAGGAAATTTTTCTTATAGTATTGTGTCTTTCATGATGTTCTTAATGTTTACCATGAAATGTTGCGAATAAGTTTGAATATGTGTTTGTATAACACTCTCTATGTGATGTGAAAACTCCAGGAACATTTTTATGAATCCTAGTAAATCTTTTTAGTTTATGTTGCGAAGGTCCTATAAGCCTTTTGTGAGATGGGTTTTATCATGCCCTCTCTTTTTTTTTTGTATGCAAAGGCCTCATGGGCCTTTTCTGAGATGGGTCTTATCATGCCCTCTCTTTTTTTGTATGCGAAGGCTTGACGAGCCTTGTTGGGTCTTGGGTTTTTCTTACCCTTTCTTTTGAGTGCGAAGGCTTCACGAGCCTTTTTGAGTCTTGGGTTTTCTCTTACCCTTTGTCTATTGAAGTATGACAAGCTTGCAAACTATGCTTTAGCTTGTCGACTTTTGTTTTTTGTCTTTGTTCTGTTGATAAGGTCACGTACTTTCGAATGTACGTGACTTTTCAACGTATTCATAGACTTTTTTGGGGGTACTACTTATATTTCCGTAGTAAATGGGTTACACGAGAGTCTGCCTCGTTAAAAACCTCACCCCTTCGAATAGTTTTCATCCTAGACGAAGGGTCCCCCTATGAGGAAAAGAGTACAGCTCCCTAAGAAATTTAAAAATTACATAAGTTCTTGAAATGTAAAAGAAACTATGAAAATCTAGAAGATACTTTTCTGAGCATTTGCGCTCATGGATAGTATTTTTGCAAGCTGTCCGCATTCCATGAATGCGGCAGTTCTTTTCCATCCATATCTTGTAGTCTGTATGATCCTTGCCTGTTTGATTCTTTTACGAGATAGGGTCCTTCCCATTTGGCTTGTAGCTTTCCTGCTTTGTCAGCGCTTGCTTTTCTTTTCAGAACGAAATCTCCTGGATTTATCTCTTTGACAGCTATCTTTTTGTTTCTCCATTTCCTTGTTTCTTTCTGGTAGTTCTGTAAGTTTTGTGCAGCGATGAGCCTTTGCTCTTCTATTTCTTCCTTGTGAGTTCTGTTGTCCTCATGCTCTGATGTTGCATTTGAGGTTCTTGGGGATCCGAAGAGGATTTCTGTTGGTAGAACCGCTTCATCTCCAAATAGTAGTTTGAACGGGGTGAACTTGGTTGCCCTTGACTCGGTTGTATTGTGTGACCAAACCACTCTTGTCATCTCTTCCACCCATTTGCCATTGGGGAGCCCTTCGAGGCACTTGGCTATTCCTTTCAGTATTATCCCATTTACTCTTTCCACTGCTCCGTTGGACTGAGGGTGGTATACTGATGCAAAACATATTCTGATGCCTAGTGTTGAACAGAATTCTTTGAATGTGTCGCTGTCGAATTGTTTGCCATTGTCCACTGTTATTTCCTTTAGAGTGCCGAATCTGCATATTATGTTCTGCCATACGAACTTTTGCACAGTCTTTGATGTTATTGTTGCCAATGGCTTGGCTTCTACCCACTTTGTGAAGTATTCAACTGCTATGACAGCAAACCTTAGATTTCCCTGCGCAGCAGGAAGTGGTCCGACCAGATCAATGCCCCATCGCTGTAAGGGCCATGATGGTGTTATCAACTGAGTGATGGATGATGGTCTGTTGGAGTTGTTTGCTAGGAATTGGCAACTCTTGCATCTTTTTATATACTCTTTTGTGTCCTCGAGTGCTGTGGGCCAATAAAACCCTTGCCTGAATATTTTTCCGGCTGTTGCTCTTGGTCCTGTGTGAGATCCACAGAACCCTTCGTGGACCTACTTGATTACATTTTGGCCTTCGCTTTTTGTTATGCACTTTAGCCATGGTTTACATACACCGGACTTATATAATTCTCCGTTTAAGACTTTGTAGTTTCTTGTTCTTTGGGCAAGTCTCTTTCTTTCATCTTCATCAAATGGTTCATATGTCCCATTGATGAATGCAATGATAGGAGCTCTCCAATCTTCGCTCTCATTGTTGTTTATGTGTAGTATTTGGCATTCTGCTTTTGGTGACGGCTGCCTTAGTGTTTCATAGAAAACATCTGGTGGTAGGGTTTCACCCCTTGCTGCATTTTTTGCCAAGGCATCAGCTTCATTGTTGTCGTTTCTTGGTACCTTTTTTACTGTGAAACCTGTGAAATGCTTCTCGAGTGCCCTTACAGCTGTCATGTATTTGTACATTTTCTTGTTTGCCTTGTAGTTTTTCTCGACTTGCTCTTTAACGACTTCTGAGTCTGAATTCAGGATTGCTCCCTTTGCGCCCAACATTCTTGCTTTGCGAAGGCCTAGTAATATGGCTTCATACTCTGCGACATTGTTTGTGCTTGGAAAGCATAGTCTTGCTGCATATCTGATTTTGTTTCCTGCTGGAGATGTGATTACTGCTGCGACACCAGCCCCAGCCTCTCCCCAGGCTCCATCACAATATATGGTCCAGACTTGTTCTTTTATTTCTTCTCCTTCTTCATTTCTTGCGGGTACCCATTCGGCTATGAAATCTGCCAGAACTTGGGACTTTACTGCACTTCTGTGGATGAAATCTATTGTGTACTCTGCCAGCTCTGCTGACCATTTTGCTATTCTTCCTGAAGATTCTTTGTTTTCGAAGATGTCCCTTAGCGGATAGTTGGTTGGTACTGTGATATGGTGGGCTTGGAAATAGTGCCTCAATTTTCTTGATGCCATGAGGATTGCATAGGCTAATTTTTCCATCTCTGAGTAGTTGCACTTTGAACCTGACAGTGCCTCAGATACAAAGTATATTGGTACTTGTTCCATTTTCGTCATTGTTTGGTCATCTTTCACTGTTTCTTTCTTCTATGAGCACGGCGCTTACAGCGAAGGGGGTTGCTGCTATGTACAGGAGCAATTTCGCCTTTGGTGTTGGACTTGTTAATGCAGTCATCTGCTTTAGGTACTGTTTCAGCTCTTCGAAGGCATTCTGTTGCTCTTGACCCCACTCAAAGTTTGCTGACCCTCTCAAGATCTTGAAGAATGGTAAGCTTCTTTCTGCAGACTATGCAATGAATCTGTTTAAAGCTGCTATTCTCCCTGTCAGTTTCTGCACATCCCTTCTTGATGTTGGGCTTTTCATGTTTTTTATTGCGTCTGTTTTTTCCGGGTTGGCCTCTATTCCCCTTCGTGATACGATGCACCCTAGTAACTTTCCCTTTTTGACACCGAATGCACATTTTTCGGGGTTTAGCTTTAGCCCCGATTTTCTCAGATTGGCGAATGTTTCAATCAGATCTGATGGGTGGTCTTCTGCCCTTTTGCTTCTTATCACCACATCATATCCACATAGATTGATATGTTTTTGTCGAGTTGGTCTGCGAATACTGTTGATGTCATTCTGACGAAAGTGCATCCTGCATTTCTCAGCCCCTCGGCCATTCTGATAAAACAAAACGTCCCGAAGGGGGTTGTGAAGCTTGTTTTTTCTTCATCTTCCTTCTTCATCCATATTTGATGGTAGCCGGAGAAACAATCGAGCAGTGAGAGTAATTCACATCCTGCAGCTGAGTCAACGAGTGCATCTATTCTTGGTAGTGGGAAGTCGTCTTTTGGGCATGCTTTGTTCAATGTTGTGAAGTCTATGCACATTCTCATTTTTCTGTTTTTCTTGGGCACAAGAACTGTATTTGCAAGCCACTCTGGATACTGGACTGGTCTGATGACGTTTGCTGTTAGGAGCCTCTGTACTTCTGCCTTCGCTGCTATTATTCTGTCAGGAGACATCTTTCTCTGTTTCTGTTTCTTTGGTGGGTAATTTGGGTCGACATTGAGGTAGTGTTCTGCTATGTCTCTGCTGACTCCTTTGAGGTCGTTTGATGACCATGCAAAAACATCGCTGTTGTTTCTGAGGAGCTTGATTAGTCTTTTCTCATCGTCAGGTGATAATTCTGTTCCTATTATCACCGTTTTGTCTGGAGTGTCCTTGCAGATGGGCACTGTTTTTGTATCTCCCGAAGGGGTTGCTTTTTCTTTGATGACTTTTTCTTGTTTTTGTGATATTTGTGCTGCTGCTTCCTCGATGACATGGATATGTTTGTGGTCTGAGTTCACATTTCCCTCAGCCCTTCGCGCCTCGTCCTGGTTGCCGTATACTGTTATGACACCATTGTGCGATGGCATTTTCATGCAGAGGTAGCCGTGGTGAATGACTGCTGAGAACTTGTTGATGAACCCTCGCCCGAAGATTGCGTTGTATGGGTAGTCGATGTCGACCACGTCGAATGTTATTTTTTCTGCTCTGTATTTTTCTGGGGAGCCAAAGTATACCCATAGTGTTATTTTTCCCAGTGCTTCAATCCTTTTGCCCCCGAAGCCATACAGTGGCCTTTCTGCCTTTTCTAACTTGTCTGCTCCGATTTTCATGCTATTGAATGCGTATGAGAATAGTATGTCTGCTGAACTGCCCCCGTCAACTAGGATTCTCGAGACATTGTTTCCTCCGACATAGTGTGTGTTCTTTCCTATGTTTGCATTGATCACGAAGGGGTCTTCGTGTGGGTAATCTGCTAACTTTAAGTCTTGCTGGGTGAACGTTATTGGGATGTAACTATAATCTGATTTTAACTGGGTTCCATCTGATACATGATTCACCCTTCGTTCCCAATCCTTCTTTTGCCTTTTTGATGTATGAATAGTTCCTGCTGATCCGCCAGTGACAGGGAGAATGTTATTTACTGCGAAGCCATCATTCTCTTGTTTTGGTGGTGGTGGGATTTGATTGTCTTGGTTGTTTTGGTGCGAGTGGCCCGCTTGTGCCCATCGCATTTGGCCTTGATTTGGTGCTTGAGCTTGGTTTTGGAATTGGTATTGTTGTGCGAAGGGTGTTTGTAGGTTATACATGAGCGAAGGATGTAGTGGGTTTATGCTGTAGTTTACGGGACAGTATGGTTGGTGCAACCAGGAGTTGTCTTGGCTGTCTTGTTTTGTTGTGTGGTTCACTTGCTTTGGCTTTGATTCTTCCTTTTCTTTCTCGATCTTCTCTTTATTTGCTATTGTGTATGGGCATGAGTTTGTGGTATGTCCTGCCCCTTTCCCATGATATGTGCACCACAGGTCTGCTGGGTTTCTGTAGTTAGATCTCCCTCGGCCTCTGCCTTGGCCTTCGCGGCCTCCGCGGCCACCTCTTTGTGAAAAATTGCTTCTTCCCCCTCGGCCTCCTCTATGGCTCTGCTCATTCTTGTTGTCGTAGGTTATTTGTCGCTGTTCGCTTTCTGCGATTGTTGCTTCTGAGTGTTCTATCTGATTTATGAATCTTGGGTCATAGTTTTGCCGTGGTTGAAAATATTGGGTCTGAACGTATTGTGGCTGGTCTTGCTTAGTCTTCTTGCCTCTGAACTGATCTCTTTCTTCTTGTCTGCGGCGAAGGTCTCTGTCTGCTAGTGAGTAGTTTGCCATGATTTCATATAACTTGTCTAGCGTTTTTGGTCTTTTTCTTGCCAGTTTTGCCGCACACTGGCCTATTGCTAATCCTTTGATTGCTGCTTCAATTGCTGTGGCTTCTGGTACGTTTACTGCTTGCGCCCTTAATGCCACAAACCTCCTCATGTAGGCTTCTAGTGGTTCATCTTTCAATTGTTTGCAATTGAACAAATCTGCTGCTCCCTTCAAGCTGTACTGGAATCCTTTAAAATTCTGGAGTATTAGATTTTTCAGCCTTTCCCAGCTGTAAATAGATCCTGGTTCTAAGCTTGAGAACCATGCTTGGGCCACCCCCTTTTGCTGCAATCGCAAATGATTTAGCCAGTATCATTTCATTTCCTCCAGCTGAAGTAACTGCGGCCTCATAGGCCATGAGAAATTGCCTTGAATCATTCTGACCGTTGAATGTTGGCAGCTTGTGTGGCTTAAAGCCTTTAGGCCATGTTTGTACTTGGAGTGCTGCTGAGAGTGGGGACATGGGGTCAATTATTTGTTGCACGTAGGCACCCTCGCTAGGGCCCTCGAGTTGTTGAGTTTGGTGAAGTGTTTGCATGGTTTGTCTGTTTGGCAGTGTTCTCTCTGGCAGTTCTTCTTGCGGTTCTTCATCACTTTGTAGTGATAGTATTTGCTCATCCAATCTTGCTAGCAATTCTTCAGCTTCTGCCAGCTCTTGATCGAATCTGGTTGCTTTCTTTTTTGCGTTCAATGCTTTCAATGCTCTTCTCTTTTCTTCAACCTGCCTTTGCAGAGATTCTAGCTTTGAGATTTGGTTTCTCTCATCTTGAGTTTGCGATGTCGTTGCATTGGCTGCTACTTTCTTTTTCTTTGCTGCCAGTGCAGCTTCCTTGGCATTTCGTTCTTTTATCTGTTTTTGGATCAACTCTTGCTGTTTTCTTGCGTTTTCCTCTATTCTCGTGCTTCGTCTAGCTTCTGCTGAGTCACTGTTCTCTGTGGCTGCGATTGTTGTGTTTATCGGGCGGGTTGGGAGGGTTTCTGATGTGTTTTAAGTTCGGGTCGGCTAGATCTGGAGCGGATTCCTCTGCGGTCGTGTTTGATGGTGGTGGATTTCTTTTTGGAGGAGGCATAATGCTGATCTCGGCTGCTCTCCC
>CM014277.1:7389033-7441131 GCA_004135705.1 Alloteropsis semialata | reverse complement strand
AAGGATCAGATAGTATTTCATTCTCAAAGTCTGAAACTTGGGGAATGTCCTCCGTTTGTGTTTCATCCAATTGGAAATGATTACTTTCTGGCGACCCAAACAACCCTTTATAGAAATTTGTAATGTAAGTTTTCAGATTTTCCTGCCCTACAATAACTCCCTCATCCTGTTCCAACTGAAAAATTCTGGTTTTTCGATATCTACCATTCGCCAAAAGTTGAAAGTATTTTGTATTGTCATCTCCTTTTAGTAACATAGTTGCTTTTGAGCGTTGTAGCCAATATAGCTCTTCTTCTCTAAGCATCTTTGTTAACTCAGTCGTAAGACAATTCTTATACTCCATCTCTTGTGGTGATAGCAAAGACACTTCAGATTTTCTATCTAGAAAATCAAGCTTGTCATATAAAAAATGCTTTTTCTTCTTATTTTCCCCAACCAGGTTTTTGGCCCACCCTTTAAGATATCTACGCAAAGATCTAATCTTGTTCTGCCACTTCTGCATCGGTGATGCCCCTCGCTTTTCTTCCTGCCACACCTTCGCAATCTTGTCATGGAAACCATCTCTAGGTAGCCATCCCAATTCAAATTTGAATAAGGAATTATTGCCTCTATGAGATGAGTTTCCTGTATCAAGCAATAAAGGTGTATGGTCAGAAATTTGCCTAGTAAGAGCTTCCACCGTGGACAGCGGGAACTTTTGTTCCCAATCAGTGCTAACTAAGATTCGATCAAGCTTCTCAAAAGTGGGAACCTCAGTCGAGCTGGCCCAAGTGAACTTGCGACCAGAAAGCTCTAATTCCCGTAAATTCAAAGTTTCTATGCAAGCATTAAACAGCAAAGGCCATCTACTGTCAAACCGGTCATTATTCTTTTCCGTGGGATTCCTAATTATATTAAAATCCCCTCCTACCATCAAAGGGAAAGTTTCATTGCTACAGGCATTCACAAACTCTGCTAAGAAGCGATCCTTGTGTTCTGGTTGGGCTGCTCCATACACAGCCATTAGAACCCAACGAAAGCCATCGCATTTGTTTTTGAGGTGAAATTTAACAAAAAACTCCCCCAAAAGACAACTTTCTACAGAAAAGATAGAAACATTAACTCCTAACAAAATAACTCCAGATCTTCCCTTTGGTGGGATCCATTGCCAATAAAACTCTCTACCTCCACAGAAATTGTTTAGACTCTCGTCTGAAAAACTTCTTCTATGTGTTTCGAGTAAAGCAATAAAATCTAGATCTTTTTGAACAGAAATATCGCTGAGAAAATTATGTTTAGCCAAGTCTCGAAGACCTCTGCTATTCCAAAAAACACCCTTCATCTTTGATTGGTTTGTTTTTTGGTTGCTTGTCTTTTGCGAGTTGGCTTCAACTTAACTTTTTTAGATTTTTTATTGTTAAGCAAATCTGAAACAAAAACATGATCCACACTATTATCATCCATTAGCTCTTCTGTAAGGTCACCACACAGGTTACCTAGAGCCAAATGGTCAATATCACAGTCTGAATCATCTATGTCTAGGTGGCTATCCTCACTGGTTTTGACAGAAGGTAACTTAAATCTATCATTTTCCACTTCCCTAAAAAGTGACACAGACGATTGAACCTTTTTGACATCACTACCCAAAGAGATTCCAATGTTCAACAAATTGTCTGTGATATGCTTATTAGAGAAAGAAAGAAAAGAATTATTAAACAATTTACCTTTGTCTACTTCCAGATTCTTTATAGCCACCATCCTTGAAGCTCTCTCAATTGATTCCTCATCAGCCGTTGATGCTCTGCGCCTACTCCTCCTAAGCTCTTGAGTAGGAGACTGCGTCATCGTACCAGCATTCACCTCAACTAAGCGCCCCATCTCAAGGTCAACAGCAGCAACCTGCTCACACCTCTTTTCTGTTGATTCCAGGACACCATCTGCCCGAGCGATTGGTGCCATGTCAACCAGCCCATCAGTGTGCGCTGTCATCATGTCCGAGTTGCCTGATCCAGTAGTATCAGCAAGAACCAGCCCGCCAAGAGTGTCTTGGTCACCAGCAGAAACCACGCCACTTACAGCCTCCACCATACCATGTTCCAAAAAATCCTTGTTGCCATTAACCCCCTGCGTGGAGGCACCGTCATTTGCCATCATATTTCCATGAACTTCCCAGACTTCATCCAGCAGGTCGTCCTCCTCGAGATCGATATCGTCCTGCATTTTTCCATCACTAGCATTGCTGCCCAGTACCTGTGGATCATGATGTTTGGATTTGGAGCCTTCACTACTCTTATGTTTTTTGTGACTGTCCTCCATTTCCTCATCACTCCCCTTAGCATCTGAATCATCTCCATTGTTACCATTCTTCCTGCTAGAATGCTGTAGACCAACTGATGGCTCAAAAGGTTCCTTCTGGAACTGCAGTTCAAAGAACCTTGTTCCAATGACAACATCCATCTGAGTCGGAACAATGTTAGGATTGAGGACTGCTACTTTAAATCTGCCAAAAGAATTTTTCCTTGTTGTCAACATATCAACTCTCTGTGTGGCTCCAAACATTGTGCCAAGTGCCCATAAAACCTCATAAGTACGTAAAATACGTGGCAGGTTGGTTACCCTCATCCAAATAGAAGGTATTTCATGTCCAAAATATTCTTCCTCCTCATACCAATCAAACTTGAGAACTTTTCCATCCTTGAGGTCAGCTGATCCGAAGTTGACGGTCCGCTTAAGTTCAGCTTTGGATGGAAAAGGTGCCACCCAAGTATCCTGAGCATGCAACTGAACATCCCATTCAAAGTTCCCAGGAACAAGCCTCTTCAAGTGACCTATCAATTCCTCCTCGGTCAACTGACCCCCAACTACCTTGATCAACGCCATGTTGCCATCTTTTTTCGAAGTTTGTATCGGACCATGAGGGATGTGGTAGAAACCAAGATCATCAACGGCATAACCTATAGCATAAGCCATCGGCCGAGGTCTTTTTTTCATCAGACACTTAGCTGCCACATGCTCATCACTTTCACAGATTTTACAAAAAAGTTCAGAAACGCACTCCTCCTTGACATGGCCTTTTGTGCAGCACCGGAAGCACCACTTGTCCTTATCCTTGCCTTTGTTAGCCATACCCAGGACCTGACCAAAATCAGCATTAGCATCCATACCGTCAAGCTGCATATCACTATTGTTGCTGGGTTGTCCGTGTTCAAGAGCGCTGTTACCACCAAGATCAGCTGTCTTCTTGAGCACAACCATAGGAGCTTTGTGTTTTGTTTGCTGCGGTATAGTGACATTCTGCACAATTGGTGTTGGTGTTGGTGTTCCAGATTGTGATGTATTCCCAATTGGCACGGCTTTTGGATTAGCGACATTCGGCGCCACCGGTCCCCATCCTTTCCCATCACCTCGCCCTTGACGACCTCCCACATTGAGAGGCTGAGTTCTTCCTGCTGCAAACTTTCCACCACGGTGACCACGTGACTTGCCATGCTGCTTATGCCATCCACGACCAGTGCCATAACTAGGTCCATCAAACCCAGGGTTAAACCCTGTGTTCCCGAAATTAGGCTGGCCACCTCCTCTTCCATACCCCTGCTGCACACCATCTTGGAAACCTCCAAAGTTTTGGTGTTGGACACCTCCGGCTGAAGAGTGTTGTTGAACGAAACTGCCATTGCCCCCAGGGTTATTGTTAAACTGACCTCCCTGTTGCGATCCGAAGTTATTCCATCCATGAGCAGGTTGCATGTGCCCTCCTCCCATGTGCACGCCTCCTCCCTGACCAGGTTGCAAGGGTCCTCCTCCCATCTGCACGCCTCCTCCCTGACCAGGTTGTACAGGTCCTCCTCCCATCTGCACGCCTCCTCCCTGACCAGATTGCAAAGGCCCTCCTCCCACATGCGCGCCTCCTCCCTGACCAAACTGCTGGGCGTGCATGTGAGGCGCACCCCAGCCATGATGGTTCTGTCCATCTCCATGGAAAACACCGGGATGAGGGGCGCCACCACTTCCAAAAGGCCCTGCAAAACCTCCCTTGTCGCCGCTGCCACCAGGGAACCCACCTTGACCAGGAGCACCACCACCCTCCATTGCCGCTCGTCTCACAACCTCAGCAAACGAAGGACGTTCGCCGCCGGCTAGAAACTTTAGGGTTTTGGAGTTGTGATTTTGATTCCGGAATTGATCAGGCAGGCGACCCTTTCGTGCAAGTAGATGGCCCACGGAAGCACTGAGACGAAACCTGGCCCAAGAAGATCCATCTTGCACAAAAACAACTCTATCCAATTTAGGAAAGCCCAAATCCTTGCTGCCCGTTAATACCGGATCGGTGTTTGAAATTTGAACCTTCGAATCCACCTTGGTCTCACCGCGAGGACGCCGGCGATGATCATCAGTGGTATGCCCAGCCTTGATGAATGCGTCCCCCAACGTCATAGGTGGCGAGGATCTTGGTGGAGGCAGAGGCCCTTTCCACGAACCAGCACAAGGCTCCTTCCGTCGGCCGTCGACCAGAGCTTTGAGGACCTTTCTCGTCAGTTTCATGGATGAATCCATGGAAACCGGCGTCGTGATGGCACTCGCCTTCGCACTGATCGTCAGATCATCCAACAAATCATCCGCTTTTTTCAAGTCCTAAATCGAGCAGCCTACAGCTTGAACACGACGAAGCATAGATTCCACCGATGGGGAATCCGGTGGCGACGATACATCTGAGTTGTCCGTTGAGCACTCGCCATCGATTCCCCAAAAACGAGAAAGAGTTCCTCCAGACCGTTGTCCGTGGAGAGGATCAGCTTGGGCTCGCAGGGAATTTTCTGGCGACGACCACTCAACTTTAGACTCATCAGCATCGTCAAATTGATCGAACTCACCTTCGCTTACCTCACCTCCTTGAACCTCTGGATGTCCGGCGCCAACTCCCGCCCAACGCCGGCGGATCTCCCCTACCGGGGCAATCCTCAGACGCCTGCGCCCGCCTCGAATGATTACGCCATGGTGGGAGATATACTACCCCCCACAACTGTTTCTTGGAGTAGGTTAAGCATCAGCCTAGTCAACCAGAGCATATCGCCTCGTATACGTTCGATCTTTCTACAATTGGACTCTTGCGATCTTGTTATTCAAGTCCTAGTGTATTTGAAGCAAGTGTCCTGTATATACGCGTACAATGACACAACAAGGTAACGACGTCGTCGCCATATGCCTTTCTTCAAGCTCTCGATCATCAGCATAAGCCCAATTAAGCCCACAAGCTTTTCTTCCGTGTCCCTGCCATGGAGGCCAGCGACTCGACCTCTGCTGCCAGCCATGGCCAGTGCCTACACGAGACGACGTGGTCGAGGTGCGTGACGGAGACCTTCACCGCCACGCACAACTTTGAAGTGCGCGATTTCTCGCTGCTCGAGGGCATGGGCATCGTCCAGTTCGTCAGCTCGAGCACCTTCACGGTCGGCGGCTACTACTGGAACATCATTCTCTACCCCGACGGAGACTGGGAGGAGTGCCAAGGTGCCTATGTTTCGGTGTTCTTGTGGTTTCGCGGAGGAGAAACGACGGCCGTGAGGGCGAGGTTAAGTCTAAGTATGGTGGACAAAGATGGCAGAGAGTATCGAAGCTTCCATTAGTGAGAGACTACATGCCATGTTTGCGTATCTTCCATCCAGAAGGACAGATTTGGGGCAGTCCCTATTTCATTCAGAAATATAAGTTGCGACACTTTCTGTACCTCAACGATGACTCCCTCACCATCAGGTGTGATCTAACTGTTTTCAAGTCCCGATCTGAAGATGTAAACACAATAACCATCAGTGTCCCACCGGCAAACTTGCACCAAGATCTCGAGCACATGTTGAAGGATGGTGTTGGGATTTTGGAGAAATCCAACAGGTTGAGATCGAGATAGCAGTGAGAAAGAGAGAGACAAGCAACGAATAACAGGCTCGATATATATATGTATGGAATCAAGTTACAAATCCCGAGGCTCGAGCTACCTCTCGGGGCTGTCCTCCCCTCCTTTTATAGGGTGCCTCAGGGGCCAAGTTTACTCCGAATGCCCTTACAACAACTATATTCCCAGTATATCCGAGGGCACAACGGTATTTTCCTCCCTCGTACCGGCCTCCGTGATTTCCGGGTCTTGATGTGCCTATGAGGACGCGCCACGTGTCTCTCCTCCTCTGCGCTGGTGGACCGCTTCTCTCACCGGTCCTGTATCGAGCAAAGGGGTAGGTGCTCCTCCCTTCGCTCCTATTGCCCCTTCGGGCCCTTCGTTCGAGTCACCTAAGTAAGGGAAAAAGCAAGAAACAATGTAGGTTTGAGCGAAGGGGTGACTTGGTTAAGCCTTCGCAGCTCTCGGGAGTTAGCCAAATTCATGACTCCCCAACAGTAGCCCTCGCGGACGAGGGCCCAGTCTTGACGGCATGATGTCAGTGAACCATTTTTGGAGCGTGAATTTGGTTAACGGCTCCGTTCGCTCCTTGCCCCTCCCGTTAAGATTGGGTGTGAGGAGCGCTTTTGACGGCGTTATATTTTCGATTCTCGCGCTTTGGATTTTTTGAAGCGGATGGGCGGGGGCTTGCCTTTTCGGGCCTTTTCTTCTATTTGAAGGCCTAGGGTTGCGGGTTGCTCATTCGGTTTCTCGCCTCTTCGCATTTTTCCCCAGCTTTTCTGTTCATCGTCGCCTGTCCGCCCGCCGCGCGCTCTCGATTTCTACTTGCGTGGCTGATCCTGCTCGGGTACACTTGGTTTTTTCTGCTGAATCAGGTGAGCAATTTGTCATACTGACTTTGGTTTTGCAATTTCTCTCGTTTTCTCTCTTGATTTGGGCTCTTAGATCGGATCTGTTTCCACGCTTATCTCCAGATTTGTCTTGATTCGTGAGTGGAAATGGGCCCAAAGGCTGATGCTTTGTGGAAATCTGTTCGATTTGGGAAATCGAAAGTTACACCGGCGTATTATGCCCGGTTGGTTGAGGATGGCTTGGTTTCCGCGGATTCATCCCGTGCGCCGGGCAATGAGATTGTGCCGAGCCCTAAAATTGATGAAGCGGTTATTTTTGTTAACCAACTGGATGCGGGTCTGTCTTTCGCAGTGGATCCAATGGTTGCTGAGGTTTTTGGCATCTTTCAGATTGGATTCCATCATCTTACCCCGAACGCCATTGTTCGATTGAACAGTTTCATATGGGGTGTTCGCAGTTAGGGTTGTGAGGCTACTGGTAAGGCTTTTGCCTCCCAACATGAACTCCACTGGCAGCCAAGGACTGGTGATGACAATGGAAGGCCTGCTTCTTTTCAGTTTGGCTGTGTGAGTTTTATTTACCGTGAAGGTTGTGATGGCCCAGCTGTTGCGTATAAGAATAGGTGGAAAGATGATTGGAGCCAATGGTGGTTGTATCAGACTGTTGCTCCTGTCGCTGCCTTGCCAGATGGGAAAAGCAATCCCCTTGCTCCTCGTGTGAAGAATATGTCTTTCATCTTGCGGCCCTCTGTTCGGTTGGGCTCTGTTGATAGGGATGCTGTTAAAGCTTGGAGGCTGTTGAGAAAGCATCAGTCTATTTGTGATTTGGCTGATGAGTATGCTGCTGTTGGAGTGTGGCCGATTCGAAGGGGCTGGTCTTTTTCTAGATTTGCTGCTACTCAAGAGGGGGATTTGCGAAGGCCTCTCTTCCGGAGGAGTTTCTTCAAAGAGGGAGAAAGTGTGAAGATTAGCATTGCTGATGTTGAAAGTCGTGTAGCTATGATCCTTGGGCAGTATACTCGTAAAGAGTATGAGTCTCGTGTTGATAGTGGGCTTGAAGTCCGCGTCAACCGTGTTTATGATGAGTTTCGTGTTGAGTATGGTGATCGACCAGTGCCGACAGCGCCGAGGCGCGGCGAAGGTCCGAAACGAGGTCGCACTGCTTCTCGTGTTGCTGATCTTGTCACCGGTGCTAAGGTCGATGAAGGTGACAACTCTGACAAGGGTGGTCGATCTACCAAGCGCTAGCGTGGTGGGGACGCTTCTGGTTCGGGTCATGGTGGTGGCACTTCTGATAAGTTACCTTCGCCTGTCAAGGATGCCGGTTCTGACGAAGGGGTCAATGTAGCTGTCTCAGTGAAAGTTAGCGATCTCCTTGGCAAGCGAAGGGCTGTTGAGCACAGCACGATACGCAGCACTACTTCTCAGCGTGCTGCGAAGGAGTTTGTTGTTCCTGAAGGTAGGCCTGAATATCGCAATGAACGCTCTCCTGGGGTCGGTATTTAGCATTGGTCTTCTTTAGAGTATGGTTGTGCTAGTAATATTTTTGTGACACGGAAGAGCCTTAATAATAGTGTTGTTTTGTGTGAAGGTGGCTCTTCTCGCCAGAGGGAGGCTCTTGTTGACACCATAGTTACTGGATTTGGAGAGTCTGCGAAGGGGGTCAGTGATCTTCTGCCTGGACCTTCGCTTGTGAAGGCCTCGGAAGCTTTGGTGGGCCATGTTGAGTAGAGGTCTGCAAAGAAGGTTGATACTGGGCTTCAACTGTTTGACATGTTAGGGGATGACTCAGAAGAGAGTGTTCATTCCAGTGGTAATTCTCTTGAATTCTCCAACATTTCTGCTGGAAATTTTTGGGTTACTAAATCTCGCAAGATTTCTGATGTAGCTGGGGATAAAGATGCAAAAGGTACTGAAGATGAAGTTGAGGGCTTAAAGAAGCTTGAGAATGCTAATGCTGAGGCCACAGATTGCTCTCAGGATTTGACTTTGAGGGGTGCCGGCATTGTGTCACCCCCCAGCTCTGAGCTTCTTGCAAGGTCTCCGGCTCACCAGCTTGAAGATCTTCGTTGCTTTAGTGAGCGTCTCAGTGTTCCAGAGGGTGCCCGGATTATATCCACTCGCAATATCAGCAAGGTGAAGATTTTGCCTAACAGTTATGAGGCTGGTATCTGTGACAGAGTTATGCGCAGCTTTGCAGTTCCCGAACTAGAGGACAAGCTGCGCCTTCGCAGTGAACCTGAAGCTCCGATACGCTATTGAAGCGAATGCCGTTAAGGGTTTGCTACTGTCGCGGGCTCTTCTTCAATCAAGCTGTGATCGCCTGAAGGAGACAAACAAGCTTGATGAAGAGATTGCTTCTCACATTTCTGAACTTGAAGAGAATGTGGAAGTTTTAAAGGAGAAGTTGTCTATCTCTAGTGCACGTGAGGAACGCCTTGAGCGTGAGAAGTTGGAATTGATTGAGGATAAACGGAAGGTTTCTGAGCAGTTTGAGGCCTTTCGCAAAGAGCTTGATGAAATTGAGAACCTGAAGGTGAAGGCCACTGATTTGGAAAATGATCTTGCAGATGCAAAGAGTCAACTTGAGGATGCCCTTCGTGCTTTGGAACAGGAAAGGAAACTCGAAGAGGATGTTGTTAGTGCCTTGGATGAGGAGCGAAGGCTGAAAGAAGAGGCTGTTTTAGCTCTTGGCCATTTTAAGCAGTCTTTGATTGATAGGGCTTCGCGTGCTACAGAGAAAGTTTGTAAGGTTGTGCAGTCCTTTGGTGCCGATTTGAAGGTTTTGGAAGGATTCGACTTTTCGGACATCTCTGCCTACTTTGACTGGCTTGAAAGTTCTTTCGTCGATTTCCAGACTATGGCTAACAGCTTCTCCAACTTCTCGGTCGTCATGGCAATTTGTAGCTTCGCATACACCATGACTCGGTTGGGTTGCGATGTGCGTAATACAAAGTTTGATTATCCTGGTGACATAAGTTATGAGACCGTTGGCTGTGGGATTGTGTCGATTGCAAGGAATTTTGCTAGACGTTTCTGGGTGCCTCGAGGCATAAAGCTTGCTTTGGAGGAGGCAGAGCACAACCGAACTAAGGTTGGTAGCAGTTTTCCCCCTTGCTATACTTTACTTGGAAGGTGTTCTAAGGGTCCTGGTTTTTGATTTGCAGAAGAAGATTTCTGGTGGCTCGGGTACTCCTTCATCGTCTACCATGGCTACCCCTTCGGCTGCCCTTCGCAACACTCCTGCTTCTATTGCTGCCACTCCTATGTGCAACGCTCCTGTGAACCCTTCCGCTGGCTCCATCCCCGAAGGGAATACTAGAGCAGTTGATCCAGCGGATGCCCCCTCGGCTACTGGCTACCAGGTTGAATGTGCTTTTTAAGCTTGGGTGAATGTTTTTGATGTTTTGAACATTTGATTTGTAATATTAATACTCTGTGCCTGCGTAGGTCCCAGCTGAGGACCTTGCGCAGGGAAATATCTTAGAAACTTCTGCCTTAAGCTATTGTCAAGGAAACTTTATGATTTCTGGTTCTCTTTATGATGACTTTAAGCGTCGTCATCCTGATCTTGGTGTTGATGAATTCTTGGCTCGCCATCAGAAATATTACGATAGGCGTAATGCTGAGGCGAAGGATTTTTGGCGGAATTTTCACTCTAGTGTGTTGCCGCAGCGGAGGATTCGTCGGATCCTTCATCGTATAGATCATGGTGATGATAGCATCGTGCAGGGGCTTCTTGAGCCGAAACCTGAACCAGTAGATGAAGCATTTTGTGCCCCTCGCTATACTTATTTAGCTAAGGATCTAAAAGATGAACTTGTGGATGATAGAAACAGTTCTTAGTTATTGATTGCATTTCCTTTTTTTTGTTTTGTTCAGGGATTACTTCCTGACGCTGAAACTCTTTGAAGAACGGCTAATGAGATTATTGATGGTGTAGTTGTTGATTTGATATCAGAAATGGCTGATAGGGTGTGTGATGATCCCTCCCGATGATTTAGTAGACTGATTGGGGCGTAGCCCCTGGCCATGATTTAGTAGCCTTTTTGTTGTGCAATACAAAATCTTTTAATGTGGACTTGATGATCTTGTCTGCTCTTTTGTCATATGCTTACTTTTCTTGCTTTCTACTTTTTGAAAAGATGTAGTGTACTAACAATTGTCCTTTTGCGAACCCGTGACTGTCCTTTTTTTTGTCGCTTGTGCGCGCTGTGACTTCGTGACTGGGTTCACAAGCTCTCTATTGTGAATCGAGCGTCAAGGGTTCCCGTATCGTTCTCCTCTATAAATTGCCTGTTAGGTTGCCCTTGCTTGTGGAGCGCATGCGTAGCGTTTTTCCAATGGCCCTTGTTTGGTTTCTGGTTCGTCCTTCAGAGTTTGAGAGAGTTTGCGTCTTCGTCGCTGTTGCGATTGGACCATGAGTTGATCAGCGTCTGAGCTTTCCTATGATATTGATTCTTGTTTCTGGCGTTTGCTCGTCGTTTTGATGGGTGGTCGGTCCGGATTCGAGTGAACGTAGGGGCTAGCCTGATTATCTTTTTTGGCCTTGGAGTTGTTTTTAGGTTGCCCGGAAGCTAGAAGAGAGCTTGCGATGAGCTCATCCGAGCCAAGCTCGGTCTGTTTATAGTTTTTGTGGTGCCTGCAACTCTATCTGGCTGTCGTTGTGACAACTGATATCTTTATTCTTCTCTACGTTCTGTCTTGCAAGACGTTTTTGTAATTGTAACGGTGCTGATTAAATAAAGATTAAGTTTTCTTTTGCTTTTTTGTTCAAGCTTGTATGGGACATGATGTTTCATTGTCTTTCTTTTGGTATACGAAGGCCTCACGAGCCTTTTTGAGACGGGTTTTTAATATACCCTCTCATTTAAATGCGAAGGCCTCTTCGAGCCTTTTTGAGATGGGTTTTTATTATACCCTCTCTTTTAAATGTGAAGGCCTCACGAGCCTTTTTGAGACGGGTTTTTATTATACCCTCTCTTTTAAATGCGAAGGCCTCACGAGCCTTTTTGAGACGGGTTTTATTATACCCTCTCTTTTAAATGCGAAGGCCTCACGAGCCTTTTTGAGATGGGTTTTTATTATACCCTCTCTTTTAAATGCGAAGGCCTCACGAGCCTTTTTGAGACATGGATTTTGTCTTGCCCTTTGTCTGTTTTGCTTGAGCCAAAGTCTGACAAGCTTGCATACTATGCTATAGCTTGTCGACTTTCATTTTTCTTTTTGGTTTCGTTGATAAGGTCACGTACTTTTGAATGTATGTGACTTTTCAACATGTCCATAGTCTTCGTTTGTGGGGGGTACTACTTATATTTCCGTAGTAAATGGGATACATGAGAATCTGCCTCGCTAAAAACCTCACCCCTTCGAATAGTTTTGATTCTAAACGAAGGGTCCCCCTGTGAGGAAAAGAGTACAAATCCCGAAGAAATTTAAAGAGTACATAAATTTTGAAAATATAAAAGAAACTATGAAAATCTAGAAGATACTTTTCTGAGCGTTTACGCTCATGGATAGTATTTTTGCAAACTGTCCGTGTTCCATGAATGCGGCAGTTCTTTTCCATCCATATCTGGCAGTCTGTAGGATCCTTGCCTATTTGATTTTCTTACGAGGTAAGGTCCTTCCCACTTAGCTTGCAGCTTTCCTTCTTTGTCAGCGCTTGCTTTTCTCTTCAGAACGAAACCTCCCAGATTTATTTCTTTCACGGCTATCTTCTTGTTTCTCCATTTCCTTGTTTCTGTCTGGTAGTTTTGTAAGTTTTGTGCAGTGATGAGCCTTTGTTCTTCTATTTCTTCCTTGTGTTTTCTGTTATCTTCATGCTCTGATGTTGCATTTGAGGTTCTTGGAGATCCAAAGAGAACTTCTGTTGAGAGCACTGCTTCATCTCCAAATAACAATTTTAACGGTGTGAACTTAGTTGCTCTTGATTTAGTTGTGTTGTGTGACCAGACCAGTCTTGTCATCTCTTCTACCCATTTGCCCTTTGGGAGTCCTTCGAGGCATTTAGCTATTCCTTTCAGTATTATTCCATTCGCCCTTTCCACTGCTCCATTGGATTGAGGGTGGTATACTGATGCGAAACATATTTTGATGCCTAGAGTTGAGCAGAATTCCTTGAATGTGTCACTGTCGAACTGTTTGCCATTGTCCACTGTTATTTTCTTTGGTGTGCCGAATCTGCATATTATGTTTTGCCATACAAACTTTTGGACTGTCTTTGCTGTTATTGTTGCCAACGGCTTCGCCTCTATCCATTTTGTGAAGTATTCGACAGCTATGACTGCAAATCTTAGGTTTCCTTGTGCGGCAGGAAGTGGTCCTATCAAGTCGATGCCCCATCGCTGTAAGGGCCATGATGGTGTTATTAGCTGAGTGATGGATGAGGGTCTCTGAGAGTTGTTTGCCAAGAATTGGCAGTTTTTGCATCTTCTTATATGTTCCTTTGTGTCCTCGAGTGCTGTGGGCCAGTAGAATCCTTGCCTGAATATTTTTTCGGCTGTTGCTGTTGGTCCTGTGTGAGATCCGCAGAACCCGTCGTGTACTTCTTTGATTGTCTTGGCCTTCGCTTTTTGTTACACATTTTAGCCATGGTTTGCATACGCCGGACTTGTACAATTCTCCGTTTAGGACTTTGTAGTTTCTTGTTCTTTGGGCGAGTCTCTTTCTTTCATCTTCATCAAATGGTTCGTATGTTCCATTGATGAATGCGATGATAGGAGCTCTCCAATCTTCGCTTTCATTGTTGTTTATGTGCAATATCTGGCATTCTGCTCTTGGTGATGGTTGTTTCAGTGTTTCATAGAAGACGTCTGGTGGCAGGGTTTCGCCTCTTGCTGCATTCTTTGCCGTGGCATCGGCTTCATTGTTTTCACTTCTTGGTATCTTTTTTACTGTGAAGCCCGTGAAATGCTTTTCAAGTGCTCTTACGGCTATCATATATTTGTACATTTCCTTGTTTGCCTTGTAGTTCTTTTCAACTTGTTCTTTTACGACTTCCGAGTCTGAATTCAGGATTGCTCTCTTTGCGCCTAGCACTCTTGCCTTGCGAAGGCCTAGCAGTATGGCTTCATATTCTGCAATGTTATTTGTGCTTGGAAAGCATAGTCTTGCTGCATATCTGATTTTGTTTCCTGCTGGCGATGTGATTATTGCTGCGACGCCAGCCCCAGCCTCTCCCCAGGCTCCATCACAATATATGGTCCAGACTTGTTCTTTTATTTCTTCCCCTTCTTTGTTTTTTGCTGAAACCCATTCTGCTATGAAATCTGCTAATATTTGGGACTTTACTGCGCTTCTGTGGATGAAATCTATTGTGTAATCTGCCAGTTCTGCTGCCCATTTTGCTATTCTTCTTGAGGATTCTTTGTTTTCGAAAACGTCCCTTAGCGGGTAATTGGTTAGTACTGTGATATGGTGGGCTTGGAAGTAGTGTCTCAATTTTCTTGATGCCATGAGAATTGCATAGGCTAGTTTCTCTATCTCTGAGTAATTGCACTTTGATCCTGATAGTGCTTCGGATACAAAGTATATTGGTACTTGTTCCATTTTTGTCATTGTTTGTTCATCCTTCGCTGTTTCTTTTTCTTCTACTAGTACGGCGCTTACAGTGAAGGGGGTTGCTGCTATGTATAGTAGCAAATTTGCCCTTGGTGTTGGACTTGTTAGTGCGGTCATCTGCTTCAGGTATTGTTTCAGTTCTTCAAAGGCGTTTTGTTGCTCTTGACCTCATTCGAAATTTGCTGATCCTCTTAAGATTTTGAAGAATGGCAAGCTTCTTTCTGCAGATTTTGCAATGAATCTGTTTAAAGCTGCTATTCTCCCTGTTAGTTTCTGCACATCCCTTCTTGATGTTGGGTTTTTCATGTTTTTTATCGCATCTATTTTTTCAGGGTTGGCTTTTATTCCCCTTCGTGACACGATGCATCCCAGTAATTTTCCATTTTTGACTCCGAACGCACACTTTTCGGGGTTTAGCTTAAGCCCTGAGCTTCTCAGATTGGCAAATGTTTCGATCAGATCTGAGGGGTGGTCTTCTGCCTTTCTGCTCCTTACAACCACATCATCCACATAGATTGATATATTTTTGTCTAATTGGTCTGCGAATACTGTTGACGTCATTCTGACGAATGTGCATCCTGCGTTTCTCAGCCCCTCGGCCATTCTGATAAAACAGAATGTTCCGAAGGGGGTTGTGAAGCTTGTTTTTTCTTCATCCTCTTTTTTCATCCAAAATTGATGGTAGCCGGAGAAACAGTCGAGTAGTGAAAGTAGTTCACACCCTGCTGCTGAGTCGACAAGTGCGTCTATTCTTGGTAGCAGGAAGTCGTCTTTTGGACATGCTTTGTTCAAGGTAATGAAGTCAATGCACATTCTCATTTTTCATTCTTCTTGGGCACAAGAACTGTATTTGCGAGCCACTCTGGATATTGGACTGGCCTGATAACATTCGCTGTTAGAAGCCTCTGCACTTCTGCCTTCGCTGCTATTATTCTGTCAGGAGACATCTTTCTCTGCTTCTGTTTCTTTGGTGGGTAGCTTGGGTCAACATTGAGGGAATGTTCTGCTATGTTTCGACTGACTCCTTTAAGGTCGTTTGATGACCATGCAAAAACATCACTGTTGTTTCTGAGGAGTTTGATTAATCTTTTCTCTTCTTTAGGTGTTAATTTTGTTCCTATTATTACCGTTTTGTCCGGAGTGTCCTTGCAGATGGGCACTGTTTTCGTATCGTCTGAGGGGGTTGCTTTTTCTTTGATGATTTTTTCTTGCTTTTGGGATGTTGGTGCTGCTTCCTCAATGATGTGGATATGTTTGTGGTCTGAGTTCACGTTTCCCTCAGCCCTTCGTGCTTCATCCTGATTGCCATACACTGTTATGACACCATTGTGCGATGGCATTTTCATGCAGAGGTAGCCGTGGTGAATGACTGCTGAGAACTTGTTGATGAACCCTCGTCCAAAAATTACGTTGTACGGGTAGTCGATGTCAACCACGTCGAATGTTATTTTTTCTGCTCTGTATTTTTCTAGGGAGCCAAAGTATACCCAGAGTGTTATTTTTTCCAATGCTTCAATCCTTTTGCCCCCGAAGCCGTATAGTGGTCTTTCTGCTTTTTCTAACTTGTCTGCGCCAATTTCCATGCTATTGAATGCGTAGGAGAATAATATGTCTGCTGAACTGCCTCCATCAACTAAGATTCTCGAGACATTGTTTCCTCCGACGTATTGTGTATTCTTTCCTATGTTTGCATTGATCACGGAGGGGTCTTCGTGTGGGTAGTCTGCCAGCTTTAAGTCTTGCTGGGTAAACATTTTTGGGATGTGACTATAATCCGACTTTAGCTGGGTTCCGTCTGATACATGATTCACCCTTCGCTCCCAATCCTTTCTTTGTCTTTTTGATGTATGGATAGTTCCTGCTGATCCACCAGTGATGGGGAGAATGTTGTTTACTGCGAAACCATCATTTTCTTGTTTTGGGGGTGGGGGATTTGATTGTCCTGGTTATTTTGTTGCGAAGGACCTGGTTGTGCCCATCGCATTTGGCTTTAGTTTGATGCTTGGGATTGGTTTGGAAATTGGTACTGTTGCGGGAAGGGTGTTTTTAGGTTGTACATGAGCGAAGGGTGTAATAGGCCTATGCTGTAGTTTATGGGACAGTATGGCTGGTGCAACCAGGAGTTATCCTGGCTTTCTGGTTTTGTTGTGTGGTTTACTTGTTTCGGCTTTTGTTCTTCTTTTTCTTTCTCGATCTTCTCCTTGTTTGCTATTGTGTATGGGCATGAGTTTGTAGTATGTCCTGCCCCTTTTCCATGATATGTGCACCACAGATCTGCTGGGTTTCTGTAGTTCGATCTCCCTCGGCCTCTGCCTTGACCTTCGTGGTCTCCGCGGCCGCCTCTTTGCGAGAAATTACTTCTTCCCCCTCGGCCTCCTCTATGACTCTGCTCATTCTTGTTGCCATAACCTGCTGGTCGCGGTTCAGTTTTCTGTGATCATTGCGTCTGTGTGTTCTATTTGATTTATGAATCTTGGGTCATAATTTTGCCTTGGTTGAAAATATTGGGTTTGAGCGTACTGCGGCTGCTCTTGCTTAGTTTTCTTGCCTCTGAACTGATCTCTTTCTTCTTGTCTCCTGCGAAGGTCTCTGTCTGCTAGTGAGTAGTTTGCCATAATTTCATATAGTTTGTCTAGTGTTTTTGGCCTTTTTCTTGCCAATTTTGCCGCGCACTGGCCTATTGCTAAACCTTTGATTGCTGCTTCGATTGCTGTGGCCTCTGGCACGTTGGCTGCTTGTGCTCTTAATGCCATGAATCTCCTCATATAAGCCTCCTGTGGTTCATCTTTCAGTTGCTTGCAGTTGAACAAGTCTGCTGCGCCTTTCAAGCTATACTGAAACCCTTTGAAATTCTGAAGCATTAGGTTTTTCAATCTTTTCCAGCTGTATACAGATCCTGGTTCTAGACTTGAGAACCATGCTTGGGCCACTCCCTTCGCGGCGATTGCAAATGATTTTGCTAGTATCATTTCGTTTCCTCCGGCTGAAGTGACCGTGGCCTCATAGGCCATGAGGAATTGCCTTGGATCATTTTGGCCGTTGAATGTTGGCAGCTTGTGCGGCTTAAAGCCCTTCGGCCATGGCTGTACTTGGAGTGACGCTGAGAGTGGGGACATGGGATCTATTATTTGCTGCACATAGCCGTTCTCATTCAGGCCTTCGTGTTGTTGTGTTTACTGGATTGCTTGTATGGTTAATCTGGCTAGGGGTGTCCTCTGTGGCAGTTCTTGCTCTTGCGGTTCTTCATCGCTTTGAAGTGCCAGTATTTGCTCATCCAGTTTTGCTAATAGCTCCACTGCTTCTAGTAGCTCTTGATTGAATCTGGCTGCTTTCTTTTTGGCATTCATGACTTCGATTGCTCTTCTCTTTTCTTCGACTTGCTTATGTAGAGATTCTAGTTTTGAGATTTGGTTTCTCTCATCTTGAGTTTGCGATGTTGATGCGTTTGCTGCCTCCTTCTTTTTCTTTGCTACCAATGCAGCTTCTTTTGCGTTTCGTTCTTGTATCTGCTTTTGAATTATTTCTTGCTATTTTCTTGCGTTTGTCTCTATTCTTGTGCTGCGTCTAGCATCTGCCGAGTCGCTGTTCTCTGTGGCTGCGACCGTTGTGTTTACTGGGCGGGTTGGGAGGGTTTCTGATGCGTTTTGGGTTGGGTCAACCGGATCTGGGGCGGTTTCATCCGCTGTCGTGTTTGTCGCTGGTGGAATTCTTTTGGGAGGAGGCATGGTGCTGTCCTCGCCCGCTCTCCCGATCTAGAGTCAGTCGGTCCCCATGGACGGCGGCACTGTTGGGATTTCGGGGAAATCCAACAGGTTGAGATCGAGAGAGCAATGAGAAAGAGAGAGACAAGCAACGAATAACAGGCTCGATATATATGTATGGAATCAAGTTACAAATCCCGAGGCTCGAGCTACCTCTCGGGGCTCTCCTCCCCTCATTTTATAGGGCGCCTCAGGGGCCAAGTTTACTCCGAATGCCCTTACAACAACTATATTCCCAGTATATCCGATGGCACAACGGTATTTTCCTCCCTCGTACCGGCCTCCGTGATTTTCGGGTCTTGATGCGCCTATGAGGATGCGCCACGCGTCTCTCCTCCTCTGCGCTGGCGGACCGCTTCTCTCACCAGTTCTGTATCGAGCGAAGGGGTATGTGCTCCTCTCTTCACTCCTATCGCCCCTCCGGGCCCTTCGTTCGAGTCACCTGAGTAAGGGAAAAAGAAAGAAACAATGTAGGTTCGAGCGAAGGGATGACTTGGTTAAGCCTTCGCAGCTCTCAGGAGTTAGCCAAATTCATGACTCCCCAACAGATGGGAAGGGCGTCGATGTCACATTCGACATAGATGGCCAGCTCTTCCATGCCCACAGATGTGTACTGTCAGCAAGATCACCTATCTTCGATGCCGAGCTCTTTGGCCCACTGAAGAAGAATCCTGAACACCCTATCAAGGTCGACGACATGGATCCTACCATCTTTGAAGGGCTTCTTCACTTCATATACACTGATTCCCTGCCGGCAGATCACTGCAACTCTGACGAAAATACGACAATGCAGCACTTGCTAGTTGCCGCGGATCGATACGGACTTGAGAGGCTAAGGGTGATGTGCGAAGACAAGCTATGCCATGATGTTGATGTGCAAACGGTGGCCACCAGCTTGGCTTTGGCCGAGCAGCACAACTGTGTACAACTTAGAGAAGCTTGTGTCAGATTTATTGCCTCACGGGACGTGCTCAGTGCTATCATGGAAACAGATGGGTTCAAACATCTCCAAGAAAGTTGCCCTTTTAGGATGCTAAACGGCGGATGAGTGAGCGAGAGCCCCCCCTCCCCGCTGCAGGCCGCGGCCGCCCCGGCACCGGCGTCTTCCACCTCCGCGCCGACGGTCGCTCCGACCCCAGCGGCCACCACCTCTGAGCCAGGCGTTCCCTCCAGCCCGGCACCAACTCTCTGCAACACGCATTTATTACCCCCACCTCCCTCGCTTGACCCCAGCCCGAAAAAGCTGGATTGGGGCGACATCGAAGACGACGACGACGACTTCCCCGGCGGATGCCATGCTGATGAAGGTACGGACGATGCGAGCCATGAGCTGGTGACGACGGAGAGGATCTCCTTACGTGCTCCTTCTACGACACCCATGGGGTTCTTACCGCCCCCCGAGTTGTTGGGGCGAGCAGTAATGGCAACACCTCTCCTATGCCTCTCTCGCCGATGGGGAACTCGTGCTCTGCAACTGCTCGGCCCGGGGAGCCGTCCATGCTCCGCTCGGTCCTGGTAGTGCCTGCAGGCCATCAATCGCGGCTCGGGCGCCACCACGAATCTAGGCCTGTACTCCGGGGCATGCCAACTGCTTGACGGGGTGTTTCACCGAAATGGACAGAGGTGATGTCCCGGCGCATGCGCAGCTTGGCATCTTCATCGACCGCGGTAGTGCAGGAGGGGCAGTGGCGGACGGCCGCCGGCCGGCGTCAAGGCACGTTGGGCTGCGAACTGAGCATAGCTCAACCGTTAAGGTTCTTTTGGTGGAACCTATCTATCGAGGTTCGAGTCCTCGACTCAGCAGGGGTGCTCGTATTTTCCTGGATTTATTCCCGGAGTTAACCGACGTTGTTCTTTCAGCAGTAGGCGACGTACCCGTCGATAGCGAGACGCCCATGGTGACTTCGTCAATCTCGAGATCAGCCGGCTCAGTCTCTTGGAGATGCTCATAGGTGAAGAGTTGCGTGCATATATTTATAGGGGTGAATGTGCATGCACGTGTGAGCGTCTTCGATTGTACTATGATTCGCAAAAAAAAAAGCATGCTGGTCGCTAGGCTACCTCGTCGTATAAAGCGGCCTTCAAAGGGAAGTGTTTCCGGTGACTCGCTCCTAAGTCCTGACCATCGTCTTGCTCAGTGCCGAGATCCTCTCTGGTGCTTGATGTGCCACGGCAGCAGCCATCTCGCTCGCCGTGGCCCTCAAAAATTCCGACGCTCCATTCAGTCCCTCCTCACCTTCCCAGCAGCAAGCATCCATGGCCGCCTCACCTATCCAGACATCCATAGTCGGCTCTCCTTTCCATCGCTCACAGCACGTTCGTCTGTTTCGCCGGCGGCGTGTCTCTCAGGCATGGCATATGTTGCGGGCGCTGCGTCGCAGCGCACGGCCCAGGAGACCTGTCGCAGCGCACGGCCCAGGAGACCGCAGTGGTGACGGTCGCCAGGGCCGTGGCTGCCAACCTCAGGAAACTGTGCCACAGGGGTGTGGTGATCACTAAAGCTAGACAAAAAACTGGTGTCTAGTTCGCTCGGCTCGTTTCGTTGTGTTTTTCTAACGCAGGTCGAGCTGCTTGCGACCTGAACGAGCCGAAGGCAAGCAGCCCAACAGAAGGCCCAACCCACAATGGTATAACTCCAGCACGCGATTACGCAACCCTGTCCTCCAGCACGGAGGCGGTGGCGGCGCTCTGGCCTCCCTTCGCGCACACCCGTCCGTCCCCTGGATGCCGTCGGTTTTTGCCGCCCGCCCAACCCTCTCCGCCTCCGCCAAAATCGCTCGGCTCCCAATAGCTATCCGCTGGAGAGGTCGATGTCTGCGTCGTCTACACTCCGCTGAGAGATCTCGCTGATGCGTTCTTCCGTCTTTCCGTGCTCAGAGGCGCCACCTCCAGTATCTCAGAGGCGCCACCTCCAGTAACGGTGAATCCCGCATCTGCCACTGCAATTTTTCTCCAGCTACACTACTGGTGCTATTGATGCCTTTCCCCCTCCGATCTGGCAACTGGTGTTCTCTGATTTAACAGCCTAGATCCCGTGATTTCTCCAGATGCCCTTGTCCTCTAATGCGCGAGCTGTTTTTTATTTTTTTTTCTTTTTGGATTTGACGGGAAAGAAAAGCAGAGTTCTTGCCTTGTGATCGAGAGTTAATGCAGATTATATACAAAGTTCTACTGGGAGCTTTTGTTGCTGGGTCAAGGATACAAGAGCTGCTTTTTTAAGTAGATTTGTTCATTGGGATTGATCTTTCGGCTTACTTTTTGTTGAAGTGGATCGATCAGTGCAAAATCAATGTGGTCGAGCTCACGAGCTTAACGAGCCAGCTCGAGCTCTTGACGAGCCGAGCCGAGCTGGATTTTCTGCTCGTTTTCTTAACGAACCGAGCCAAGCCGAGCCGGTTTGTTATCAAAACGAGCCACACCGAGCCGAATCGAGCTGGCTCGTTATCCAGCCTTACTGATCACAGGTCATGACCGGAACTACATGCCGGAGCCGAAAGAGTTGGCGTACGCACTGAACCAGCAGCTGCGCATTCCTCTTTCCAACATCACGGTGTCCAAGCACAAGCCTGAGGACTTCATTGCTAGCTTCGATCACCCTGATCAAGCTGAGCATGCCATCCGCTTGGGCACTGTCAACACTGGGGGCACCAAGTTCTTGATGCAGCCTTCGAGGGAGGATACACCCACACCAGGCCTCATAACTGGTTCTTCCATTCATAACCATATCGCCTCCACGTCGTCCCTTATGGGGCTACACGGGCGGAACCCAGCCGCCGCCGCCGCCAGGCCCCCCTCTATCCTCTCCCTGGCCTCGCCGCTGCCAGAGCCAGCCGCCGGAAGCCCGTGCGGCAGCAGGGGCGGCGGCGGCGCGGCAGTTTCACCCCTCCTCCGGCCACTCCCACCCACCTCCCACTAACCCTAACCCTAGGTCGTCGGGGCCGCTGCCGGTCGTCAGGGCAGCCGCGCATGCGCCTCCTCTTCCCCTTCGTCGGCCTCTACCACCGGGTCGTCTCCCGCCACCACCAGATCTGGAGCCCTGGGCCACGCTGTCTATGTGAACGGCATGGCCCCCGTAAGGTCTGCGAGCTCCTGGACCCAGCTTCCCTGACTGCGCGAACGGCAAGACGTGCTCCTTGCCAGGCGTCGATGGCCTTGACGACGCTCCTTTAGTCGCCTCCTCAGTAGTGCTGAGCCTCGGGGGGTGGGCTGTGTGTTCGTCGCTGGGCGCGTCGCCTGAGTAAACGGTTGCGTCGCCCGTGCCGCCGGCTTCCGTTGAGGCGGACAGGACACGGCGCTGCGAAGCTGGGACGCTGCTGTGGGTGGTGGACGGCCGTGAGACATTGAGGTGGAGTGCTCGTGCCGTTGCCATCCTGGATGTACTGGATGTTACTTTGGCTTGGCTATTTGCTTGACTCCTTCACTTCGTCAGCTCGATCTCACGCCGGTGAGTGGATCTGAGGCACTTGCGGACTCGCTCCCATGCCTGGAGGGGCTCCTCGCGCCGGGCACGCCGCCGCCGCCACCTGGGCCCGTCGTGATGCAGCCCCAGCTGTCTGTGGTCGTGTTCCCCCGCGCTGCCGCCCTGGCTGCCCGAGGCCGCCAAGGTTGTTCTCCATGGTCGTCGTTTTCTGTCCTCGTTTCCCAAGGTCGTCATGGTCGTCGCTTTTCCAGTTCCCTCACAGTTCTGGTTGCACACCAACGGTTGTGGTTCCGTTCATCGTACTCTAAGTGTTGTTGGGAGGAGGGAGGGCTTCGGCTTCCCTCTCTCCCCCGTGGTTGTTTTTTGGATGTTTCGGTCACTGTTAGTCATCTGTGAGTCGTCGTGTTGGTGCGGCCGCTGGCCTGCGGATGTTCCCCATCATCATCGCCGTGGATTGCACGCTGCCTTCCCATCAATTTGACTCTCATCCTGGCCTTGGAGGACAGCTGCGGGGAGTTAGTTTTGGGGCCTTAGCGAAAGCTTTGCCCGGCATTTGCCCGTGCCTGGGGGCGTTGTCGCGGCCGCCAAATCCATTTGTTATTGCCAGGTGAAGACTTGGTCTGATCCTCCGTGGACAAACGGATGATGGCGGTGTTGTCGTCGCTCCCCCTTAGAGGCATCATTCTGCATGACATTCTATCTCTACCCGGGTTACTAGGCAATCGGTGATATGCGTGTGTCCTTGGTGACCTTTTTTTCCTGTAGGTTTCAGTAGTGTTAGGTCGTGTTTGATGTGTGTTACATTTCCGTTCTGGTAGCTTGTGGTGGTTCTTGTAATTCTGCGCTTTGGGGTCGCTCATGAAGTCATTACTGCTTCGACGCTTGCTTGCATGAATGGGGGTAAATTATTGGAGGAGAACTTTGAAAAGGTAATAATTATAGTATCCGATCACATAGCCAACGAATTGGTTGCAGAAAATCTCAGAAGATTGAGTTAGGTACTTAAATTTGGGTCTATCTATAAATTGTCAGTTTGTACATGATTTTAAACCCTGAAACCTGTCGATGTTCTGCTCGAGGTCTCCTATCCATAGGATTAGATCAATTCAATCAAGCCCACGTAACAAAAATACTAATTCAGAATAAAATTAAATGTTCGATGACAATGATCTGGAATAAAAAATCAAATATTCTGAAATATTGTTCGGAAAATGTTCCGAAATAATGTCCCGGAACAAAAATCAAATGTTTCGCAACAATGTTCTGGAACATTTTATTTCGGAACAAAAATCAAATGTTACAGAATATTTTGTTTCGGAACAAAAATCAAATGTTCCGGAACATTTTATTTTGATCTAAAAAATTGCATAAAAATATATAAAATATAATATTCTATAGGAAAATATAAAAAATCGTCAACCAACTTTCTGATGTCACGAGGGCTTGCAAAGGTGAGATCAACGATGGCGTCCAACGGGAGGTCGCCGGTGTCGGTGGAGAAACACATGAGCGGCTCCAGGATTGATGACTCGTCACTGCTTGGTGGCTTGGATGTAACGTTCCGGTCCCAAATATGGCTCAATTCCACTTGCACGTCAGGCTCAACCCTGTTTACGCTTTCGTCCTCGCTTCGTACAAAAGGATTAATCCGAAGGTTTGAAATGCATTTGGCCTTTGGGTTTATATGTTAGTGAACCTCACCCTAGACTAGCAAGGTGACTATTCTTCCACAACACTTTTCTCCCTACATGGGCCACAACTGGACTCAATTCATCCTTCTCTTGGACCGGGATGTGACATGCACCCCCTCTTAAAGGATCCGATGTCCTTGTCGGGCACTCGGCAATATACCTGCACACACTGGGGCAATTAACTAGGAACTTTCCCTCTTAGCACACGTCTGTGTGTCAAATGCTGGCACATATGCCATGCCGTGTGACCATCTAGGGTCCACATATGTCATGCGCCATATGTCCGCGCCCCTAACTCGCACGTGCCTGCATAACCATGAGGCTCAGCCCTACTCTGATACTAGTTGTAACATCACAGTCCCAAATTTGGCTCAGTCCCACTCGCATGCCAGGTGGAACATGCACTCGCATCAACCCACGCTTTCGTCCTCACTTCACGTAAAAGGGTTAACCCGGGGTATGCAATGCACTTGGCCCTTTGGTTTATATATTGGTGAACCTCACTCTAGACTAGCAAGGTATGACTATTCTCCCACATCACTTGTCTTGCCCCTACATAGGCCACAACTGGGCTTAATTCATCCTTCTCTTAGGCTGAGATGTCACATTGGAGCCGCGACCTCTCAGGCACTCGTTTTTGTGCGCTGAGCCCAAGACCGTTGCTTGAGTAAGGCGGGCGCCAACCAAACACCAACAGTTGAAGTCCAAGCATGCTCAGGCTGAGGCAGATCTTGACGGGGGCAGCAACCAAATAGCCCCATAATTAAGGATGGATTCAGATCGTATACGCATGGAATCGAATTCGTATAGCACTATTTATCACAATTTTAATTCAAATTCGAATACAAATACGAATAGTTTGAATTTGGAGTCGCATTCGGATACTTACTCGACTTATAACATACGTCATAGCGAGTATCAATTTGTTTTATTGATGGTTTTACAATTGATAAAAAAATTATGTTAAATAATAGATATCCTATTGAAAATAACATATTTATTAATAAATAATTAATAATAAGTATAAAATAAGTATTTCCATAAATATATATCATTTAATAATAAAAATAAGTATTAAATAAGTACATTAATACATTTAAACATAATTTATTCATTTAATAAATAATATAATGTATTTAAAATTAATATGATTAGCCATATTAAAGTTAATTAAATTGTATCATTATATATCACTAGTAATATTAGGTTAACATAATTAGTCATTTGTCATATAGATAATTTTTAATAGTTTAAATGGTGTAAATAATTATTTTATTAGCAATATTAAAATTAGCATCATTTGTAATTAGTATTTGGTATTAAAAATAAGTTTTAGATCGAATCATTGGGTACTTTATTCTTTACGGATACGGATAATGTAGGATATTTCACATTTTTGTCGAATGCGAATCTGGAACCGGATAGAGAAAAACATTGAAAATCGGATTCGGATACATTCATTTGACATCCATATAAAATGAATATGAATACGGAGATCCATATTGCCATTTTTAGTGGATACAAATTCGGTTAATTCGGATTTCCAGACATCCATATCCATCCCTACATAATGAATGCATGGAAGAAGTTAAGGAGTGATTCCACTAAGAGTTATTACGGGCACCAACAACCCAGTTTTGTTACAATCTAATAATTCTGTTTTGTTTCAAAAGAATGCAAAATGGCAGCATGATTCAGGAGAAAAATGCTAAGTCGGGCTTCCACTGAGATCAAACTGGGACACCAACAATCAAACGCAAAACAGTGCTAGCAATTGCCATTGCAGATACAATGATTTTTTTTCTCTTTATTTTGTGTACTCTGCTACATCGGCGCATCTGCAACTCTTTTGTCCTTAAGCATAAGAATTTTCTATATTATTTCTCTCCAAACAGTAGGATGGTTACATTACGTGTAATAACATGAGTAGCGAGTTTGGTAACAACCATGGTCCAGGTGGTCTCGATTTTTTCTCTTTATTTTATGTTCACAGGAGCAGTTTTCCGGCTCCATGCTACAGTCAATGTGGGAGAGGTGGAGTCGGTGAAGCTGAAAAATCTGACTCCCCCCCGTTTCGGTGAATCGAAACAATGGTACAGCCGGAGCTATACAGAGCCTGCCTAAACTATCCTTTAGCCCTCCACAGCGTGGTGCCGGAGTGATGCTAGAACCGGAGAGAGAATCTCCCGGCACCGCTCCCACCACTGCAGATGGTAATGCCAGAAGCATAAAAAAAAAATCCTTTGGAGCGCAGCCAGTACATCCGCTGAGGCCCAACACATAAACAAAAGAAGACGATGAAGTTGAATGTCTCCTCTCCCTCTGTTGTGCAGGGTGCTGGTTGGTAGCTTTTTGCTGTGTAGGGCCCACATTTGCAGAAGGTAGTGGAGCATGCCTCAATGCGTTTTTTTGCAATTTAGCCCTTTTTTGTAAGAATTTTACATTCGGACACCCCTACGGAAAGAATCTCAGATATGGACCCTGATCACGGCGCCGTCGGTAGGTTACAGCATGCCACGCGACTTGGTGCCGTAGTTCGCCACGTCAGATCCAGCATGGGCGTGGTAGAAAATATCGGCGCCAATATCCACGGTGCCGTGGTGCACAAATACGGTGCTAACTGCGGCGACGCCATGACGCAGACTTACAGTGCTAATGGCTAAGGCGCCGTTCTCTGGCTAAATACGCCACCGAGCCCGCCCACCTCCTCTCCCCTCTTTGTCTGTTCTTGCGGGAACAGAGAAGAGCCCGCCGGCTCTTCTCTCTCTCTCTCCTCCCTTCCCATCCAGATCCGCGAGTTTCCCACCAAATCGACGAGGAAGATGGCCAAATCCCGGTGAAGCTAGGTAATCTCTCTCACCTCCCTTGATTTTGTTCATTGGATTTGCTTCATTTAGCCACATTTCATGGGAAGGGCACATTGGAACTCTAGCTCCATTTTTTGATGGTTCCCCTTCGGTTTTGGTTAATATCTTAGGTTTATATCGGTCTTGTGAGTGCACTACTACAGAAACCATTTTTCATGTCACCATTTTCACAGCCGGTTTTAAAAAATGGCGCAAAAAATGGTATCACAGTCGGTTTTCTTTCGCCTACCGCTGGGAAAGGTAAAACCGGCTGTGAAAGGGGACTTTCACAGCCGGTTTTTTAGCCGAACCGGCTGTGAAAATCCAGACCTTTTCACAGCCGGTTCGGCTAAAAAACCGGCTGTGAAAGTCCCCTTTCACAGCCGGTTTTCAGCCTGACAAACGCTGATATTTGCAGGTACTTTTCACAGCCGGTTTTCAAGAATAACCGGCTGTGAAAACATATTTTCACAGCCGGTTTGCTCTTTTTATTCGAATAGGTGGTGGGAGATGAACAGGACATGTATAGTTCATCTTTTTTTAAAAAAATCCAGAATTAAAATTTGTAATTAGTATTTCTCCCTCATCTGAACTCCAAATTTGGTGATTCTTTTTTTGGATTTTTTCTAAAATCACGGTATTTCATTTAATGGCTGTTTTTGTATGTTAATTGATATTTTTTCTGATTTTTTCATATGACTTGTTTTCTTCCACCTAAGTAGAGAATAGAAAAATATGTTTTTACATAAAAATTGCTAATGTAACTTCACATTTTCTAATGAAATGGTCAACATAAGATTGTGTCCAAATTTGAGGTGCGTATGAGTTCAAAAATATTATGAGGTATTCAAATCTCAATGTTTAACTAGAGTTGTATGAAACAATGTGAGCGATCTATTCATTTTGTGAACGATATATACTCCAATTTTCTCAGAATCTTATGAAATTTTTATGTCAAGCTTATATATCAATGAAATGATTCTATACCAATTTATACAACTTTTGGAGAAGTTTTAGGTATTATTATCATTATTTTATAATAAGGTTCCAAGTAGAGATTTGAATTATCCCTAGCAAACATTTGAAATTTTCATCTGTCTCTAGGACATGTGCTAGAATGGAACATAGTAGCTTAAATATAGTTTTTACATATTTTTTTGATTTATATTGGAGCTACACATAGTTCAATTTGGAATTACTTTTAATAAACCCACCGAAATTCATTTAAACTATTGAAAATAGTAAATGAGTTCACAAATTATTGGAACTTCTACAAGATAACTTATATGTAATCTAATGTATATAAAAAATATATTGGTATGTATAAGCTATTTATTTCCTTGTGTTGTTGACAAAAAATGGTATCTAGATTTAAGTTTTTTGGAACACTAAATGATGTCAAATGAAAAAGTCATGAATACCAAAGATTCATAACTCATTAAGATCTACAAACTTTGTATAGGTCATTTTTCCATTTGAGAAAATGGTTACAACATGTAGTATAAATTTGACAAACCCCTATGAACTATGTTAGGGGTTTGTTAAAATTGTACCACATGTTGTAACCACTTTGTCAAATAAAAAAATGACCTATACAAAGTTTGTAGATCTTGATGAGTTATGAATCTTTGGTATTCATAACTTTTTCATTTGACATCATTTATGTTCCAAAAACTTGAATCTATATACCATTTTTTGAAATTCAAAAATTAGATTATTCAAACTTTGTCAAATGGAGTAATGACCTATATAAATTTTGTAGATCTTGATGAGTTAAGAATCTTTGGTATTCATGACTTTTTCATTTGACATCATTTAGTACCCCCAAAAAAAATATTTGAATCTCTTAAAATTTGAAAATTCAAATTTAAATAGTTCAATTTAACTCGAATGGGGAAATCACTACAACAACACTTGTAGATATCGATGATATCTACATCTTTTGTATTCACAACTTTGTCATTTGAATTTTTCTAAAATCACTATTTTTTATTTAATGGCATTTGTGTGTCTACTATCTAAAAAAATATATTTGTGTATATAAGATAATTTTTGAAATCTGTACCAAACATATTACATGTAGTCTACTATCTAAAAAAATATATTTGTGTATATAAGATAATTTTTTGCTGGAGCTGTTAACTATGCAATTAACTAAGTATATGCATAAAGAAAGCCAACGCACCGACGGGGACGCGAAAAAAAGAGCGCGCGCGGCCAGGGGCGTCACGCGCCCAACTTTAGACGAAATTTCCCATCTCCTTGCTGCCACATATGGTGGGCCCGCGCAGAGCAAACCTTATCTCTTCAATCCCCAGTTCCCTACCTCTCTTATTTTCCTTTATCTCTCGCATCAGCAGGGAGCGCCGCGGGAGGATGCGCCCTGCCTGATGCGCCCGCCGCCGGCCCGGGAGCTCCTCCACTGCTTTGCTTGTGGCGAAAAGGGATCAGAGAGTATGGCGGATCCATGGCTTGCACGGACCTCTGCGGGCAGCGGCGCGAGGCGGAGCAGCGCGGTGCTTTGCCGTGGGAGGCGAGGCGCGGCGGGGCGGTGTTGGGCCACGCAAAACAGTGCGGCTCATCGAAGCGAGCGCGACGCGAGGCAGGGCGGTGCTCGGTGGCGAGCCGCGCACACAGGTAGATCCAGGTTTTGTTTTTTTTACTGTCAATCGATTAGTCAAGACTAGATCTTGTGCTCGCTTTTTTCAGATTCAATTCCACACAAAAATTGGGAACCCTAGCCGCCACCGCCACCGCCGCCTCCTCCTCCTCCTCCTCCTCCTCCTCCACTCGGGCCAATCGTCGCCGACCCGCTGCAGCGCCACGGCGCCACCAGCCGCCGTCGCAGCTCCTCCCGGTTCCAATCTCTCTCTCACGAGCGAACGTCCGATTTCACTCGATCGAACCAATTCGTCACTGGGTTGGGTACCTGTAGATTTGTCTCATTGTTTTACCTACTGCTCGTTCTTTTCAACTAGATTAAAGACAGTGATTAGTTTTAGCAAGCAGCATCATTTGTATGCGAGCAAGGTTAAATCTTTACATGGATCTTTAGCAAGCAAATTCATTTCTCTGCACAATATTAATTCTGCACTGCACTGATACAACTACCGTGCCCACTGGGGGGCAAAAGGGAGGATACAGGATAGCAGAGGGAGGGGATTTTTTTTGAAACCAATGAGCATTTTTTTAGTACATCACTAATTGGGAACACTGATTAATAGTGATGTAGCTGATTGTACATTCTTTGCAACTAAATTAGTTTCTCGATTTACTCTTTCCATGGATGGTTGCTTACCTTACAAGTAATTCATTTTCCTATGTACAAGATTCGCTCCATGGAGTACTGATCCAAACTTCATCGCTTGTGTCAGCTAGCTGAAACTGAAAATGTCGGACCAAGAACCACCAAAAAAACGCCACGGTTCACTTTGGTGCGGCATCTTCCAGGAGGAAGCAGCCACGGATGGTACAAACTACCTTGAATATGTTCCAGAACTTGTGTTGCATGTACACAAGGTGCGAGAGGTGAAGCCCTGGTGTTACTGCTATTTTCTTGAGCTCCCATCGTCGACCTCAGCTTTGTCCCAGTGCAGCTGCCTATGTCCTTCTAGGCTGCCATTCAATTGTAGACATCTCTCATATCTGGTAAGTTTTTGTCTCTGAATTTTCGTGCCTTACATCACTAATAACCATGATAATGTTCATTCCCTCGTGAAAAATTGAGACTTTTATCTGCTACAAATTGAGTTGCATAATGTAACACAAATGGGGTTCGAGAAAATATTGTCTGAATGGCCTGTGTGATAAAACTGATGGTTTATTCTTCAACTGAAATAAACTATCAGGTTTGCTTTAGTTAGTGTATTCCTGGTTTGATAATTGTGGATATAGTTTCCCTCTGTTCATTTTCTTGTCAACCTGTGTGGCCATTACTCAAAATTGGCTATGTCATTTGCTTGATATATACTGCTCTGCATGATACAATACAGTCCACAAGATGGCAGTGTTACTTCTTTATTACTTTGGTTCTACAATTATTCTTTACAAAACCTAATCTGAGTTCTTCAACTGATAGATTCTCTCATGCTTCAGGCAACTTGGACAACACCATTGATGGTCATTGATTAGCGAGGGCTGGAAATATTTAGTGGAGCAGCAATATTTGTGATGAAATGTATGGATTACAACCATGTATTTAGTGGAGCAGCAACTTGGACAACCATGTATGGATTACAAATGTACTATGCTGGTGATGAAATGTGGATGCATTATATATTTGTGAATTATTGTTGTCAAAATTGAGATATTGTAATTATTTTTTTTAATTCGAAAAAACATATCACAGCCGGTTTAAACCGGCTGTGAAAAGGGCGTCACAGCCGGTTTTTGTTTAGAAGAAAACCGGCTATGAAAATACACTTTCACAGCCGGTTTTTTGGATGAAAACCGGCTATGAAAATACACTTTCACAGCCGGTTTTTTGGATGAAAACCGGCTGTGATAGCGCCTGACGCAGCGGGTTTTGAAGGTCCAAAACCGGCTGTGAAACTATTTTCACAGCCGGTTCATGACGTAAACCGGCTGTGAAAATCAGTTTTCACAGCCGGTTAAAAACCAACTGTGAAAATGCGATTATCAGCGCCACTTAACCGGCGCCACTTTTGAAAACCGCCTGTGATGTGGGCAACCGAACCGCCTGTGATGCTCCTGCTGTAGTAGTGGTGTATACATGCATCATTAGCTTTTTTGTATGAATGAATTGGATGTAAATGGGGGATTAGGTCGTTTGACAGTATACTGCAAAACTGGGCATTTGCCCCTCCTTTCTTTTTGCTAATGGTGTGCAGTGGCTAAAGACAGGTGGAAATAAAGCTAGCCAATTTAGTTCAAAGGGAGAGACTAATCAGTTCTTGTTTAGAGAGAGGGAGAGATTGATCCGTGCTTGTTTAGTGGACAGATTAGACAGAGGGAGAGATTGATCAGTGCAAAGAAATAAAGCTAGCCAATTAAAACCAAAGAAAGATCGTTACTATTAGTTCAATCCATCTTGCTTGCTTAGGTTCTTTGCATCACATTATTTGTTTGTTTATGCATTTATGGAATGATCTCTGTTGTTTTTTGTTTGTATAGATGGATAAACTTGTGATGTTATTTCATGGAGGGGTTGTTAAAAGGAATGCGATAGGTGGTGTTGATTTTGAGAACATGGAGCAGATGACATTTCTTTTTAGTGTTAGGCCATCATTCACTGCCATTGTTGATAGATTGAAACAGAGGTTGAGATGGTTTGGTGAGGGTGTGGATGTGCAATTGCAAGGTGTGATTGAAGTTGGGTCATCACAGGGTCCGCGTATAAAGAGGTCGATATCAATTAGTTGTCAAGATGAGTAGGAGAACTACATGTCAGTTGTCATGGGCAGCGAGGTTAGAGCACTGGATTTGTATGTGCGGACGGTCTCAAGGCAACCTTCGACGACTGGGAATTCTTTGGAACTAAACAACTCATCGGGAATTGGGTCATGTATAGGAGAAGAACCTGTGGTTCATGCTGTTCGTTCAGAGGTTACATTGACTCAGCAAGATCAGTCAGATCAAGATGATAGGGGAGGTGGTGGATTTGATGATAGAGAAGATGCTGGAGTTGATGATAAGGTAGGTGGTGGATTTGATGATAGCGGAGGTGCTGGTGCTGGATTTGAGGATAGGGGAGGTGCTGGATTAGATGATGTTGGTGGACACAATGTAGGTGGACAAAGTCAAGATGGACAAGGTGACTTAGGTGTAGGATTTGCTAATTAACAAAAGTAGCACATAAAAGGATCCTTAGCCTAAAACATGATATCAATCTCGTAATGTGGAAGATGGTGGGTAAATCTTATACCAGCGTTAGGAGCAGCCATAGGAGTTCCCTGTGTTGAAGACACCCGAGCCGTAGAGGAAGTAGGTGTTCTTGTCGGAATAGAGGAAGCAGTGGCGTGGCGAAGACCTTCGGGTCACCAACGGCACTGCCCGCACTGCCCTGGATGGGATCTCGAGCTTCTGCTCCCCTCCAATGCCCTCAGCGATCAGACTCACGGGATGGTGGTTTCTGAGTGTTTTTCCAATGCTAAAACTGATGATTAAACCTCCACCCACGACCTTAATTTATAGGCACTGTGGGGGCAGGGCCGAGCCCTATGTTAGGAAGGTTAGATTTGGGCCTGCTGATCACAGCCCACTAATCACATTGATTAGTTTCCTAATCTCGCTCAGGTGGTTTAAATGCTTTCTTAATATTTGGGTTTATTTCCTTAACAGTGAAGATCACATTTCAAAATCCCAACATTCTCCCACTTGATCGAACTGTTAATGGCTAATGTTCAAATCATTCTAATGTTCACCCTCAGTATAACAGTAAATACCGGACCAATGCGTCGTCAGTAGCTTGATACACTACCGAGACCCCATTACCCACAATCTTACTGAAACACCTCGTTAGAACGCTTATTCATTAGTTGGGAGTTAATAACGGCCCTAAAACCAGGACCTAAAGACTATCCACCAAACCCATATCAGTGACGTGCTGCTTAAACACATTCGGTGGTAAGCCTTTAGTGAGCGGATCCGCTAACATAGCATTAGTTCTTATGTGCTCAATCTTAATGGTTCGATCCTGGCATCTTTCTTTCACAACGTGATACTTAAGATCGATGTGTTTGGAAGCACCACTCGATTTGTTGTTACTTGAAAAGAACACTGCTGCTTGATTATCGCAGTATAACGTTATTGGTTTCTCAGTGCTGTCAATTACCTTAAGGCCTGGAATAAAATTCTTAAGCCACACAGCCTGTCCAATTGCTTCATAACATGCCACAAACTCAGCTTGCATCGTCGACGCTGCAACTAAACTTTGCTTAGAGCTTTTCCATGATATCGCTCCTCCAGCTAGCATGTAGATATAGCCTGATGTAGATTTCCTACTATCCACACATCCAGCGAAGTCAGCATCAGTATATCCCATAACTTCAAGATTATCTGATCTTCTATATGTGAGCATGAAGTCTTTGGTACCTTGACAGTAACGTAATGCCTTTTTGATACCTACCCAGTGGACCTTTCCGGGATTTTTCTGATATCTTCCAAACATTCCGGTAGCAAATGCCAAGTCATGACACGTACAGACTTGTGCATACATCAAGCTTCCGACAGCTGAAGCATAAGGGATATCCTTCATTTCATCTAATTCTAATTGGTTCTTAGGACATTGGGCTTCACTAAACTTATCGCCCTTTGCTAATGGAACAGGTGTGGCCTTACTCTTATCCATGTTAAATCTCTTAAGCATTTTCTCAATGTATGCCTTCTGAGACAATCCTAGTACTCCTTTGGTCCTATCTCGATGTATCTCAATGCCCAGAACATAAGAGGCCTCGCCAAGATCTTTCATATCAAAGTTGGATGAAAGAAAACTCTTTGTTTCATGCAGCATACGCTTATCGCTGCTCGCTAATAGGATATCATCCACATAAAGCACTAGAATTATGAATTTACCACCCTTAATTTTAGTGTAGATACAGTTGTCCACATCATTCTCCTTAAACCCGAATTTCTTAATCACTTGATCAAATTTGAGGTTCCATTGTCTTGACGCTTGCTTAAGTCCATAAATAGACTTCTTTAGTCTACATCCCATTTGTTCCTTGCCCTTCACAACAAAACCTTCCGGCTGTGCCATGAACGTGCAGAAGAAGCCAAAGGCTCAATGGGCTCAGCAGAAGCCATGGCAGGAAGAGGCACCTCGGCCCCAGCTGAGGCCAGTGAATAATGTAAACTCCACACCACCTCGGCCCGAGCAACCTGTGTAGTATGCACACAACAATCGAGGGGGAGGAGCAAAAGAGGCCGAGGAGGCATAGGAAGAGGACAGTTTCGTCCGAAGTCACAATGGTGTTTCTTCCATGGGGTCGAAAAAGGCCACAATACTCATGAATGCCCAGTGGGGCTCAAGAAGAAGAAGGATTTTGAAGAAGAGCATCAACGAGGCCAGTCGCAAGGCGCAATTTACATGGCTTCGGCCCCCAGTCTCTCTCTCATGTCACGCAGGGCTACTGGCCGCAGCAACAGCATTACTTCCTGTTGGCTTCGTAGTATCAGCCGACGTAGTAGTTACTCGCTCCACCGAGGGTACCCCTCTTAACTGCCCCACCACCGATGACGCCAGCAGTCCAACCTTATGACCCGGACAACTTCTAGTTGGTACTGAAGCCGAAGCTTGAGCCTGACGCACCGGCACTGAGGACAGATCAGGGGCCAGCAGGGCTCCACCCCTTCATCATTAATGCCATCTCCGAAGGTTCGAACGAACCTGAACACCTCACAAAGAGACAAAGGAAGGAAGAAGCCTGAAGTGTCAACCAAATTTGTCAAGGCCAGGTCTTCAGAACACCGTGGTCCCACGTCTGCATAACATTCACCGAGAGCGACCTCGAGCTCATGAAGTACCCTCATAATGATCCGATGGTCATCAAGGCCAATATCGGCAGAAATTTGCACAGACTCCTCGGCAATGACATCAGCAGAATACTCGTGGACAATGGAAGCTCGGCAGATATCATCACTTGGTAGTGCTTCACTCAAAGCCAAAAATCCGTTGTACGGCTTCGGAGGAAAGAGGGTGCAAGCCCTCGGTAAGAGAGACTTGAATGTGACCTTCGGTGAGGGACCAACGAGACGAATGGAACTCATCACCTTCGACATCGTTGACATTGAGTACCCATACAACGTGATCTTCGGGAGATCCACTCTCAACAAGTTTTCCGTGGTAATCCACATGGATTGTCTGTGCATAAAGATACTGACAGCGGGCGGAGTGATTTCTGTCTACGGCAGCCAGTGAGAGGTGCGGCAGGCCAAAAGAAATGTGACGGCGGTGATCACCATGCACATGTGATTGAGTCTGACGAAGCTCGGGACAGTGCCGAATGGCGCAAGTTGCCGATCGAACTGAAGGGGAGGGATACCTCGGAGCGAGTCTTCCCCCCTCGAACACACGATGCGAGTGCCATTATGCCAAGACACTCCTCACGAAGCAGTAACCATCGACCGCGACCTCAATGACGCCGACAAACGGAGGTTAATAAATTTCCTTTGTAACAATCAAGATGTATTTGCCTGGTCTTGCAGGGGATCAGCCGGAACGCAATTGAGCATGAGCTCAGAGTCAATCCGAAGGTCAATCCAAGAAGCAGAAACTTCGGCCCATGTCCGAAGAGAAAGCCTCGGCAGCACAGGCCAAGGTCCAGAAGCTGCTAGATGCGAAGGTGATCAGGCCAGTTCAGTACACAGAATGGCTGTCGAACGTGGTCATGGTCCCGAAGAAGAATGGGGAGTGGCGAATGTGCATTGACTTCACCAATTTGAACAAGGCATGCCCGAAGGATGATTTTTTGATGCCTCGGATCGACACTCTGGTCGATGAGGCAGTAGGCTGTGAAATGCTAAGCCTCTTGGATTGTTTTTCTGGCTATCACCAGATCCGAATGAAGCAGTCTGATGAAGAGAAGACAAGCTTTATAACACCCTTCAGAGTATACTGCTTCGTACGAATGCCTGAGGGGCTGAAAAATGCTGGCTCCACATTTAATAGAGCAATTGACGTCATCTTGGGCCCCCAAAAGAAGCGTAACATTTCGGCTTACGTTGATGATGTGGTCGTTAAGAGCAAGAAGAAGCAGGATCACATTGAAGACCTGCGTGAAACATTTGAAAACCTTCAAATGCATGGGTTGAAGTTGAACCCAGAGAAGTGCACCTTCGGCATCACGAGGGGCAAACTACTGGGTTGCCTCATTTCGCAAACTGGCATCTAGGCGAACCCCGAAAAGATCGAAGCTATACATCACATGCAACCACCGAGTTCCAGGAAAGATGTGCAAAAGCTGGCAGGAAAGATTACTTCTCTCAATCGCTTCATCACGAAGTCCGCAGAGAGGAGTCTGCCTTTCTTCAAGGTGCTTCGCAGTAGCACCTTCGGCTGGGGTGAAGAGCAGCAGAAAGCGTTTGACGACCTGAAGCGATATCTCGAGAGCCTCGCCGTCCTGGCCAGCCCAACTCCGAAGGCCAACTCCGAAGGCCGATTTGCTCCTATACATTGCGGCCTCGGAATCAGCCTTGAGCGCGGCGCTTGTTGAAGAAAGGGAGACCAAAATGGGGAAGAAGCAAGTCCCAATATACTTCGTATCGGAGGCATTGTCAGGGTCGAAGCTGTTGTACTCCAAGCTAGAGAAGTTAGCATACACGGTGATCAGGACAAAATGGAAGCTTCGGCATTACTTAGAGAGCCACTGTATGTTCCGCTCAGAGACATGATCGAGAACAAAGAATCTTCGGCCAGAATAGGCAAATGGGCAGCAGAGCTAGCCGAACATACAGTGGAATTTGTGTCGAGGACAGCCATCAAGTCCCAAGTACTGGCAGACTTCGTCGCAGATTGGACCCCTTCTCCGCAGGCCGAGGCCAATTCAATCCCGGAGTCCCTCTGGGAAGTACAGTGCGATGGCGCATATTGCGATAGAGGCGCTGGGGCCGCGGCCGTGATCAAGTCACCTTCGGGCATGAAATTGTGATATGCAGTAAGGCTGGACCACAAAGGCTAGACAAACAACACAACAGAATACGAAGGCCTGCTCTTGGGCCTTTGAAAGGCACGAGCCCTAGGAGCCCGAAGGGTCCTCATAAATACCGACTCCGAGCTCATCGCCGGCCAATCTGACAAGTCAAAGAAGGCACGAGAGCCAGAGTTGATCAAATACCTCGGCGCAGTGAGATCAATGGAGAAGCATTTCTTTGGGTTCATAGTGAAAAACTTTCCAAGAACTCACAACAAAGAGGCTGATGAACTGGCAAAGGCAGCAGCAAGTCTAAGCCCGTTACCCTCGGATGTGTTCTACGAGGTCCTCAAGAGCAAGTCGGTTTACACCGAAGGAGACCCAGAAAGTTATGTCAATGCTATCCAGAGTGAAGACTGGCGAGCCCCTCTAATGGCTTTCCTCCGAGGTCACTATGAGCCCGAAAATGAAAAAGAGGAGAAGCGGATGGCAGCGAAGGCCAGAAACTACTGTATTGTGAACGAATAATTATACAGAAGCGGGGTTTGTGCCCCGCTATTAAAGTGTATATCGCAGACCGAAGGCAAGGAGTTGTTAGCTGAGATACACAGCGGCATATGCTCCTCGCACCTCGGCACAAGGAAGCTCGTCGGGAAAGCATTCAGGCAGGGTTTCTATTGGCCTTCGGCAGTGGTAGATGCAGACGAAGTCGTCAGAACTTGCGCAAATTGCATAATGCATGCACCATACAAGCAAATGAAGTTCAGCTCATACCCCCTGTCTGGCCTCTCGCGCGATGGGTCATCGACATCGTCAGCCCCCTCCCGAAGGCTCCGGGTAACTTTGCGTTCGTAGTTGTCGCAGTTGAGTACTTCTCCAAGTTGATTGAGGCAAAGCCCCTACAGAACATAACCTCGGCCTCAGTGCAAAAATTCTTTTGGCAAAACATCGTGTGTCGCTTCGGAGTCCCAAGGGAAGTCACGGTCGACAATGGCAAGCAGTTTGACAGCTCGGCATTCCAAAGCTTTTGTGCACAGTTAGGAACGAAGCTCTGTTTCGCATCGCTTTACCACCCTCAATCTAACGGGGAAGTCGAGCGAGCCAATGGCATCTTCACTGGCATCAAGAAGAATATCACAGACTTGCCAAAGGGCAAGTGGGTGGATGAATTACTGAGGGTAATCTGGTCTCACAACACGGCCGAATCTCGAGCTATGAAGTTCTTGCCATTCAGGCTATTGTACGGAGAGGAAGCAATGACACCAGAGGAGATAAAGCATGGCTCTTGGAGGACGGTTGTGGAGTCAGCCGAGGACCCAGCTCAAATGGAAGTCACACTGGGTATCGCTGAAGCCATGAGAGAGCAGGCGGTGCTTAACCTGGAGGCCTACCAGGACAAAACGCGCAGATGGCGCAACAAGAAAGTCAAGCCAAGAGGGATCATCACCGGAGACATGGTGTTGACGCCCAAAAAGTCAGGCATTGACTCTCGGAAATTAACACTGTGGCCTGGAAGATTTGCTTCACTTCAGTGCAGGTCCAAAATCTTGAGGTTCGGGGCGTGCCAGTCAATTTGACCTGAAATTGACAAGGTAGAATTTAATCAGTAAACCATAAGAAACTCATCGGCCAAAGCCCCAATTTGTTCCAGCAAAATCAGATCAACATAGTGAGATGTCCGATTTGAGAGCATGAACCATCGGCCTTGCGTCCGATTCGTGAGGATAAATCATGTATTTAAAACAAACCATCGGCTATGAAAACCGAATCGTGAAGATATAACATATTAATTTGAACCATCGACTATGAGAGCCGAATCGGAGATAAACCTAATTTAAACTTAATTCTCTAATATGCATCTTTCCAAAGGCGATAAACAAACTGAACTGTATGTCACTAGCAATCGGATCGATTGCGAGACAGCGTTGCTAGCAGGGCACCGATTAACTTATCTACTCCGATAAATTGACGTATATCAAAGAACTCGTTCAAACAGGTTTATTGTAACTTGCTTATTAAATCTAAATCAGCTATATAGGCAACAAGAACAGATCTATTATGAAACTTGATTTATGATAAAACAGAATAGATCTATCACAGATGTAAGCCGATAAGATAAAATTCACAAGATACGGTAAAGGGTGAGCAGATCTAAACGAAGAAGGGCGATACGCCTCAATCTAAAGCCTAGATGCAACTCGATAAATTGGTGAATTATATAGACGAAGAAGGGCGATACGCCTCAATCTAAAGCCTAAAATAACTCGATAAGTGTCGCACTTACAAACAAACCGGAGGTCAAGATGATGCAGCCCTGCTTGCTGAAGATCTCGACGAAAAGGTTGTTGGCACGTTAGGCCGAAAGTTGTGTTTGATTTTATGGTTGTGTGAATGTCGGGACTCCTATCGGACGAACTCCGATCGGAATCGGATTGTCTCAGAATCGGACTCGGCCTCTGCCCTTGCTCTGTCATGCACAATCTCAGCCGAGTCAAAATCTGGTGTCAACACATGCCCCCCAATTTTGGGATAAAATATTATTTTGTTCCAAAATTCTTCCAAGCAATGATGACTCTGGCAGCGAACATCATATGGAAACTCGCACCCTTCACTGTTGCTACTCTCGAATCCCGTGCGGATTCGGCGCCGTGGCCTTCGGGCGGTTCCTTCTCCCATACGCCCTATAAATGTAGACCCGAACCGTCGTCTCCTTCAACTCGCATCTGCTATCACGCTCGCACGTCCGCCATTGTCACCTCTGCAAGCTCCTGCCCGGCGATCACTTGATCCTCAAACCTCGATCTTTCACCGCGAATCAGGTAAGAAACTTCTCCGCATATGATTCACACCATGCATCTGGATTTTACTGCATTTCCCATGGTGATTTTCTCAATCTGTTCATCCGCATCACTGTTCATTATAGATCTATTCCATCAATGGCGGCTCCTCTTGATAAAGCTACTACCGACCAAGTCCCCGAGGTAAAAAAGCCCAAAACCCTCTTTTAATTCCTGCATTCTTACTCTAGAACTGCCTGGGAGCCTCCACCTCTGTATTTATTATTCTATTTTTCTTGAATATAGCATCTTAAGAACAATCTGGTCATCCCCGTCTCTCATGTCGATGCCGGATATTATCTCGGTCCGATGGGCGACCCCGATCCAACAAACTTGATAAATATGGAATCAGAGAGAATTCCATTCAAAGGATCGGACCTTCAAGTCTCCAATTGGGCAAACTCATTCCGATCGTGGCCCGGCAGCGTCCCAGGATGGCGGAACTGGTTCCTCAGAATGCAAGCCGCCAAGACCTCTTTCTAGGATGAAAACGATATAAGCCAATGTATTACTCTGTCTCTTGCTGATATGGTCAAGGACGAGAATTTACTGGCCGGAACCTCCCTCTTTTGGTCCGATGCTCTCAATGCCTACATATTTGGTCACGGTCCGATGACGCCAACACTCATGGATCAACGCCATGAACCCAAGAAGCTTTCCAACGAACTGAACCACAAACTAGTAGGCACAGGCTCCAAGGGCTGGAAGAAATACGTTGCCGATCACTGCAAAACCGGCACTATCAGAGATAGAGAACATGCAGCTTTCCTAAATATGTGGCTGGAAAGATTTGTATTCTGTGGATCAACCCTTGGCGCGACTTCCAACATGCAAGCAATTGCGGAAGCACTGTCTCGTGGCGAATCGGTCCCTCTTGGCCGTCTTCTTCTCGGAGCTGTCTATCACCTCCTCCCCCAAGTATCGGCCAGACTGTCAGACGGCCAAGCAGTTGGTCATATCGGAGGCCCCTGGTGGTTTATCCAATTATGGTTGCATACACAATTCTGATCTGCTTTCCAATACAACTTCAAGGAATGCCAATTTCCAAATTATTATGTAGAAGAAGAAGATGCAACCACCCGCCGATGCACATCATTCGGAGAAGCAGCATCAGCCTGCCCTGGGTCGAGGCTTGAATCAAAGAATATGGCCACCTACTTTGAAAGCTTTTACCATGGGATCGCATCGGAGCGTTTCAGCTACTTTACTTATGGTGATTCCGATCGTAGCTACGAACTGCCCTTATTCAACATTCAGAATGATCTGGCGTCGATCTTACCAATTCTCAAATCTTTCATCACACCGTCTATTCTTGGTAGCAACATTGCATTCGGCCGGAAGATCACGTCGTACGAATTCTACAATCCATCGGTGGCAGCTCGTCAGTTAGGCTTTGGTCAGCTTCCAATCGGCCTATATTTTTCCGATAAAATCAAGCACAGAGAATCGGTCTCATCATCCCTAGAGATGGACAGGATCTTATCACTTGCTCCTCAGGCCGATTTTGAAATACCGGAATGGTTCTGCACCAGCTTTTCATCCAGGCTCTTCAGAAATTGGTGGAAAGAATTACGTCTTCACATATTCAGACTCCCGGCCATCACCTATTGCACCCTTATAGACTCCGATTTTGAGGCCATGGAAAATCCTGTAAGACTTTTTGAATTCTTCCCATTCATTCATTTCATTTTATTCAAATGAACTCTCCATAATTCAAATACAATCTTCTAACAGCCAACTGAAGAGAATGTGCCATCAGTGAGCAATAGTGGAAAGCCGATCCGATATGCCGTCAGAACTCCGTACCCAAGGATCGGCTCTTCCGCGCCATCTCTCAAATGTATCATGGATGGCAAAGGCAAAAGGAAGACTACCGCTGCCCCCACTAAAGCAAGCGCGCCCAAGAAATTAAAGAAAAGCCATATGGTACGATTTCTTCTCACTTCCGATTCTTCTTTCCGATTTTCAGCTTAGGCAAATAACTCCTTTTTGCATAGCCTCCCGAAAAAAATTCTCGGCCAATCAACATCCAGGGCTGGCGAAGAAACTGCAGAGAAGGCCGCCGAGGGCGCAAGGATGCTTCTTGAGGCAGTATCGGTAACAATCCGATTTTACTTATATCTTGTATTTCTTCTAATAACAAATCGGCAATAACAATTCTTCTTTCAGCAAACAAATATCATATTGCCTGAACCACAACCAGGTCCAGCCCAGGATGTTCAAACAGAATTGGCCCAATAGGTAACCTTAATCCAATCTACATCTCATATAAAGATATATACTTGATCTAAACGATTCATTTATAGACTTCCATTCTGCAACCCATCATCGAGGATCCAAGTGCAAATATCCAATCGGAGGCGATCCCTGAGCAACATATCGGAGAACGATCTGTAAATGTTCAATCGGAGGTGACTCATGAGCAATCAACAACAACTCCACCAATGTCATCTCCGATTGAACCAGCCCAAACACTTCAAATAGAAGCTCCTAGCACTAGTGCCGCTCAACCTCATGTAATCCCCGATTATGTCCGGGAAGGGCAATTCAAGCTGGTACCGATTTATCCTCTTGTGTCAATACTTATTATTTTAATAACATTTGTTCATCGACGTTTTATTTCAGGCACACGATTCTCTGGCCATGAGCTTCGCATCGCTTGATTTAGACGCCGCAATCGGAGAAGAAGAAATCAGCTCTGCACAATCGTCTTCTACCATCTCCGATGAGGTCAAGGCAAAGCTTCAAGAAATGCTGAATCACTTAACCAAGAGCGTTGCCGTTCTTGTAGAAGATGCAGAGCTGATTCATCAAATTTTCAAGAGTTTGAAGGGTCAACTGCCATCGGAGCTGGAGAGTGCAATCATTCCTGTGGCCTTTATTGAAGGGCACCAACCCCAAGTCTCTGCTGCACGTCAAAGAATATCAGATCGGTTGGCTCAACAAGACTTAACCAAGAAGCGCGATGACGGCAGAGATGAACTGAAAGCTATGCAGGCCCAGATCAAGATTTTGGAAGCCAAGCCAAAACAACTTGAGAATCACATGAAGCACCTCCAAGGTATTGAAGCTGAACTGCTAAAACGGCTCAATGAAGTCTGCAAGGAGATGTCGGAGACTCAAGATCAACTCAATCAGATTCCAGCTTCCATCAAATCGGCGCGGGACAACTTGAACAAGCGTTTGGATGAAGTCCGCCAAATCCATAAGAGCATCAAGAACATCCCCGGCTCCGACGTGGAAGATCTAGAAGAAATCCAGAAAATTGACAACATCCGATTGAGCGCGATTGAGATGATCCGCAAATTTTGTAACATTTAAACCCCTTTGGCTGTAATGCTCCGATGACATCTATCATTGATGAACTTAGTTAAGTCCGATGAAGCGGATCGTCGATGAACACTTATTTTGTGAATATTTTTGCCCTTAAGGCGATACGTATCGTATCGGCTATCTTAGACGACATTGCTTAGAATATCGGCTTTAAGAATCGACCCAAATACTTGGATAGTATTTCTTCAAATATTTTTCATTAACCGCTTATGAAAACTCTCCACCTTCCAATGTTTCCAAAATATACGCATTCTCAGGAACGCACCGATTTACACGATAGGGACCTTCCCAATTAGGTGACCATTTTCCAAACTTAGAACGTTTAGTCCCTATCGGCAAAATCAGTTTTCAAACCAATTCTCCTTCGATGAACTCTTTTGGCTTAACCTTTTTATCATAATATCTGGCAACATGCGCTTTATTATTTTCAATGTTCTCCAAAGCTCTCAAGCGGGTTTCAGCCAAATCGTCTAACTCAAAATTCATCAAACTTTTATATTCATCGGCAATTAAGTTTCCTTGTTCTGATATACGTCTTGATCCGATTTTGACCTCCCAAGGCAAAACAGCTTCATGTCCATAAACCAAATGATATGGAGACAATTTAGTAGAACCATGACATGCCATCCGATATGTCCATAACGATTCGGTCAACGTTAGATGCCATCGCCTCGGTTGTTCATTAATCTTTCGCTTGATGATTTTGATAATACTTTTATTTGACGCCTCTGCTTGACCATTGGCTTGTGCATAATATGGCGAAGAATTTAATAATTTAATACCCATACTGGCAGCAAAATCTTGAAACTCGTGAGACATAAACATAGTTCCCTGATCGATCGTGATAGTTTGAGAAATAACAAACCGATATATAATATGCTCCTTAACGAATTCCACCATATTCTTGGAATCGGCAATCTTTAAAGGAATCGCCTCAACCCACTTAGTAAAATAATCTGTCGCCACCAATATGAATTTATGACCCTTGCTCGACGACGGATAAATCTGTCCGATCAAATCAATTCCCCATCCTCGAAAAGGCCATGGTTTGATAATCGGATTCATGGCTGATGTAGGCGCTTTTTGCACATTCCTAAATTTCTGACATTCTTGGCAACCTTTATAATATTCAAAACAATCTTCCAAAATTGTTGGCCAAAAACACCCTGTTTTTCTAATAATCCATTTCATCTTATAAGCCGATTGATGTGCGCCGCAAACTCCCTCATGCACTTCATCCATCATATCTTTAGATTCCGATTTACTCAAACATCGGAGCAACACACCATCAATCGTCTTATAATATAATTGATCGTCGAGCAATACATATTTAACAGCCATGAATCTTATCTTCCTAGAAACCTTTTGTGATGGATCCTTAAGATAATTTATAATTCCATACCTCTTGTATCTCCGATTTCCAGCTCTATCATCATGATCTCATGAAAACGTCGATAGCCGGAAGCAGCTTGTGCCAAATTATTAGCTTCCTGATTCTGAGCCTTGAGGATATATTCAATATTCACCATCACAAATTCTTTTAACAATAATCGGCATTCTTCAAAATAACGAATTAAAACATCATCCTTGCATTCATATTTACCGATTAATTGATAAATCACCAACTGGGAGTCTCCAAAAATCTCAACAGCTTCAGCTCCGATTTCCAACAATAACTTTAATCCCTTCAGTAATGCTTCATACTCAACCCGATTATTTGTGAAACTTGGATCCATCGGATAGCTGAATTCAAAATTTGCCCCCCGAGGCGAAACAATAACGATTTCGATGCCACACCCTTGGCCACACGAAGACCCATCAAAGAATAATGTCCAAGGCATCGGCTCAACCATTTTAACTTCATCTCCGATGTGTTGTGTTACAAAATCAGCCATCACTTGTCCCTTGACTGCTTTAGCCGATTCGTATTTTAGATCAAACTCTGATAATGCCAATATCCACTTTCCGATTCTTCCTTTCAGCATCGGCATGGATAGCATATACTTGACCACATCGGTTTTGCAAACGATTGTGCACTCAGATGATAGCAAATAATGTCTCAACTTAGTGCATGAAAAATATAGGCATAAGCACAATTTTTCAACCGGTAAATACCTCGTTTCTGCATCAATTAATTTCTGACTCAAATAATAAACCACTCTTTCTTTACCTTCAAATTCTTAAATAAGGACCGATCCAATAGACAACTTATCGGTCGACAAATATAATCGGAATGGCTTATCTTTCTGAGGTGGAATCAAAGCTGGCGGTGTCATCATATACTGCTTTATTTCATCAAATGCCTTTTGTTGTTCTTCTCCCCACACGAATTCTTCATCGGCTTTCAATTTCAGCAGCGGAGAGAAGGGACGAATTCTTCCAGATAAATTTGAAATAAATCTTCTGACAAAATTAATCTTACCGATTAACGATTGGAGACTCGTCTTATCGGTGGGTGGCTTAGCATCCTTGATAGCTTTCATGTTCTTCTGTCCGACTTCAATGCCTCTTTCATGAACCATGAAACCCAAAAATTGCCCGGCCGATACTCCAAACGCACATTTGTTAGGATTCATCTTCAAACGATGTTTTCTTGCGCATTCAAGAGTTTCTCGCAAATCGGCCAGATGCTGCTTGTATCCATCGGACTTCACCACCACATCATCAATATAGATTTCAACAATCCTACCGATCAACTTATGAAATATATAATTCATAGCCCTTTGATATGTGGCGCCAGCATTTTTCAAACCAAAAGTCATTACAACCCATTCATATAATCCAAGCGCACCAGGACATCAGAATGCAGTTTTAGGAATATCTTCTTCTGCCATAAAAATCTGATTATATCCTGCATTACCATCCATAAAACTAATCACCTTATATCCTGAAGCGGCATCGACCAACATATCGGCGATCGGCATCGGATACCCATCCATCGGAGTTGTATTGTTAAGATTCCTGAAATCGACACAAACTCGCAATTTCCCATTTTTCTTGAAAACAGGAACGATATTAGATATCCATTCAGCATATCGGCAAGGTTGAATAAACTTAGCTTCATATAACTGAGTTATTTCGGCTTTTATTTCTTTATCTAATTCAGGTTTAAATCGTCTCGGCGCTTGTTTAAAAGGCCGATACCCTGGTTTGATCGGGAGCCGATGTTGAACAATAGATCGGCTTAAACCTGGCATTTCGTAGTATTCCCAAGCAAAACAATCTCTATACTCTTTTAGTAACTTTATTAATTCTTGCTTAAACTCAGGATCCAACTTTGCACTTACATATGTCGGCCAAGGTCTATCTCCTAAACCTATATCTATTTCCTCTAAGTCATCGGCCGACATAAACCCTTGACCAAGTTTACCTTCATCTTCAACAAAATCATCCATTAATACAAACTTTCGGAGACGACTGCTTGGATCGGCTTTAACCCATCATCGGACACTTGGATGAAATCGCCTTCCCAAACTTTGCCCGATAAGCATTCAATCCCTTCGAACTCCCAAACTGTCAAATTGGCGGTAGCGACGCTGACCGATTCGTCGGCTTGGATAGTCTCAATGTGATCTCCATGCCATTGGATGAGACATTGATGCATAGTAGATGGCACACAACAATTGGCATGAATCCAATCACGTCCAAGGAGCAGACTGTAAGACCCTTTGCTGTCGATGACGAAGAACGTAGTAGGAAAAGTCTTGTTCCCGATCGTCAATTCAACATTTAATGCCCCCCGAGCCGGTGATGGATTCCCGCCAAAGTCCTTGAGCATCATATCGGTCTTGATTAAATCATCAAGGCCTTTACCAAGTTTTCGATATGTAGTATATGGTATCAAATGCACAGCAGCTCCTCCATCAACAAGCATTTTAGTCATCGGCTTGCCATCAACATACCCTTTAACGTACAATGGCTTTAAATGCCGATACTTTTCATCAACTGGCTTTTCAAACACAGCTTGTTGAGGTTGCAGAATCAACTGTGCCATAGCTTCCTCGAGTTCATCGGCTTCATCATCAGTTGAACTAACATTGTACTCAGCAGGCAGCACAAAAACCATGTTCACCGATGCCGATGGTCCATCATCATCACGCCTAGGCCTAGCTCTCCAAAGTTTGGAATTATTTTCTCCCTGGCGCTTTTCCTTGAGAAGCTCCTTGAATCGGAGACGCTGAACTCTTCTTTTTTGCGTCTTAGACAATCCGTCAGGACACCATTGCGGATTGACCCCTGGGCGCAGTTCCGATTCAACTCCCAAGTCTTCCTCCGATTCCTGTGCATCATCTGGCTCTTGAACAATTTTCTTTTTTCTGTACACCAAACGATCATACACAGAAAGACGGTCTCCTTTACAATTTAGGCAATCATCATACCTTCGGTGATCATCGTCCCATCGGTCATAGCACCGATTTTCATACTCACGCTGATCATGGTATTCACGCCAATCTTCTCGTTCCTGTTGATAAGCCACCTCATCATGCCAACTGCATCGGCGTCCAAAATCCAATCGGTCATGAACAGAATGACGTGGTCTTTTTGAATCCTTGTAACTTTCATACCGATCGCTGCACTCTGGACAATCGTAGATCGATGGGAGCCTTAACTTTTCATTCCAGCAGAACCTGAAGAACGGACATCCCCAATGGTCTTCATTATCAAATCTCTTTATTGGAGGACTCCGATCTCTTTCCTGCTGACGCACATATTTGTCAATAAGCTATCCTGATGTGACTCTAGGCTTCTCCCTGCGTCGGTGATCTTCCCGATAGTGCTGATGATTCCGATTTTGTACGTCATCGGCCGTCACTTGGCAATCTGGATCAACAGCTCCCGATTTCTTCGCATTCTCCGACGTCAAGACTTTAGCTTTCAACTTTCTGTCAGGTGCTCCGATTTCAACCATATTTTGAGGGAACGGATGCCCATCAAGCTTCATCGGTTTCTTACCAGTTTCAACTTTGATAATCCCCTTCTCAATTGCCGATTGAATTTCATTGCGGAAAACTTTGCAATCATTAGTATGATGAGAAACTGAGTTATGCCACTTACAATATTTCTTTTTCTTCAACTCTTCGGCAGAAGGAATCTGTTGACGCGGAAAATCGGCAATCGTATCCTCAGCGAGCAACACAACAAGGCCAGGGAGATCTGCTTCACTCCGGTGCTGGTCCTGCACTTTGTCCAGGTTCGCGGCGTGCCAGTCAATTTGACCTGAAACTGACAAGGGAATAAACAGTTAAATTACTCTTTGATTGTGCCGGCTCTATTCCAGACGGTAGATGCACGTTGGATTTTAGCCAAGACCCAATCAGGCTTGTATCGGCCGATGCCAATCGGACCTCATAGATGACATCAGACATTGAATCGGACCTCAGAATCGGACTAATCAGGATCGGACCTTGATTGATGTGACAGATCAGCCTTTAAATAATAAAATAAAGCATGAAATATGGCCGATATGCGAGTAACGGATCAGCTATGCCTTTGAGCAAGATATTAAATAATCAAAGTGTGAGCCGATACGTCGTCCATCCTGCCTAGTTGTCGGTTTGATTCATCTTATCGGACCATCTAGCTAACCAATCGGACCAGAACTGTTTCGACACGGTTTCACAGACGGATGCAGCGCACATACTCCAGCTATGATCAGACCAGATAGTTAAGCAATCAAACTCGACTCACCAACTCAACAACTAAACAAGATGCTCGCACAGGTAATTAGTCAGATTAAGCAAATAAACAATAAAACAGTAACAAGATCGTTCCGATATTCAAAGCTGTCTTTGAATAGTCAAAAGGAATCTAGCTCCGACGCAGGGAATCTAAATCAATCTTGACGATCAAAGATCAATCTTTAGTATGTTACGAGGATCTAGCTCCGACGCAGAGAATCTAAATCAAACCCAACACCCAAAGAACAACCAGATAAAGCTGTGAAGATGAATCGGACCTAGAACGATATTGTAAGATAAGTATTGCTCGAATCGGACTAAACCAATGCTCATAGCTGTTGAAGAATCAGATTAATTCACATGGCGTAGATCTAAATCAATCTAGCAACTCCAAACAACCGCATAAGCTGCCTTCTAATAAACAAGATGAATCTAGCTCCGACGCAGGGAATCTAGATCAAGCCCGAAAACTAAAAGAACAACTCGGTAAACGATTATCTACTGGATAATCAATAGAGATCTAGCTCCGACGCAGGGAATCTAGACCAATCTTGATGATCCAAAGATAAATCGGTTGAACAGCATAAACGAGAAAGGGCGATGCGCCACAATTCAAAGCTTACACTAGTTCGATAAGTTGACAATCTTACTGGTAAGCCGGAGATCAGGAACTGATGCAGCCTGTCCACCAATGAGTTCGTCGATCTACTCTAACCTACTCCTAGAGTTTTGGTGTGAAGCCGGGTTGTATTGATTATGAGAATAGTTCTTTACAATGGACGAGGGTTTATATTTATACCCTGGTCATGAGGAGTCCTGATCGGACTTGACTAACTTGCAGATAAAGTAAACTAAATCTAATATAAAATGGGATTCTCAATATGCCTTCTGAAAAGGAAAATAGTCCCCGCTCATGCTACGCTTCCCTCTTAGCCAATGCGCCCTCCTTCATTCATCATTAGATCGGAATTTCCTGCTTATCGGACCTCTTTTCCTGCATCGGCTTCCTTCTCCGGCATTATCTGTTTGACCATTCAACGGGCCCACTGCGCAGCGCCAGCCTCACTACGTCACCATCTGACTCAGCATATCCGGTGCGAAAATCTGGTGTCAACACATGCCCCCCAATTTTGGGATAAAATATGTTTTATTCTAAAATTCGTATCTGTCATCATAACTCCTTCACCGATTTTCGTGCTGAGACTTTCCATCCTTGCACTGTGCGGCTCCTCGATTTTCGGGCCACAGCCGTTTTCTCTATAAAAAAACCCGCCGGCGGCCATGCTGTCCACTTCTCCTTCTTCGCCAAGAACCCGTACTGCTTATCTTCTTCCTCCTCTCTCCCGAGCAACCACTCGCATTCATTCAAACTCAAATCAAAATCTACTCAAATGGCCGAATCATCCTCCATGGGCGTCCTCCATTCTTCCACATCCGCTTCCCTCTCAGCATCTGCTCCTGCAAGTTCATCAGCGGCAGCGCTCTCCACCATGGCAGCAGCTATGACCTCGACAATGGCGGCGGCCACGACCTCTACAATGGCGGCAGCAACAAACTCTTCAGCCTCCTCTTCATCGACCCTCTTCGTTTCAGGTTCTTCCTCGACGCCCGCAGGATCATCAGTAGGAGAAGCACGCCATCCAATCCCGGAGGTATTTTACCGAATCCGAACCCATCTTCCGTATTTCTAAGATTCGGCTTTTCAAACTTGTCCTCATTTCGCATTTTTTCTTCTAGGCCATTTGTGCCCAAACCCTAATCTCCGTAGGCGATGTCCGAGGGGCTTATTTTCTCGATCCAATGGGAGATCCGGACCCCACAGAGTTTATTAATCTGGTGACCTCGCGCATCCCATTCAAGACCTCTGGATTTGATGTTGAGGATTGGAAGAATGCATTCCGCTCTTGGCCGACAGTTCTCCCCGGATGGAAGGACTGGTATCTGAGAGTATCGGCCTCCAAATCTGCAATCTGGGATAGATTAGACATCGCCCAGTGTATCGGCCTCAGCATCGGACCCATCGCCAAGAATGAGAACCTCCTGATCGCCGCATCACATTTTTGGTCCGATGCAATGAATGCTTTCCTCTTTGGTCATGGTCCGATGACCCCAACATTGCTTGATGTGGTCATGCTCCTAGGTCTCAACGTCACCAGTAACAAGTGTCCTCTCAGACTCAATGTCAAACTCACTCATCATTTCAAGACCAAAAACTCTGGCGGCTGGAAAGGATACATGGAGAGCAATCATCGGATCGGACCCGTGACTGATCGTAAGCATGTGGCCTTTCTGAATATGTGGTTGGACAGATTCTTCTTCTGCGGCACCACTCTTGGTCCGACAGCCAACTTTCAACACTTGGCTGAATCGCTGGCAAGTGACAAATAGAAAGCTTGCGTAGAGGGTTTTATCGAAGTTGCTCTCATGTGTTTAAACTTCAGTGCAGCATGCTTGCCTATGCATGTTACCGTGGCTGTTACGCGTTCTTAATTAATAAAAATAACCAATGCAATGCAAGCAAACCCAAATGTGACGGAGTCCGGCCTCTTTGGGCTAGTTGTGTATGTCTGTCGATCCGCCCGGCCAGAGGATGGTGTTGTGAAAACATGGCAATGTGAGCGAGAGCAGTGGCTGCTGGGGTTGCTGGCTCCGAGCACGCGGGC
>CM014277.1:7302107-7385140 GCA_004135705.1 Alloteropsis semialata | reverse complement strand
CATGAATATTGTATGGAAGTGCATACATACGCGCATGCCTGTACGTGCATGCCAACTTCCAATCAAAGCATGGCATTTCTGTCTTTATTTCTGTAAAGGAAAACGGCCAAAAAACAAGGCCATGATGACTTACGACATCAGACCAAGAAGGCCCGAGTGGTTGGCCCCGGACGCAAGCTTGTCCGAGCAGACTCCCGACAGGTTTCCGTCTCGCCCGAGTGGTTTCTATCCCGCTCGCTCGACTGGTCTCCATCCCACCGCGCCGGAGTGGTTTCCGTCTCGCCCGAGGAGTTGCTCCTTCGCCCGGCAAGCTGCTCGCCCGACCGGTTTTCCGCAGCGCCCGAGTGCTCTCCGATTCGCCCGACAAGCTGCTCCATCACCCGACAGGACTCCGATTCGCCCGACAAGATCTCCGTCTCCGACTGGTTCGCTCCTTCGCAACGAAGCAACCACCGGGAAGACCGAAGCACCCGGAGTCAAGCTGCTACACTGTGCCAACCACTCCCTGACGCAACTGACACCAGCAGGACATGGCTACAGCGCTCGGAAGGACGACGGGCCCCACAGCATGGGCGGGCACTTCTCCTTCTTTCCCGTCTTACCCTTTGACTGTACTCTTTCTCTTATTCTTTACTGGCTCCCCTTGAGCTATAAAAGGGAAGGCCAGGCCTCCTGCGTGAGGCAAGATCGACTCTTTTCCTCCTCTCTCCTGGGCCTCCTACGGGAGGCAGGGAGCCTCTTTTCTCCCCCGAGGAGTACTCTCCCTCGATTTTCTTCTACCTCCAGCCGGTCACCGCACCGAGCTCGACTCGCACTCCAGAGACTTGGGAGCTAGTCCCTCTCTCGCCCTTTTTGTACCCCCTACTACAAACCAGTGCAAATAACACGAGCAGCACGAACTGGACGTAGGGTCTTACACCCCCTGGGTGGCCCGAACCAGTATAAACCCCCGTGTCCTTTTGCACTACCACCCGAGGCCCGACGCGCGCTCCACGATCTTATTATATGCCGGCGGTAAAGAACCCCGACAACTACCATGCAAGAAATGGGCTTTTTAATTCAAGAAAGCTAGGCAAACGCTAAAATTACCGAACACCATGACTACAAGGAATTACACAGTTCAGAAGGCCGCCCGTGTCTCAGCAACTAAACAATTCCAGAATAGCTTATGGTAACGGGACTTTTTGGCTATGACAAAGCTATCAGTTAAAAAGATCCATGAAAATACCGATCAGCTCTAAGATTCACGCAAAAACATGCAAGCATATGTTTAGCAAAATATAACCGTATTCTAAACTGTTAAAGTTTTGCCCTATTACAGGAATTCTGCACAGTGTTCAGGGTGATTCCTCCGAATCACTCAGATGAAGACCAAGTTTTCTGACAAACGGTTCCACCAGTGGGGTAAGACTATCAAACATTACCTCAGCTTCTGACGCCGAGCACTTGAAGCCTTTGGAGAGCAGAGAAACGTCCAGATCAGGGATGTGGCTTTTCAAAGCCCCGATGGTGTGAGTTGCAGCAACGCAGGCACCTTCCATCAGCCTGGACTCCAAGGACGAACTGCGTTTCTCTGATGCTTCAAGACGAGCGGTCAGATCAGCCACATCTTTATCCCGAACGGCCAGTCTTCCTTCCAGATCCGAGTTTTTCTTCTTGAGCACCTCAATGCTCTTGGAGTCAGCTATAGGGTCAAAGGCAGCATGTGAACAAAAGTTCGAGGATAAAGACTCAATAAGCGAAGCGTGAGATTTAAAGCATGTACCTTCTTTCTCGGACTGGAGAACAGTCACCTGGGCTCCCAGTCTGATCACAGACGCTTCTGCAGCAGAGGCACGAGCGTCTAGCGAACGCCATTGCTCCGAAAGCGCGCTAATGATCGGGCCCAGGGGCATTGGGATGGGTCCCACAATCTCTGCAGTCTTCTCTGAGCTGTCAGGTTGTGCTCTCGAGTCTAGCTCGGGAGTTTTCTCTTTGGCAGATGGTTTGACAGGAGGAGAAGCTGTGGGATCGGGATGCCTGAATTCCCGAACAATCAAATACAGTAAAAACAACATTTAAGAAGAATGTTCATACATAATCAAAGATTGTCAAAGCTCTTACTCGGCCGTCGGGATTTTGACTTTAAATCTCTTGGCACCAGGAATAAGCTTTGATGATTGTCTGGTCGGACGATTTTCCTGTCGAGAAATCTCCCGATCACGTTTAGCTTTGGTTATGCGATCAAAAGCTGCGAATAAACGCCCGAATACGATCATGCTCGATACCTGGGCAACAGGACGAGGCGGATCACGACTGGGCTGCTGATCGGCTTGCCCAGGCAATTCAAGAACTCCCGAATCCAGAATTGTCCCCTCCACACTGCGAGAGTGTTTCCGGGTTCGGGGGATAATCGCTTGGGGGCTGCTCGGGACCTCTTTCTCCAAACCAGGTGATGGTTCAGGTCGTTCGCTGGTCGGGGCCCCGGTGCCTTGGTCAACGTGCTGATCTCCTTCCTCTTCAACGTTGATGGCACCACTCTGGGCGGGGGCATCAATGATAGCTGGGGCCTGGTCGGGAAAAAAGAGATATATCATATCACTATTAAACAAGAAAGAGCTTTTTCTGAGTAACAGTTTACCTTTGGAGGAGGGTTGTCAGCGCTGTAGGGTGCTGGGACGTTTTCCCAGTCCGGGAGATCAGCCCCGAACATCTTCTTCAGGCGTATAGCCACTTCTGTCTCTGGGACAACTGCTAGTTAAGAGTCATGAATTCAAATGACCGAACTAACTCGGAAAAACAATTGAACAGAAAAACAAGTGCTCACCGTCGGGTTTCATTCTGTTCGGGTCGTTGTCGCCTCTAAATGTCCAAGCGTAGCGGTCATGAGTCATGAGCGGAATGAATCTCCATCTAATGAAGATTTCTGCTACGTGAACCGCCGTCAGACCAGCATTGCGGAGCTCCAGGATCCGATCAATGTGCTCTTGCATCTCCGGGGTGATCCTTGGCAGGGCTTTGGCCTCATCCTTGAGATAGGGCATCAAATACTTCCCTTTTGCCAGTGAGGCTTGGGGAAGGGTGATGTAAAACCAGTGATGTTCATATCCTTTCCAGCAATCCTTAACTGGGAAGGGGATGTACATCTCCCGATTTCTCAGGGAAAAACCGATGGACCCGAGCATCACTTGTTTCTTGTAGTATGAAGGGCTATAAAAATATCTCCACAGCAACAGTGAAGGCTTGATCCCTAACCAGGCTTCGCACAGAAAGGTAAAGACGCCAAGCATTGTCAAAGCGTCGGGCTTAAGGTGCACAAGCTCTATCTGGTAATGCTCGCAGATGCTGTGGAAGAAATCAGAAGGAAAAACCCCGAATCCACAGTGGAAGAACTCCAAGAACACCACCATCTCGAGGGTGTCGGGGGTTGGATACAGCTGACCTTTGGCATGACGACGAGGGAAAAGTTCGGTGTTAGGGAGTAATCCAAGGTCCTCCAGCTCCTGCAGCTGCTTGGCCGTCGTGGTTGATTTGTACCAGTACTCATCCGAGGTCGGGATCGTGTTCCCACTGTGGAGTTCTCGTCCGGCGGCGACGCTGCTTTGGCCCCCTGTGGACTCAGTGCCAGAAGATGATTGGTGCGTGGACGCCATGGCGATTGGAAGTTAGCAGGGTTGGAGGAGCAGGTGGACGAGGGAAGAAAGCGGTTGAAAATGGCGAGTGTTTTGTGGATGCGAACGAGGAAGACGAAGTCCCAAATAGATCTCAAGCGGCGCGCTTGGGGGCTTTATGGTTCTGCAAGGGAGCACGGACCCCGAGAAACCTGCCCTTGAGCCGCGCAATCCGCAGTGACTGTTGGGTCAAAAAGATTCTTTCCTTTTTCTGCGGCACGCGTCGTTTCGAAAAATGTGCAGGTCAAGTTCAATGCATTTAGGATTGTTGGCTTACAAGGGAAGCTATCAGTTTTAAATGACCGAACACTTGAAACGAGGAAATGCCCCGATCATGTCTGACCAGGGTCAAATTTCTCGAACACACTGAAGAAAGTTACTTGGTTTGATTAGAGAGACTTGTGTTCGGGATTTTATTTCTGAACTTACAGTTTCGTAATCAGATTAACATAGATAATTGTTTGAACACAGAGAAAAGGGACTATGATTACATCCATCAAGTGAGATTTCTTCATTAAATCCAAAAGAGGAAACATTTCACAATGGATTGATAACTATCCTGAAGTCAAAATACTAAAACACCCTGATCTTGGGTTGATGATTGACAACCAATCTGATCAGGGCGATGGTGTGCTCGCCGGTGGATCATCATCTACCGCGTTCTCTTCTTCAGAGTCGCTGACGAGATCCACGAGCGCTCCGTCTCCAGGGATCCCGATCAGGTCGCGGTTCAGGGAGACGAAGAGGCGCCGGGCGAGTTCCTCGTCGCCGCTGGTGTCCACCGGAGCAGAAGACGAAGATGCGCCTGCGTGCGCCGCCTCTGGCTTCAGCCGGATTCCGCTCCCTCCTTGCTCTGGCTCGTCGTCGGAGGAGAGGGAGACAGGAGATGCCGGGGCTGGGGAGGAAGACGCAGGGCGTTTCCCGGCGGCAATGCTCGACGGAGCAGCCTCGGGAGATGGCGGCGCAACCACCGGAGCCTCTTCCTCTGGTGGCTCGACCTCGACTCCTTCATCCCCATACCAGGGGAGGGCCAGGAGCGGAGCCTGAGGAGGAGCAGTGGGTGATGTCGTCGCCGGCGGGTCCTCCGGCTTGTCGGGCGTTTGTTCGCCGGAGTTGCGAGGGGAGTCTCCGAAAAGGAGGCGAGGAAGCTTGAACTTGCGGCTGAGCTTTTTCTTTCCCATGGCGAGGGGAAGAAGAAGGCTTAGAATGGAAGGTTCAAGTACGAATCAATCCAGGAGATCTGATATTTAAAGATGCAGGGGTGCGACGCTTCGCGCGAGAATCGAGGAGCCAGAGCAGAGCCGTATCGCGTGCGCTGCTAGAGTTTCGGGAGACGTGCGGAGTGGGTTTTTAATGCACTGGGCAGCAGTTACATCAATCCTGGGGCGTTTCACTTTCCAAGACGGAACAGTTCTTTTTTATTATTATTATGGCTGATATTTTTCTTTGACCTTATCATTCAGATGCAGGTTTCTACATTCAAGAGTTCGGGAACTTTTCTGGCTCTCATGCACAAGTGATTGACGAGGTATTAACATATCCAGAAATCACCCGAAGAGCAAAAAGACCAGAAGGCTATTGAACAATCAACCTTTTCTGAACAAGATAAGCTCGGGGGCTACTGTTGAGGCCATAATACCAGGGTGCCTGATCACGAGGATTACCGATTACCGACTCCAAACTACCAAGACTCCGAACAAGACACGATGGCCAGATCGCAGAAGGGAAGCCTGAAGATAGTTAGAGTCCTACTAGGTTTAGGTCTGTTTTGTCTTGTAAGGCACGTCTCCCTGGATATAAATAGCGGGGGTCCTGTGTGTAGGGGGGACATCCAAGTCTATGTCCATTGATCTACAATCCTAGACAACCCACCCGAGGGTACTTGTTACGCATTGTAATCTGTACTCGACGAAATAATACAAGCAGCAACTTGACGTAGGGTTATTACTCGATCTCGAGGGCCCGAACCAGTATAAAAATCCCGTGTCTCTCTGTTCGTCACCGTGATCAATCTTCGCACGAAGCAGGGTGCCTGCCGGACAAATATCTGACGAGTACAACCTCGACACATATGTGTCCCACCGTCCCTTGCACTTGCACTTGCAGTATGCCCCCGTCGCCGTTCAACCTTCAGAACACCGCTGCCGCTGGCCTGCTTCACCAGCGTCGCCAGGGCCGGGCAAGTTACCAGGTGCCATCTGCGATGATGTGCTACCGCCGCAGAGCCCGCGCCGCAGACCACGTTACCCATCCAACACGGGAGGTCGCGCGCCGATCACGTATGTGAAGGCAGAGCCATCGGCCATCTACAACATCTCCGGCTACTGCTCCGATCTGCTGCCGGAACCGTAAGAGCAAGTCCATGCGAAGATTGAAGCATCGAACTACAGTCGTGCTCTTCGGGTTGCCTTCCGTTCATCGCCGATTCTCATAGGTGAGATCATGATCGTCTTCGTCTCTCCTAGTCTCCTACCGTTTTGTGTCTCACGCACATCCCTTCTATCCGGTAATGCCATCGGTCAGGACACACGAACACTACTACAGAAAGGAACTGTAGGGGCGGCTGGTAAGCCTCTGTAGGGGCGGTTTTGCCAGCCGCCCCTAAACAAGCGTTCTTACAGTTCCTGGATAGCAGGGGCGGCTCCGACAACCGCCCTTACAAACACATTAGTAAGGGCGGCTATTGTTACTAGCCGCCCTTACTAAACATTTAGTAGGGGCGGTTGATTACTCCAGCCGCCCTTACAAAATATAACTATAAGGGCGGCTCTTTTCAGAACCGCCCCTAATAATCCATTTTGTAAGGGCGGTTGGAAATACAGCCGCCCCTATCATTTACTTCTGCAGGGGCAGTTCATTCCCTAACCGCTCCTACAGTTGTTTTTCTGACAAAAAAAATCAAATCTGAAATTCATATATAATTCACAGAATTTTTCTATAAATCACAGAATGCATATAATTCACATAAATTCGCTGCATTCACAAATACACATATAATTCACATAAATTACAAGTCCATTACACAAATCCAAAAGTTCACATCACAAGTACATATCGTGCTTGCCAAAAGTACAAAACATTCACAAGTTCAATTAACGACCCAAGCCTAGCCTTTCCCACTCACGCAGATGTTGATAAGTTGGATTCGTCGCTAGATTGGACTCTCTGTCATGGTAGTCACCTTTGGTGTGAATAACTTGGTCTAATAGGAAGTCACAAAGGTCACCGACAAGTTCCAAGAGGTTGTCATCGCTGTATGGGGAGTTTCTTGTTCCTACGTCTTCTTTCCACTACACAATGAGCATATAAAAAGATAGTGAGCATATATACAGATTATGAGCTAATTTAGAGCTAGTGTGCATATACAAAGACAGTGAGCATTTAGGAAGACAGTGAGCATTTGTAAAGACAGTGAGCATTTGGGAAGACGGTGAGCATTTGCGAAGACAGTGAGCATTTGTGAAGACAGTGAGCATTTGCGAAGACAGTGAGCATAGAAAGACAGTGAGCATTTGTAAAGACAGTGAGCATTTGTAAAGACAGTGAGCATTTGTAAAGACAGTGAGCATTTAGGAAGACAGTGAGCATTTGTAAAGACAGTGAGCATTTAGGAAGACAGTGAGCATTTAGGAAGACAGTGAGCATTTGTAAAGACAGTGAGCATTTAGGAAGACAGTGAGCATTTGCGAAGACAGTGAGCATTTGCGAAGACAGTGAGCATAGAAAGACAGTGAGCATTTGTAAAGACAGTGAGCATTTGTAAAGACAGTGAGCATTTAGGAAGACAGTGAGCATTTAGGAAGACAGTGAGCATTTGTAAAGACAGTGAGCATTTGTAAAGACAGTGAGCATTTGTGAAGACAGTGAGCATATGTAAAGACAGTGAGCATTTAGGAAGACAGTGAGCATTTGTAAAGACAGTGAGCATTTGTAAAGACAGTGAGCATTTAGGAAGACAGTGAGCATTTGTGAAGACAGTGAGCATTTGTGAAGACAGTGAGCATTTGTAAAGACAGTGAGCATTTAGGAAGACAGTGAGCATTTGCGAAGACAGTGAGCATTTGCAAAGACAGAGAGCATAGAAAGACAGTGAGCATTTGTAAAGACAGCGAGCATTTGTAAAGACAGTGAGCATATTATAGACAGTGAGCATATCAGCATATGTATAGATTATTGGTCATATACAAAGACGGTGAGCATTTAGAAAGACAATGAGCATATACAAACACATTGACCATATACAAAGGCAGTGAGCATTTATCTAAAGACAGTGAGCAATTGAAAAGAGCCGTAGTGAATATTTACCAATGCTGGGTGTCTCCTGTAGACCTTTGTGTTACTCACCATACTACATACATAATATCCACAGTGTACGCTTCCGGGCTTCTGCTTGGGACACTGTTTCACATATACAAATGTTAGGAAATTCATTTCAAAGCAATGTATGGAAACTATAATGAACTATTTTAGCTGGTCATACTTACCGCACATTTTGTTTTCACATATAGTTCAGACTTCCTTTCTGGATGATGTCTCCCATTGTATTTGTTAACGTAGTGCCTATACGCCCTATTCGAAGTGATTTCACAAAAGAAACTTGTTAGTATTCAAAAGTGGAGGGTACAAGGTTAAATAAGAGGATTGTTTGATATACATACGTCTTGACAATCGCTACGAAATCTTTGTACGTCACCGGGTCCCTGTCTAATGAATCACAAACCCACGCCATGCCGTGCCCGACATCGATGGCCATAACAATCCAATGATTACTGCATGAATTCAATCACAGGAAACCAATAAGCTCATAAATTAGTATAGAAGATGTATTCTGCAAAGGTTTATGTATTTATTTGTACTTACTCATAGTGGTAAGGTAGCCATATAGTATCGTTATGTTGGAGACGTCTGAAAATCGTACATATGATCGCCGCAACCTTAGTGGAGGCTTCCCTGATTGCCTTCGCCCGGATCTGCTCTTTTTCCTGATTAGTCTTCCCAGCTTCTAACTCTTTGCCGTCCAGTCTCCATAGCTTTGGATACGTAAAAGTAGCCTGTGCTATTAGTTGAGGATCTGCATAGCCAACTTTCAGACTTGAAAGTTGCTTTGCTATGTGCGTTTGCATCCTACAAATCACGGGGTGGATTAATTACGTCAATATCGAAATATTGCAATTATAGCATATGAAGAGGGCAAAGGACTTACAGGCACCACATGTGAACTAGATTGGCGTCCATTTCACCAAGGTGAAACACTGTCTGGATGTCGTCGAAGGTAGCACCAATAACCCCAGAGGTGAATCCGAATGTCAAGTCGGGGAAGACTGCTGATATAAGACTTATATCTGTTTTGCTAGCATGAAGGTACCAATCATGGAACTTTCTCATTCCAAGTGGTAGGTTTTCGATGATCCGGTTGGGTAGGAAGTTCTTTCCTCTTTGATATTGTTTTGGACAGTTCTTTGTCCATTTGATGGCATCTACATTTGGATACTTCTTCGTCGGTCGGTGATTACTGGTGACGGCCTCTTCACTAACCCGTCGTGGTACTTCTTTGACTAGGTTCTCAGGCTTGAACTGGTCATGGGCATACCACTTAGTCATCGATGTGACATCCTTCATCGGTACATAGACTGGCCTTAAGCGGATTGGAAGCTTTTTTCTAATCTCTGCCTCCTCCCAAACATCCTCTTGTGGATGGTCTTCTCTTGTAGACACTTGCTCCTTACGTCTCGGCTCTTCTAGAGGCTCTTGCTCCTTACGAGGCAGCTCTTCTGGAGGCACATGAGGCGAAGAAGGTTGTGCCATATCTGCCACTTGCTCCGTACGTGGCGGAGAAGTGCGTGGCAGAGAAGGTTGGTCCTTACGTGGCGGAGAAGAGTGTGGCATTTCAAACCCCTCGTCGGCTCGGGATGGCGACATCTCTCCTTCTTCAAGAACTCTATCCAGACGTTCAACAGGTGGCGATTGACTTGGCGGAGGTGGTGAATACCCAATCAACACGATGTCCCGTTTGTGCCAGAGGATGAACTGCCCCTCTACTTGTCCTAGGAGGTCCACTCCCTCGGGAGTTGGGATATCTATCTTGAAATCTTTGTACTGGGCTTTCACGGTATGCACCTCGACCCTAGTGTAGTCTGGCGGGATCCTTTGATTGTGCCATGAGCCACCAGGAGGATGTGCCACACCCGTTGTGACCTCCAGCATGAAGTTCCCCCTTCCCATGAGAACCCCCAAGATGCAGCTTGTTGGTTCTCTTATGCGATCGACCGGGGTTGTGCCTGCAGTGGAACCTGGCTGCTGGGACCTTCCGAAGGGCTCCCGAGTAGTGCTAGTTGCCCTGGCGGCTGCGCTACCGTCCGCTGCTCCGTAGACAACCCCTTCTCCTCGAGCACCTTCGCTACCATAGCCTCAACTGTACTTTGAAGGTCGACCGCTCGGTCTCTACCATGTTTCTTGTACATGTGCCTATCCTCTTCAAACCCAACCTTCCAAGTCGTTCTTTTCCCTAGCCCCCTGGTGCGGCCTGTGTGCTCCTTGGTTCCCAAGGCAAGACTGAGCTCATCCCTCTCTCTGGAAGGTCTGAATGAGTCCTCCTTGTCTTCAGAGTATTTGATGATCTTTGATACTACCTCTTCGGTAGCCGGGTTATCAAACTTCAGGGAGGCACCGGAATCATCGGTACTCCTTGCATATATCCAATTCCTTGACCTTTTCCTCAATGTATCCACCTTAATCCCGGATGCGGCAGCCTTTTCGTCCCTCTTGCGGAAATCTTCTTCCTTGGCAAAGTAGCCACCGGGGCCTAGATGAGGGCGGTGTACGTTCATCTTCGCTATGTTGCTGTTACGGGCGCTGAGTTGCTTTGCTTCTTCGGAGGTCTTCTGAGCCACAAGGTCCTCCCATTGGGTTCTGGTTATTTTTCCATACACGTGGAAGGGAGTTCTGCCTTGTTCGATAAATTTCGTGTTGAGTTCCGACCTCCATCGTCGGAATGCCTCCCCCATCATCTTAAGGGCATTATGCCTACATATGTCAAGGTCTTTTGCGGGGAACCGGAAATTTCCCTTTAACCTGTCCCATAGGCCTTTTTTTGTTTCATCTGATACATGTTTCCATGTTGGCACAGCTGGGTTCAACTCATCTCTTACAAGGGCGCCCATCGCATTACGGAATTTTGCTCTCGCCATCTTAGGATCAATGATGTCACCTTCTGGCCCGACCTTTGTTATCACATAGAGTATATCCTTCCCAGGATATTGGTTTGGTTTTCTAGGCCCCCGTTTCCTCTGTGGCTTTGGCTCCGAGGTTGTGCCCTGAGGTTCTGGAGCAGAGCCGGCAACGTCCAACTCTGTGGTGTTTGCCTCTGCTCTACGTTCCTCTGCTCTATCTTGTCCGTCGAGATGTCGCGGACGTCGACGATTTCTTTTTGGACGAGGAGTGTCCACAGGGGCCTATATATACAGGAGGCCAAAGTGTTAGGTAATGTAACACCGATAAAGTGTTAGCAAACATTGCTTAGTAAGGCTTTATCTCTACCTCTTGAGTTGGGTCGTAATCCTTGTCCAGCTCGTCCTGTGTTGGCCTATGCCTGGGTTCAAATGGGAAAGGATCCTCGGGACTTACATATCCCCCGTCTTCATCCTCGTCATCGTCATCGTCATCATTGTCGTCATCATCCCCCTCTTCTCCTGCTCCTCCATCTTCTGCTTCTCTTCCCTCTTCTACTTCCTCCTCTAACGGATCCTGAGTAAGCATCTCATGTATATCGTTGTCTAACTCTTTGTTCATGTCTTCCTGACTCATGCCATGTGGTCTTCCTTCTTCAACGTTGTTCCCTTGGTTAGGGCTTGGAGTTGCAGTGTCTCTTGACGGTGACATGTTTCGATTCGTTCTAACATTGTAAAACAAAGGGTACTTTAGATGATATGCTAGGTCTCGCTTTAAGCATTTATGTTACTAAGGGTACTTGTTTCTGAAGGCACATATATATGAGTCTAAAAAATAGCAATTGCACAAAAAAAGTAGAGAGTAGAAAGTAGAGGCCTCAGAAACATGTCAATCATCATCTGATCATGAACTTGGAGCATCAAGGCATCGGAACATGGAAGGTGGTGAAGATAATGTAGGGGCGGCTGCCAATGATGGACAAGTTGTTGATCATCAGCTCATCATATTCTAGTTAATTTCTAGAGTTGGACAATTTCATCATCGGCCAGAGAGGAGAGGAGAGGAGAGGAGAGGAGAGTGTATATATGCTCACTGTCTTTACAAATGCTCACTGTCCTTACATATGCTCACTAAATGAGCAGTAGTGGTAGGGGCCTCAGAAACATGTCACTCATCATTTGATCAACAACTTGGAGCATAAAGGCATTATATATATAAACACAGTGAGCATTTATAAGCATAGTGAGCAGATATAGAAGAACAGAGTAGGGGCGGCTGGTATTGATGCCAGGTTGCTCACAAGATCATGATCATCAGCTCATTCCAGATAATTATGGTAATCGACAATTTCATCATCGGCAAACAGAGAGGAGAGGACAAGAGGACAAATAAAAATAGTGAGCATGTCAAAAAACATTGAGCTTTTCTAAAGAGAAAAGCATATGTAAAGTCAGTGAGCATATATAAAAACTGTGAGCATATAGTAGTCACTGTGACAAGAGTAGTAGTAAGAGACAGCAAACGAAAACAGTGAGCATGTAAAAAAACAGTGAGCATATCTTAAACAGGACAAGCAAAACTGAACCTATACTTGACATTAAGCATATATATGAGCATATATCTGACAGTGTAGTAGGACAGGGCACAATTGAGTGATAGGCCCTAAAATGAGCATGTATATAGGACTTGTCATCAAAAAGACTTAATTCATGCTATATAGACAGTGAGCATTTAGGAAGACAGTAAGTATTTAGAAAGACAGTGAGCATTTTGTAAAGACAGTCAGCATATATAGACAGTGAGCATGTGTCAAAACAGTGAGCATCTGTGAAGACAGTGAGCATATATAGACAGTGAGCACTAATAGTATAAGTAGTGGTAGGGGCCTCAGAAACATGTCATTCATCATTTGATCATGAACTTGGAGCATAAAGGCATCATAAAGACAGTGAGCATATATAAAGACAGTGAGCATATAGAAAAAGATAGTAGGGGGCTGATAATGATGCCTAGTTCCTCAACAAAATCATGATCATCAGGTCATGTTCCAGATAATTTCTAGAGTTAGACAATTTCATCATCGGCAAACAGAGAGGAGAGGAGAGGAGGACAAATAAAAATAGTGAGCATGTCAAAAAACATTGACCTTTTCTAAAGAGAAAAGCATATGTAAAGTCAGTGAGCATATATAAAAACTGTGAGCATATAGCAGTCACTGAGACAGCAAACGAAAACAGTGAGCATGTAAAAAAATCAGTGAGCATATCTTAAACAGGACAAGCAAAACTGAACCTATACTTGACATTAAGCATATATATGAGCATATGTAAACTGAACCTATACTTGACAATAGTGAGCATATATAAAAACTGTGAACATATCTGAAAACAGTGTGCATATCTTAAACAATAGCTGAAACAGCCATGTGGCCTTAGCAATGTGACACTAACAGCCATGTGACACTAACAGTTAGCATATGAGCACACTAACAGTTAGCATATGAGCACATATAGGACAGTGAGCCTTGTCATCAAAAAGACTTAATTCATGCTAGAAGATAGTGATCATATATAGGACAGTGAGCATTTTTAGTGAGCATATATTAAATTTCTGCAAAACTAAGAGCACTTGTCATCAAATACACTTAATTCATGCTTAGGTAAGGCCACTGCAGTAAGATAGTGAGCATATATACAAGACAAAAACAATGCTTGTCAGAGTAAGAAATGGCCTTTGCTCCTTAGATCCTATCACTAACAAAAACAATGCTTCTCAGAGTACAGAATATATAAAAATGCAGAAGCTGACAACAGTCATTTCAGCAAGGCAACTAACTTACAACACCATGATAATCTCCCCGATGCAGGCCCCAAATCCCTAGGATATGACCAGGGCACTACCCAAATCCGGGTCTTGAACATCGAAACCACCATTATCCAACCAGCATGGCGCAATGGGCAAAAGGTGAAAAGCCAAAATGGGGCCAAATCAGAACATTTCCCCTTCTCCATTTCCTAATCCTGCTCCTCTCATCCAAGCCAATGTGCCACTGTGGTGTTGAAGAAGCACCATCTCCCCTCACAATCAGGCATTGGAGCTTCTACGGAGTCAATCAAACGCACCTCACCTAAGTAAGAACAATCAAAACCAAGAAACCCTCCCTAGCATTAACCTAAAACCCGCTCTAAACCACCAGGGTTTATATAGCACACCAAAGAACCCTACTTTCTTCCCCCCAATCCAAGCATCTAGCACCCAAGAATCACAACCCAACAGCTAACCAGACCGGCGACGGGAGAGCTTCACTCACCTGAAAAACCCCGCGGCGGTGGCGGCACTGTAGCCGAGTGCGGCCGGGGACGCGGCAATGCGGCCGCCGCGGCTCGATTCCGGGCAGCGGGCGGCTCACGTGCGCACAGCGGCAGACGGGCGCAGCCAGGGGAGAGGAGGGAAGAGGTGGCCGTGGACGCCGAGGTCGAGTCGGAGGGGGCCGAAACCCTAGCCGCCGGGCGCACGCGCGGCTGCCGGTGACAAGGAGGAGGTCCGGTGATGGAGGGCGTTGGGAGGCAGCGGAGAGATCTCAGGGCAGAGCTAGGCCATGAGATGGCGGCGGCTCTGCGGTGGCGGCGGTGTAGTCGGGCAGCCTGCCGGCGTCGGAGAGGAGGAGGCGGCGCCCAGACTTAGCCAATTCGGGCTCCCGAGCGCCCCCAGGTATATATACCTGGGGGACTTAGTAGGGGCGGCTGGTGAATGAGCCGCCCCTACTAAAGCATTAGCAGGGGCGGTTCATGAATCAGCCGCCCCTACTAATGAATTTTCAATTTTTTAAAAAAACAAAAACCAAGTTTTTGAGACACTAAATGATTTTAAATTGAAAAGTGTTGAATACCAAGTTTGTTTAACTCAGTAGTGTCTACATTCTATATTTGGATCATTTTTGCATTTGACAAAGTGTTGATAAACATTGTTCACAAATTGGCTTATCTCTCATATAGTTTAATAAACCATGTGAGACTATATGAATTTGGTGACAATGTTTTTTTAATACTTTCTCAAATCAAAAAATGACCAATATAAAAAAGGTAGATCTTGGTGAGCCCTATAACTCCTATATTCATCACTTTTTCATCTAAGTCCATTTTATCCTTCAAATGATAGCATTTAGTTGTATTTTGTTTAAAATTCAAAATTCATAATTTAAAATTGATAGATAAATGTAGTCTCACACAAACATAAAAGGTAGTCTCGCACATACATAAAGGCAGTCTCACATACATACATAAATGTAGTCTCACACATACATAAAGGTAGTCTCACATACATAAATGTAGTCTCACACATACATAAAAGGTAGTCTCACATGCATAAAGCTATCCATCCCTAACGACTTTCCCCTTGACACCTTTCCTTTCCCATGGCAATATGTCTTTGGGCAAGTTCTTTTCCACATCATTGATCTTCTTAGTAAAGTCTGTGAATAGATGCATTTTGGTGTATTTATTGTGCTCATCAGGATCGTCCACGCCATCAACTCCGATAATGTGCTGTTTTCCAGAGACAACCATGTGCTTTGTCCTCTTCTTTGGTGGAAGGTTTGAAATTGGATCAGGTAAATAAAAAACTTGTGCTACATTTGAAGCAACAACCCAGGGGTCATCTCGGTAGCCTAGATTTTCGAGGTCAACGGTCGTCAACCCGATCTCATTAAGTTCGTGCTGCTTGATCCACCGGCATCGGAACAGGGCCACTTGTATACCCATTCCATAGTCAAGTTCCCATATATCTTCGATGATGCCAAAGTAATTGATTCTTCGGTTCGTGTCATTGATTGCCTCTATTCGAACCCCGCTGTTTTGGTTCATACAAGTACTATCCTTTGCGTGGGTATAGTATGTGTACCCATTGATGTCGTAAGCTTGCCAAGATGTCACTTGTCTCGATGGCCCCGATGCTAACCTATGAATGGTAACATCATCTATGGTTTCTCCAGTCGGTATGTTTTTGTCCTTCAACCATGTACCCAATCGTTGTTTATGTTGTTTCATGACCCAGTCATTTGAGCGGCCATTTGTCTCCTCTTCAATGATAGCGAAGTGTTCATCAATGTATGGTTCCATCAGCTTTGTAGCCGCTAAGACACTGTAATGCGCTCGACTCACTTCTTTGTAATCTTCATCAATGAATACTTTTCTTCCCTTGGTGCCTTTTCCAGCCAACCTACCCTTGTGGTGAGAATCGGGTCTACCAATCCCTCTCTGTACTTTTAGATACTCTTGACAACACTCGACTACTTCTTCAGTACTATACCCCTCTATCATGGAGCCCTCTGGGTATGCTCGATTATGCACGTATCGGCTTAGGACCGACATGAACCGCTCATAGGTCCACATTTCATGCAAGTAGCAAGGGCCCAGTGCCTCGATCTGATGAACCATGTGAATCATGAGATGTGGCATTATATCAAAAAATGCGGGAGGCAAACACATCTCTAGCTGGTTTTGGGTCTCCACCGCGAAATCATGTAGGTCACTCAGCTCTTTCTTGTCAATCACCTTCTGCGAAATCTTTGAAAAGAAATAGCACATGCGGGTGATAGCCATTTTCAAGAACCCTGGCTTTATAGCCCTGATAACAATAGGTAGGAACACTGTCAGCATTACATGACAATCGTGGGCCTTCAAGTGTGTTATTGACAGGTCCTTCATGGACACTAGCTTCTTGACGTTTGCTGAAAACCCAGTCGGAACTTTAACCCCCCTTAGGTAAGTGCATATAGCCCTCCTCTCTTCTGGGGTCAAGTTCCAGCAAGCCGCAGGCAGAGTGCATTTTCCATTGTCCTCCTTTACCGGGTGAAGTTGAGGCTTCACTTTTAGCTGCACCATGTCTTTCCATGAATTCAGACCATCCTTTGACTTGGCTGTGTCCATGAAGGTACCTGCGAGACTCTCAAAGACATTCTTCTTCAAGTGCATATCATCAATGGCATGGGGAACCTCAAAGTCTGGCCAATATTCAAGATACTGAAAGAAGATCGATTGTTTCTTAAAAGGTACGCCTTCGATAGGAGCTGTACTTCTATCTCTGATCGTCCCATCTTGTTTCTTCTATCCATAGATGATGCGTATGTTTTTCACCATTCTGTACACATGTTGTCCATTTTGCCGTCTCTCTGGAGGGGGTTCAGTCTCAAGAGTGTTGTCGTAATAATGTACAAACTTTATGCTGCGGTACTTGTGATTTTCCTTTAAGAAGCGCCGGTACCTCAGATAAACTGTCTTTTTGGATGCATTCAGATACACATATTTAGTACCGTCCAAGCAGACTACGCATGCAGTCTTCCCTTTGATCTGTCCAGACAAAGCGAAAAGCGCAGGATAATCATTGGTAGTAACAAAGATTATGGCTCGACATATAAAGTCCTGCTGTTTGAATGCATCAAACATCGGCACCCCATCTTTCCAAAGCCTCTCGAATTCTTGCATCACAGGCTCAAGAAACACGTCTATGTCAATGCCTGGTTGTTTTGGACCTGAAATGAGACAAGTAAGAAAAAAGTACTTTCTCTTCTGACACAGATACGTTGGGATGTTGTACATGGTCAAGATCACTGGCCAAGTGCTGTGGTCACTCATCCTCTCATTGAAGGGATTCATTCCATCAGTGCTCAAGCCAAACCGTACATTCCTTGGGTCAGCGCTGAAGCCTTTGTGCTTCTCATCAAAGCGTTGCCACTGAGTACCATCAGCCGGGTGTGCAATCTTATCACCGTCTACCTTGCGTTCATCATCCCACCATGTCATGAGTGCGGCTTCTTTCGGGTTTAGGAAGATACGCCTCAAGCGGTCGGTCACTGGCAGGTACCACATTACCAAGGCAGGAATTTTTCTTTGCTTTGAATCATGGCCTAATGGAGTGCCCTCTTGGACACTAGCTTCTTGTACCACCTTTTTCCCACCCTTCTTCCTCTTGTTCCCTGTGGAGGCTTCCTCCCCGTTGTAAAGTTCATTGGTCTTGTACCGACTGGCCCCACACCTAGGACATTTATCTAGATCTTTAAACGTGTCACCACGAAAAAGGATACAATGGTTCGGGCATGCATGGATTTTTTCAACACTCATTGTCAATGGACTTACAACCTTCTTTGCTTGGTAGGTGTTGGCGGGAACTAAGTTTGGATTTGGTAGCAACCAGGATAGGAGACGCAGCAGATCATTGAAACTACAGTCCGACCACCCATACTTAGCCTTCAGGATGAGTAGCTCAAGCACAAAACGTAGCAATGTCCAGTGTGTCGGACAACCCTTTTCTTTACCATAGACAGTCTCCTTTGATGCTGCTTTCACCCTCTCTAGGTTGTCAAGACCTTTTGCGCTCTTCAGGATTATTTCTGGTCCAATGGCCCGAAGCATTTCCTCCAAATGATCACCGTCATCTTCATCCCCAACACGTGCTCCAACATCATTATGATCAACACCACCATCACAACCGTAGTCACCGCCCGTGTCGTTACCATCCCAACCATCACCACCTCGTAGTTCATTCTCAAACTCAGGGTTCATTCTTGCTTCAAACTCTTCTGAATATTTGGACATGCGATCTAGGACATCGGGGTCGTCACCATCAAGCAGATAATCATCGTCGTTAACAACAACAGTTTCACCATGATGAATCCAATTTGTGTAATCCTTAACAAATCCTCGCATAATCAAATGTGATCTAATGACCGCCGTGTTTCTCCATGCTATCTTGTTCTTGCAATCATGACACGGGCATATTACTGCATCACTATTTTCCGTCAACGTTGCATGCTTCTGAGCAGCTTCAATGAATTTATCTACCTCTTCACGGTAACCTATCTTCCACCTTAACTCGCCATACATCCAAGCCTTCCTGTACTCCATCCTTTAGGAAAACAATTACAGAAATTACATTAAAAGACGCATTCATCGAATAAATACTAAAACATGGCATTTGGAGTTCTGAAAAAGTAATTAATAGCAAAGATGAAACAACATATGAATACACTAATAGAGAATGATTTTAGAAAATTTATGCAACAAAAACCATAGCATTTGGAGTTCTGAGGAAGGAGATAAACTAGTTACAAATTCCCGTCAAGAATTAAAAAGAAAAAACACACATGTTCATAAGCCACCATGAACCCTAGCTACAAATGATTTTTTTTACTCCTACAAACTCATGCAAGATCGACTAATCAAAGAGTGTACTCCAATCCCTAACTAATCTACCCTAGTACCTCCAAAATTAGGGTCTAGTTTACTCAATTCATCACTCAAGCACCATATATGAGAGAGAAAAAACTTCTAATTACTCACTATCCAACCATTAAAACTTGAATTAAAGGCATGGAATAGTATTTTCTTACCTTCCACAAGCTCTCCACCAAAGTATTTGAGCTCAAAACCTCCCCCTTAGTAGAGCAATTTTTGGGAGGAGCCCAAGGCCTCCCAACCTTTTTTTGCGAGTTGGAGTGAGTGAACCCGAGGAGGAAGAAGGGGGTGCTGCGCCTGTTATGGTACAGACCACTGTAGGGGCGGCTGGAGAATGAGCCGCCCCTACAAATACAACAGTAGGGGCGGCTGGTTAACGAACCGCCCCTACAAATAAAATAGTAGAGGCGGCTGGTAAATGAACCGCCCCTACAATACATAACAGTAGGGGCGGCTATCACGAGCCGCCCCTACTAAGCAGATTTCTTGTAAGAGCGGCTGGTAACACCAGCCGCCCTTACTAAGCTATTTGTAGGGGCGGCTGAACATCTGCCTGGCCGGTTTCGACACTGTAAGAGCGGTTTTCAATTTGAGCCGCCCTACTAAAAAAGGGGGGCGTTGCTGCAGTTGAATTCTGTAGTAGTGGAAGACCCACGTGCTGCAAGCCTGTGCGTGCTCGTCTGCAGAGAGCGACGCGCCCCAGCAATCCTCGGCCTGTCGCTCGCCGTCTTCTGTGAAGCGCCGCACCCCGACGTCCGACGAAGGAAAGCGGTCACCATGCAAAGCCTCCCAAAAGAACCGCCCGTAGCTGTCCATCCAGCCGGCGACACCGTCCAGTCTTCGCCGGTGAGCACATCATCATTCGCCTTCCTGTTCTTTCGTCTCGTTTTGCATCTTAGTCATGCCGTTCGTGTCCCGTAGCGTCGCCGGTCCTTTACATAAACGTATGGTCGTTTCTGTCTCTGCTCAATCCCGCTAGTTGCGTCGTCGCCATGCATGCCTGCTGCCCTCCGAGAAAGCCGACGAAGGCAGCCATGGCGTGCGTGCTTCAGTTCTGCTGCCTGGCCATGCTTTCCCTGCCGAGCTAGTAGCCGTTGATCACCACCAGCAAGCTAGGCAGTAGGCACACCGATCATATGTTGTGTCTTCACATTAGCAAGCCATGCAGGACAAGAACTGTACTAGTTCCAGAAACAAAAGAGCCATGCAGGTGAGGACATGATGACGACATCATGCTTACATCATGAGCAGTAATTTGGTTTTCCATATCTTTATCCATCAGCTAGCTATCCACGTATGGCTTACACCTTAGTTGCTTTTTCATCTCTTTTATTGGTTAATTATTCCGAGTTCATGCTTAGGCAATACGCTGCTCAGTTTCTATTCACGTAAGTTACCATATTTTACTCAATCTATCCTTTAGCCACTCCCTAGTTAGCCATGCAAAGCGTACTCGCAGGACATGATGGTCTCCTGCACGTAATTGAAGCAAAGCAAAGCTTTCCGGCCTTACCATGCAAGTAATGACATCATAGATATGTCATGCTTATGTCATGAGCCCTATAATTCAGTTTTTCCATCACGTTACCAATCTATATTCCTAGCAAGCAAGTCATCGGCCATATATGCAAGTAATGACGTCACGGTAATATCATGCCTATGTCATGAACATTATAATTCAGTTTTCCCTTCATGTTGTCAATTTTATTCCCAATCTATCCTTCATCGATCAGCCATGCATAGCCTTTCACGGATACGACCACTACCAGCTGCCTGCACGCTACATATGTCTTGATCAAAGCTTGTCGTTCTGTCCCTGTGCCTTTATCGTCGCTCGTTTTAGCTCTTTTTCGAGTTGTCTTTGTTGCGTTAGGTTCATATCGGTCAAAGTTATGCGTTAGAAACAATGATAATCTTCTTTTGTTGTTTCTTGTGTCTTTTAAAATGTTAATATGATTAAATACTTATTCACCAGTTTTCTAATTAAAAGTTAATTAGGTTGTATCTCGGCAAGTTAATTTGATTAATTGCTATGTAACTAATTAAAAGCTATTTAGGTTTAACCATCGGTTTTCTTTAATTATTGTTAATATGATTAATACTCAAAGTTAATGCTTTTTCAATAATAATGTGATTAGTTGAACACGAATCATAAAGTTATGCGGTTAGATGTTCACACATGTTTTTATTTCTAATTAAGTGTTTAATTGGTCTAATCCATACATGAACATTTAGATGTATAAAAGTTGACTTAGTCTTATCTCGGTTTTGTAAAATAAACTCTAATATGACATAATTCTAATTTGGGGTATTTTCTGAAATATCCTCTATATTATTTTTATTAAACTAAAATAAACCAAGCATATAGTCTCTTGTTCTCTCATAACATAAATGTTACGATAGTTGTCTTTTCGTCCTTAGCGTCGTTCTCAGCGTTCCTTAAGCCCTCGTGACCTTAGCATCCCCGCCCTTTTGTGCATTCTTTTAATGCTTTCTGCTTGATTGGTGTATTGTTCTTAGTTGTGCTTGTTGTCTATTTGTTAGAGTGTGCTTGTGCTCGTTGATTGTTGCGAGTAGAAGGATTGGTGAAGAATAAGAGTTGAAGGTTAATCTGAGCAATTATTCTCTGCAATTAAGGCAAGTGTATTCTTGACCATACTTTTCAATCCTAATAACCATATGACATACTCACTTTATAGTTACGCTATGCTTGCATGCCTTTATAATATTGATGGGACCTATTTTAAGGATATGACTAGTTTTGTTTACTTTTTCCCTTGCATAACCGGGTTATTTAATTATTGTTGGGTAGTTTTGCTTAGTTGCTTAACTTTGGGTTATGGATATCATTAAACTTGAACTTTATGAATTTGTGTTATGCTCATTGGATGGTAAACAAGATCATATTTTTAATTGGAACACGAAGTGACCACCCAAGAAAACAGTGCAACCACATAGCTAATGGGCTCTGGTCATGACTAATTAATTAGAAGAGTTAACTTGTAATGATCTTACCGAAAGGGCAAGAGGGGAAGCATAGATGGGGTATAGCCTGGTCCTCTTGGGAGTATGCTTTGGTAAGTAACTCGGCGATTAGGGAGGGTTATGCTCTGCTGTGGCTTGAAACCTTAGCGGGTTGTTTCGTGTTAATAATTCTTTGTAAAGGTCATGTAATGGTTCTCTGGCCCCTCACCTAAGGAAGTGTTGAAGAGGCTAGCTACCTCAGGCTATATGAGAAACATTGTTTGTGGGGAAAGTGTACAACCTCTGCAGAGTGTAAAACTGATATATCAGCCGTGCTCACGGTTAAGAGCGGCTTGGACCCTCTCATGATAATTGAACTTGAAGTTGAAATAAATTGTGGTTACTTATGAGCATTTATTTATCTCAGTTCTTTAATTGGGTTGGTATATACTTATACTTAGTAATTATGCTGCTAATTAAAAATTGACCAACTAAAATGCTTAATGCAATTATTTGCCAGCCTATCCTTGATTTAGCCTTGCATGTCATTTGCTTTTGCTCTACACTTGCTGAGTACGACATGTACTCACCCTTGCTATAACCAATGTTGCTCAGAAGAAGAAATTGCTTTGAAGTTGAAGTTCTAGGCGTACGCAACCTCCAGTCGATTGCCTGCGAGTTTGGAGCCTTCGTTTCCAGGATTAAGCGTATATCTCTGATGATCTCTCTTTATTTACGTGATACTGTTACTGTTATTCACTTATGATGTCACTATATGTATGAAACTAGATCCTGGCATACATATAGGTAGCACTTGGTTTTGTTTATAAAACCGGGTGTGACAGCTGGCAAGTGACCATGTCATCAACCTCGGCCAGTATCTCCTGGGAGCAGTATAAAATCTGCTTCATCAAGTTGCCAAGCGCCTGAGGATCGGATCGCCTATCACCAATCTCGGCGGGCCGTGGTGGTTCATCCAGATGTGGTTGATGCTTCATTTGAGCAAGGCTCTCAAAGTAAACACCCGGAAACACCAATTCCCAACGAACAGGCCTGAATCGGAAGAGATCACCTGGCGCTGATGTACTTCGCTTGGTGAAGCTGCCATGGGTTTTCCCGCTGAAAAATTATCGGCCAAGGAATCGTCCAAGTACTTTGCACTTCTTTATAGAGGTATTACTGATGACAAGGTGCTCTGGTTCTTGTATGACAACGCTGACGAATACGAGTTGCCGTACAAATTCAAATTCGGCATGATCGTGGAGACAGATACAGAAGCCCTTGCCATCTTCTGGACTTGTATCAACGCTCAATTCCTCCCAATCGGCCTCAGTCTGAGCAAGCCAGGACAATCAACTTATGAGTATTGCCACCCAAATCTGGCCGCTCGTCAGTTTGGTATTGGACAGCTTCCGCCCCATCTAGTTTTGACCGATCGAGTCTACCCAAGGGGAAAGGTTGACACTGGCGTAGAATGGGATCGCCTCTTGGAGCTCGAGCCTTCCCTTGATCAAACCAATCTAGACACTTGGGCAATCGGTCTCATAGCTCATCGGACCTTCAACACGTGGTGGGCCGAATGGCGCCAACATCTATTCTGCATCGCCTGCAAGAATTATGTCCGGAAGCTGCACCCTACTTTTAAGGGTAGACCAGAGGTAACATCTGCGAACTTGTCCCTTTTCTTTGTATTATTTCAATTGGTTAAATTTCTTCCCCTTTGTTAGGACGTTGATCGCTCTCCTCCGACGGTGACTCAATCTGGGAAGCAAGTTGTCTACAGCAACAATTCGCCAGATCTGTGGATCGGCTGCGATTCCCCAACTATCGGCAAACTCCTGTCGGTTCTCAGTGACAGCAGGAAAAGGAAGAAGCCGACGTCCTCCAAAACTTTCAAGCGTCCGAAGACCACTCTGGTAAGTTTAAAAATTCATCAAATTCGATTACTCTCTTCATCGAAACTAATTTTCTTACAAGATCAGACCATCAGACAATCTTCTGCAAATCAGCTCAGTCCGACCAAGTCTTCAAGCTTGTTGGCTGACGAAGCCCCAGAATCGGACCCACAAAAATCATCAAGCCCCATTCAGATGCAGTCGAGCCCAGTTCAGGCACACTCGGGTCACTCGTCTTCATCTGAGAGAACTATAACTGGCTTGCCTCGTCAATCAAGCCCGCCACTTCAAGAAGAACAAGCACAATTAGGTCAGGGTCTTCAAGGAAATCATCCAGCAACTCCCCCACAGGTCCGGTCACCTAATTCTACAGAAGCAACGGTAATCATTGACCGACTTCTTCAATAATTGATAACCAACTTGTTCTTACTCTTTCTTTTCTAGCAAATCATTCAGAATGTTTTGACGGATCTTGAGATTGCTCAAATAAACATTCAGGGCGGTAAAATCAACCCCCAAATCGGACCAGAGCAGGAATTGGCCTGGAAACAAGTAAGCATTCTAGTCTGACATGATCATATCGGCTTCTTTTGACATTGTATCTGATCATTTCTTGTTCATAGGCTCAAGATACTCCTCAACTCAGCCAGACCATATCAGTCGATTTTGATCGGCTGCAAACTGAAGAGGAGGAAATCAGCTCCGGGCAAGGCTTGTTGTCTGATGAGGTGAAGGCGAAGCTGCTTGACATATCCGCACTACTTCACCAAAATATCATCGACCTCGTCCAGGATGCAGAGCCAATTCGTCAGATTGTCAAGACTTTGTGAGGTCAGCTTCCATCGGACTTAGAGGAGGCATTGATACCGGCGGCCTATATAGAAGGTCATTCCTTCCCAGTGATACAAGCCAACCGCCGGATCGCGAATCGGACCTCCCAGCAGGACTTGATCAAGACTAGGGATGAAAAACGTGCCCAAGCTGATGAGTCAACAAAACTGATCGAAGATTTATCAGCGCTTCCTGCCTCCATCCAATCAGAGCTCGAGAATCTGTGAGCCAGAGAACAACAACTAGAGCAGGAACTCATCCAAGTCCGATCAAGCATCCAGGCTAAGGTAAAAGAACTTGATGACATCCCCACTCTGAAGGCGAAGGCCGAAGAAGATTACAAGATTTATATCAAGGCCGCTAAAGAGATCCACAAATTGATCAAGCCTGTAGAAAGGAATGCTGAAGCTGACGCCAAGATTATTGCCGATGTCGACAAGATCCGTCAAACTGCCCTTGATTTGATAGTTAGCTATCTGCAGCCTTGAACACTGAAACTCGTCTGTCCCGTTCATCAAGCTGTTTGATACATTGGTAGCCTGCTCCGCCATCGAGCGGCTTGATGATGTAATACACTTTTCTTTTGTTATATATAACCCTTAAGGCGATGCATATCGCATCGGCTTTCATATTTTTGTTCTTGAGGCGATTTTTCCATCGGCTTCCAGGCCTGACGCGTGGCATCGGCTTTACGAATTTACCCAAATACTAGGGTAGTACTTGTTCAAATACTTCCCGTTCAACGCCTTAGGAAACGCTTCTCCTTCAAGTGTCTGTAAGATATAAGCATTGCCAAGAACACATCGGACGATTCAATAGGGCCCCTCCCAGTTCGGTGACCACTTGCCATATTTGGGATCCTAAGAACCAATCGGCAGAATAACTCTCCACACGAGATCGCCCTTTTTAAACTCCTCTTGTGGTGGAATAAGAACTGGCGGATATGCTAAATATTGCTTGATTTCATCCAATGCCTTTTGATGTTTAGGCTCCCACACCAATTCTTCTCCATCCTTCAGCTTCAACAGAGAAGTAAATGCTTCCAATCGGACCGATAGATTTGATATAAACCTCCTTGCATACTGCTTGTGCGGTCGATATCCTGGTTTGATGGGTAGCCGATGCTCAACAATGTTACGGCTTAAACCTGGCATTTCATAATATTCCCAAGCAAAACAATCAGAATACTCTTTCAAAAGTTTTATCAACTCTTGTTTATACTCGGGATCAAACTTAGAACTGATATATGTCGGCCTTGGTCTATCACCAGATCCTATGTCAATTTCTTCTAATTCATCGGCCGACGTAAATCCAAACCCTAATTTACCGAATTCACTTCGGTCTTCAAAATCTTCTATACAATCGGCCATTTAAAACAAAGTCTCAGAGCCGACTGCTTGGATCGGCTGTAATCCTTGATCGGACACCTTGAGAAAGTCACCATCCCATGTTTTCCCTGACAGGCATTCAATCCCTTCAAACTCCCAAATCGTTGATTCAGCTGTTGCAATGCTAACCGAATCATCAGCTGGGACAATCTCCACATTGTTGCCTTGCCACTGAATCAAGCATTGGTGCATCGTGGATGGGATGCAGCAGTTGGCATGAATCCAATCTCGCCAGAGAAGCATACTGTAGGAACCCTGTCCATCAATCACAAAGAAAGTTGTCGGCAATGTCTTGCTGCCGATGGTCAATTCTACATGAATTGCCCCCCGAGGCTCTGAAATGTTGCCGCCGAAATCCTTGAGCGTCATGTTTGTCTTGATCAGATCATCAATTCCCTTGCCCAACTTACGGAATGTAGAATAGGGCATGAGATTGACGGTAGCTCCCCCATCAACCAGCATCTTGGTCATCGGCTTCCCATCAACATATCCCTTGATGTAAAGAGGCTTCAGGTGCCGATAGCCATTCGCATTTGGCTTCTCAAAGACCGCCTTTTCTGAATCAAGGACCAAGCATGCAGCGGCTTCTTCTAATTCATAATTAGCCTCATCATCATCCTGTTCATCAGGAGCAGCAAAATCATAAGGCAACATTAAAACCATGTTTATCGGGGCCGATGCGCTTGCTTCATCGTCATTGGCCATCTTAACACGCCAAGTCTTCTTCTCCTTTGCTAATTCTTGCTCCTGAATTTGCTCATGGTAGCGCAATCGCTGAACACGTCTCTTTTTGGTCCTAGAAATCCCTGATGGGCACCACTGTCCAGGCTTCATTTGAGGTTCTCTAATCCGATCCTGAACTGGAGCCTTTTCTTCTATTTTTTCAAGGCCACGAGTATCATCCCGGCCTTCATTATTTTTACGGCCATGAGTATCAACTCGGCCTTCGTCTACTTGATGATGATCATCAATCCTGACACCAATCCATTCATGAACTGATCGTCGATTCCTCTTAAAAGCCCTGTATTCTTCATACTGGAAACTGCATTCAGGACAATCTGCTTTGGACGGCAATCTGAGCTTCTCGTTCCAGCAGAACACGAAGAAAGGACATCTCCAGTGACCATCATCTTGATCGTACTGCTCATAAGTTTGACGCCTGTCCATATGCCAATCGGACCTATAGCCATACCAACGACGATCGTCGGACCTGTCATCAAACCAGCGTCGAACATCGGACTTGTCATCAAACCAGCGTCGGCCATCGGACCTGTCATCACGTCGGCGCCGATCATCAAACCCCTCATCAAATCGCCTTGCCTGATATTCGCGCCTCTGACGCCGTCGTTCCTCACGTTCTTCCCACGCTCGGGCTGCTGCCTGCTGCCTTTTATACTTGTTAATCAGCATCTGGGAAGTCACACATGGCCGATATCCACCAGGAGCATTAGATTCACGCCCAAATGCCTGATGATTCCTTCGTAGCTCTTCAACAGTGACCTGAACAGCAGGATCAACGGCACCAGAACTCTTGGCGTGGTCTGATGTGAGCACCTTGAACTTCCCCTTTTCATCAGCATCAACCATATTAACAGAAAAGGAGAAATCAGCAAAGTTATTAGGAAAGGGATGACCGTCGATCTTCATGGCTTTCTTGTTATCTTCGAACTTGATCTTGCCAGATTCAATAGCCAATTGGATCTCCCTCCTGAACACCTTGCATTTATTCATTTCATGAGAAGTTGAGTTATGCCATTTGCAGTACTTGCGCTTCTTTAACTCCTCGGCCGACGGGATAGAGTGATTTGCAGAAAGTTGAATAAGCTTTTCACTGAGCAACATGTCAAAAATCTTGTCGGCCTTTGTTACATCAAACCCAAATTTCTCAAGACTCTGCTTGACCCATGGGCACGATACCGGCTTTTTGGATTTGGTCCACTCAGCGATGTTGATATCAGGCTCTTCTTCAGAATCAGAAAGATAAGACACTGGCTTGGAAAACTTTGTGCGCCTCGCCTCCTGGTATCGGACCTCATGGGCTGACACTTTTTGCACCAGCTGTCCCAATGTTTCAAACTCCTGAGCAGAAAACCTATCCTTGATCGGCGCGAGCAAACCCTGGAATGCAAGCTCAGCCAATTGCGTGTCAGATAGCTTCAAACTGTAGCATCGTTTCCTGATTTCACGGAACCGTTGAACATACTCCTTAATGGACTCATCGTTCCTCTGCCTGATAGCAATCAAATCAGAAATCTTCATTTCATTGAGACCAGAAAAGAAGTACTTATGGAACTGCTTCTCCATATCGGACCAGCCTGTGACCGATCCTGCTGGCAACGACGTAAACCAAGTAAACGCCGGCCCTGATAGTGACAGAGGGAAGAATCTGAGCCTGAGTCCCTCCTCAGAAGCAGCCTCACCACATTGAGCCAAGAATCGGCTCACATGCTCGATGGTGGTTATATCATCCTGTCCAGAGAATTTTGAAAAATCTGGCACTCTGTAGCGCGGAGGGAGCGGCATTGCATCAAAGTAGGATGGGTACGGGTGCCGATACAATCTCGCTTCATCTTTAGGCTTCAAACCGAACTGATTCTGGATCACCTCGGCCATTTTCTGTGACCAATCGGACTGGTGACCTTCGAGTGGCGTCCCATCAGCTTGATGCATATCCATCAGGTAATTATTGTAATCACCAACCATACGCTGATGTGCAGGAATCTCTAAACGTATCTTTGTAGCTGCAGGTTGCTTCTCCTCTTCATTCAGAGTCCCAGCATATTTCTCACCATGCGGGCCGACAATCGATCCATCGGCCATCAACAGAAAACCGTTGGCCAGCTGAATAGGTGGTGGAATCGTCGGATTTTGCGAAGCAACGGTCATAGCATTATCTTCAGTACTTTTGCCTTTTCCTGATCCTGATGCCCCTGCAGAATCTGACATAAAGACTGGGCCTTTTAAGCAAATAGAATCATCCATCGCCTTCTTGATAAGATTATCCAAAGAATTCACCAAAGTGCCCGACTGGTTAATCAATGCATGGTGAACAGCTTGATGGATCATCTCTATCATGTTGACATGGTACTCCCGAGCATCAGTTGTCTTCTTGATCAACTCTGGGTCTGGGAGAGCACTTTTGAGCACAGGGCCTGAACGATTACGCCCGAATTGATCAAGGCAGAGCTTCTCAAATGCGTCAATCTGGGCCTGAACTGCATCTAACTGGGCTTTAGACAGATCGGCCTTCGTGACTGGGATGGTTGGATCGGAAACCTTGTTCTTGTCAGCCTTGGCTTTCTCAGCCATCAACTTCTCGGCCACCAGCTTCTCAGCCGCCAGCTTCTCAGCAGTGAGCTTAGCAGTAGCAGCTTCCTTTTCAGCATCAGATGACATCTTGGAAATTGTCTTACGTGTCCCACCGGGCATGCCAAAAATGTGTTGACGCTGAAAATCGGCAATCGTATCCTCAGCGAGCAACACAACAAGGCCAGGGAGATCTGCTTCACTCCGGTGCTGGTCCTGCACTTTGTCCAGGTTCGCGGCGTGCCAGTCAATTTGACCTGAAACTGACAAGGGAATAAACAGTTAAATTACACTTTGATTGTGACGGCTCTATTCCAGACGGTAGATGCACGTTGGATTTTAGCCAAGACCCAATCAGGCTTGTATCGGCCGATGCCAATCGGACCTCATAGATGACATCAGACATCGAATCGGACCTCAGAATCGGACTAATCAGGATCGGACCTTGATTGATGTGATAGATCAGCCTTTAAATAATAAAATAAAGCATGAAATATGGCCGATATGCGAGTAACGGATCAGCTATGCCTTTGAGCAAGATATTAAATAATCAAAGTGTGAGCTGATACGTCGTCCATCCTGCCTAGTTGTCGGTTTGATTCATCTTATTGGACCATCTAGCTAACCAATCGGACCAGAACTATTTCGACACGGTTTCACAGACGGATGCAGCGCACATACTCCAGCTATAATCAGACCAGATAGCTAAGCAATCAAACTCGACTCACCAACTCAACAACTAAACAAGATGCTCGCACAGGTAATTAGTCAGATTAAGCAAATAAACAATAAAACAGTAACAAGATCGTTCCGATATTCAAAGCTGTCTTTGAATAGTCAAAAGGAATCTAGCTCCGACGCAGGGAATCTAAATCAATCTTGACGATCAAAGATCAATCTTTAGTATGTTGCGAGGATCTAGCTCCGACGCAGGGAATCTAAATCAAACCCAACACCCAAAGAGCAACCAGATAAAGCTGTGAAGATGAATCGGACCTAGAACGATATTGTAAGATAAGTATTGCTCAAATCGGACTAAACCAATGCTCATAGCTGTTGAAGAATCAGATTAATTCATATGGCGCAGATCTAAATCAATCTAGCAACTCCAAACAACCGCATAAGCTGCCTTCTAATAAACAAGATGAATCTAGCTCCGACGCAGGAAATCTAGATCAAGCCCGAAAACTAAAATAACAACTCGGTAAACGATTAACTACTGGATAATCAATAGAGATCTAGCTCCGACGCAGGGAATCTAGACCAATCTTGATGATCCAAAGACAAATCAGTTGAACAGCATAAACGAGAAAGGGCGATGCGCCTCAATTCAAAGCTTACACTAGTTCGATAAGTTGACAATCTTACTGGTAAGCCGGAGATCAGGAACTGATGCAGCCCGTCCACCAATGAGTTCGTCGATCTACTCTAACCTACTCCTAGGGTTTTGGCGTGAAGCTGGGTTGTATTGATTGTGAGAATAGTTCTTTACAATGGACGAGGGTTTATATTTATACCCTGGTCATGAGGAGTCCTGATCGGACTTGACAAACTTGCAGATAAAGTAAATTAAATCTAATATAAAATGGGATTCTCAATATGCCTTCTGAAAAGGAAATAGTCCCCGCTCATGCTACGCTTTTCTCTTAGCCAATGCGCCCTCCTTCATTCATCATTAGATCGGAATTTCCAGCTTATCGGACCTCTTTTCCTGCATCGGCTTCCTTCTCCGGCATTATCTGTTTGACCATTCAACGGGCCCACTGCGCAGCGCCAGCCTCACTACGTCACCATCTAACTCAGCATATCCAGTGCGAAAATCTGGTGTCAACAGAATCGTATGATTCGGGGAAAGCCTGATCTGCTTTTCTGCTAGCAATAAATCAAATATCTTATCGTCTTTAGTGATATCGAAACTGTACCTTTCTGGCTCGACCTTCACCCATGGGCAAGCAACAGGGTTCTTGTTCTTGGTCCATTCAGCCAAATCGACCTCAGCTTCGTCACCATCGGAGTCATATTCAATATTAGCAATTTTCCTTTGAAATTTCTCCCTCCGATAATCATTGCCACGTCCTTCATGCTGGGAGAGCTTTTGAATCATATGCCCCAAGCCTTCAAAATCTTGACTTGTATATCGGTCTCTGACCTGAGGCAACAATCCTTGGAAAGCCAAATCAACCAATTGTCCCTCCGATAGGTTTAATGAATAGCATCGGCTGCGAACATCTCTGAATCTTTGAATGAACTCGCTAACCGATTCCCCATTTGTCTGTCGGAGCGCAGTCAGATTGGACAATCTGGTTTCCTGTACTCCCATGAAGAAATAGGCATGAAACTGCTTTTCCAAATTGGCCCAATTACTAATGGAATTTGGTGGTAACGAAGAAAACCACGAAAAGGCTGATCCAGAAAGCGACATGGGAAACAACTTGACTTTCAACGGATCAATTGATGCTACTTCACCACATTGAATTGTGTAGCGGCTGATATGCTCAATAGTGGTAACATCTCCTTGTCCAGAAAACTTATAAAAATCTGGAATCCTGAATCGGGCTGGCATAGGAAATGTGTCAAACCAGTCCGGATACGGCTTCCGATACAGATAAGATTGTCCCTTAGGCTTTAGACCAAACTGATTCTTAATGACGTCAGCAATCTTATCTGCCCAATCCTCCTGAGTATAGTTTTCCTGACTGATCGGAGCACGAGTCATTATAACTGGTGTTTCAGTAGGTCCGATCGATTGTCAGCTCCCTTATTCTTTGGTGGATTATCAGTGTTGAAGTAGGAAGGGTACACCATCTTGCCATCGACTACAGGAATCCGGCTGCCAAACTGATCAATATGTTGAGTTCCGCCATAAGTCTTGTCTTCCGATTCTCCTTCCTGTTCTTCTTCTTCACCTCCTTCCACCTCCTCGGCTTTTGCCTTCTTTATTTTAGGAGTTTCATAGCACTCAGGATGTGATTCTGGTGATATAGACGAATTGATTTGCACCATCTTCTTCTTGAGATCCTTAATTGTTGAAGCAGCACCAGTATCAAAGTAAGCAGGTCCCTTCTGGACATCCTTGAATATAGCTCCATCCAGCAATTGAGCAATCAATCCCACCACCGTGTTAACCAATATTCCAGATTAGTTAATCAAAGCATGACTCAAACCAGCATCTACAAAATCTTGGAAGAATTTTCTTTCCTCGGCCGTAATCCGATCAAACGCTTCCTGGGGAACAGGAACTGATTTTTCTTGATTACAGCATTACGAGTTTTGCTGAATGAATCGAGGCACAGGTTCTTGAATTCTTCAAGTTGTGCTTCCACGAGCTTCTTCTGTTCATCACTAAGTTCCTCCATCGTGACCGCTGGGATCTCAGCAGCTTTGTCTCCAGGTGCCATCGTAGAAGCTTTCTGGTCCCACCAGGCGTGCTAAAATGTGTTGACGTAAAAAAGTCAGGCGTTGACTCTCGAAAATTAACACTGTGGCCTGGAAGATTTGCTTCACTTCAGTGCAGGTCCAAAATCTTGAGGTTCGGGGCGTGCCAGTCAATTTGACCTGAAATTGACAAGGTAGAATTTAATCAGTAAACCATAAGGAACTCATCGGCCAAAGCCCCGATTCGTTCAAGCAAAATCGGATCAACATAGTGAGATGTCCGATTTGAGAGCATGAACCATCGGCCTTGCGTCCGATTCGTGAGGATATATCATGTATTTAAAACAAACCATCGGCTATGAAAACTGAATCGTGAAGATATAACATATTAATTTGAACCATCGACTATGAGAGCCGAATCGGAGATAAACCTAATTTAAACTTATTCTCTAATATGCATCTTTCCAAAGGCGATAAACAAACTGAACCGTATGTCACTAGCAATCGGATCGATTGCGAGATAGCGTTGCTAGCAGGGCACCGATTAACTTATCTACTCCGATAGATTGACGTATATCAAAGAACTCGTTCAAACAGGTTTATTGTGACTTGCTTATTAAATCTAAATCAGCTATATAGGCAACAAGAACAGATCTATTAAGGAATTTTGATTTATGATAAAACAGAATAGATCTATCACAGATGTAAGCTGATAGGATAAAATTCACAAGATACGGTAAAGGGTGAGCAGATCTAAACGAAGAAGGGCGATACGCCTCAATCTAAAGCCTAGATGCAAACTCGATAGATTGGTGATTTATATAGACGAAGAAGGACGATACGCCTCAATCTAAAGCCTAAAATAACTCGATAAGTGTCGCACTTACAGACAAACCGGAGGTCAAGATGATGCAGCCCTGCTTGCTGAAGAACTCAACGAAAAGGTTGGTGGCACGTTAGGCCGAAAGTTGTGTTTGATTGTATGGTTGTGTGAACGTCTTTTACAATGGCGCAGGGTTTATATTTATACCCTGAAAACCTAGCGAAAACTTGCCGGCTACGACAATATCTCTAACTTATTTAAAGCAAACTAATCTTAAACTACCAAAACTATTACAATCTTGCCGCATAACGAGGCCCTAAAGAAGCTTCCAGACATATCCTTCCTTGACAGTCGTACGGGCTCCAGCCTCTCTCACCTCTTGTCCGATCGGGACTCCTATCGGACAAACTCCGATCGGAATCGGATTGTCTCAGAATCGGACTCGGCCTTTGCCCTTGCTCTGTCATGCACAATCTCAGCCGAGTCAAAATCTGGTGTCAACACATGGTGCTCCGGAAGATTTCGAAGGGGTGCGCAGGAGGAAAACTCAGTTGAAAGTGGGAAGGACCCTTCCTCATCGCAGAAACAACAAGACCGTCGGCATTCATGCTACAAACCCTCGATGGGACCGACGACCCGTACCCGTGGAACGAAGACATGCTCCAGAGATACTTCGTCTGAAACAAAACCGAAGGGGAGCAAGACGCTCCATGTAACATTTACTTTCCCACATCTTTAGTCATAGCCATGATGTAAATTTTCCATTTTGTACAAAGACTTCGCCTAAAAGGCAATGTAAGGGTGAAAGTGCATCTAGGCTCCCTTGTGGGTTTTGGTGAATTGAATGACAAAACGATTAAAGAACTAACGTGTTTGTCAAAGATAATTTGCAGGGATTAAAATTGTATAATTGATGATTCACTATTGGTCATTGGTTGAATTCAATGTGAATGGCTCATGTTGACATAAATAAATTAAGTGGTTGTTCCCATTATATATGAATATGAAAGATGGCAAGCTATGGTGCAATAAAGAAAGAGACATAATGACATATGTGATATATTGGTCTCTTAATTGATGAAAGCTTGTTTATATTGATATGGGATATCTTAGATCATGTTAGATTAAAATGTTGCATAAAGCAAGTTTGGTTGAACGGACAAGAGACATGGTGATATGATTTATTCTTGGTCTATATTTGAAGAATGACTTGCAAACAAGACATGATGACTTTGATAGAAATGAAAGGTCAAATTGAAGTGGATATATTGCATATCAAGAAATGACCAACAAGACAAGATGACTTTGATAGAAACGAAGGGTCAAAGTGAAGTGAATATATTGCATATCAAGAATTAGTTTTTATTGTTGATACAAACTAGTGTGAAGCTATATATGATGCAAGGATGAAGAGGTGGAATTCGGGATAGTGTTTCTAGGTACTAAGCAATGTGTGATCAAGTTGCGGACTTGAGTCATGTATCTTTGCTAGGGTGACGAAACTTTCTTTGGATTTCAACTTGATGAATCTTGGTCACATGTGGTGTTCATATTGGGAAGTATCAATCTTTCTAGGAGTAAGTTGTGAAAAAGGTGAATTGAACTAGAAGTGGATTTCATTCAAAGACAATGGTTCAAGTCACTAGCTCAAGGTTGAAGTGCTCAATTAAAAGAGACAACGTTGGATGCAACTCTCAAGTGGATATGTTGATCAAGTATGGCATGACTCAAAGTGAAGAAGCTCAAGTGCATCATTTGTATTTATATTTGATCTTGAGTTTAGGTATGCCGTACTATCAAGAGGGATGCATCACAAGAAGCCTTGAAATTGTCTAAGTGCTCAAGGAACCCATGTGAGTTGTTGAGAGACACAAAATCCTCACGTACACACTTATAGGTTTTGCCAGGGCAAAACCGGTGGCACCGGTTTTGGGAAACCGGTGGCACCGGTTTTGTGTCAGAATTCTCCAACGGCTAGTTGGTTTGAATTCCGGTGGCACCGGTTTTAGGAACCGGTGGTACCGGTTTTCACTGAGTCTGTAACGGCTAGTTTTTGGGGAGTGGAGTATTTATACCCCACGACCTCCCCATTGCTTTGCTGCTGTTCCTGAGGTTGCTATAGTGCTTCCCTGCTCTTCCTTGCCAAGCCAAAGCCATATTTGCTCTCCCCAACCCCTCTTTGTGAGGTAGCTTGCAATTGTGATATCCTTTGTGTTGGGTAGTAGAGAGAGCAGCCATTGTGTGAAGTTTGAGAGCACCAAAAGCACCTTGAGCACTGTTGGACTTCATCAAGCTTGTGTGATTCATTTGTTACTCTTGGAGCTCCGCTCCTAGACGGCTAGGTGTTGCCCGTGAGCTACCAAGTGTGGTGAGCTGCGGGAAGTTTGTGCAGGTCGTGTTTCGCCTCCGAAAGGGAAGAAGCAAACTAGTGGAAGGAGGAAATAGCTTGACCTAGTGTGGTCGTATGAGCTTCCTCAACGGAGAGTAGGATTCGCCGTGCCGTGGTGGCTGCTTAGTGCAAGCGGTGAATCCGAACTTCGGGAAACAAATCTTGTGTCTCCCCGCTGGTTTGAGCCTCTTTGTGTTTATATTGCAAATTGGAGGAATTGCTCGATATCGTTGTATTTGTGTTTTTGAGTGCAGGGACTTGGAGATACACATTAGAAAGACATTTCAGTCATCATCTCCAAGTTTGGTTTGATTCCGAGCTCCCTAACATATTCTATCTATTTTGGGGGTTCACTGCCAGGGCAAAACCGGTGGAACCGGTTTTGCAAAACCGGTTGTACCGGTTTTGGTGGCAGTGCTCTATACCCGCTGCGTTAGGCGTGCTATTCTTTTAATTGGAGATTCTAAAGATCCTTTTAGAAGTTTATTTACTGAACTTCTAAAAGTGGTATTTAGAATACCTAATTGTCACTAATAAATTTGTGTTAAGTGGCAATATTTTTAGGTCTCGCCTATTCACCCCCCCTCTAGGCGACATCAAGGTCCTTTCAATTGTTATCAAAGCTTGGCTTCACATCTAAGCTTTACCGCCGTGAAGAAAAGATGTCGATTGAGGTAAATTTTGAGCCTCTTAAGGTTGACTACTCAAACTATGTGTCGTGGGTTGGTAATGTTCATCATGCTCTTAGAAAATTAGATCCAGTTGTTGAACATATTTTAGTTGAAAGCATTCTACCTCCTAAGTGTGATATTAACAATATTGATCAATCAAATATCACACTAGAGGAGTTAGCTTGCGTACAACTCAATACTTGTGTTACTGTTGACGCGGAAAATCGGCGGTTGTATCTCCCGCGTGCAGCACACGATGACCGGGGAGAGTCTGCTTCGCTCCAGTGCCAGTCTACACTCCAGTTCAGGTTCGCGGCGTGCCAGTCAATTTGACCTGAAATTGACAAGGGAATAAAACAGTTAAATTGCTCTATGATTGTGCCGGCTCTATTTCAGACGATGTAGTAACGTCGAATTTTAGCCAAGACCCAATCAGACACGTATCGGCCGATACTGATCGGACCTCAGAATCGGACCTCAATGATGACGTCAATCGGACCGAGTGATCGGACCTCAATCAGACACCAAATCGGACCTCAGGATCGGACCAATCAGGATCGGACCTTGATTGATATAACAGACCAGCCTTTTGAATAATAAAATAAAGCATATAACAAGGCCAATATGTAAAATAATGGATCAGCTGTGTCTTGAAACAAGATATTAAATAATCACAGTGTAAGCCGATACATTGTCCACCTTGTCTAGTTGCCAGTTTGACTCATCTTATCGGACTATCTAACTAGCCGATCGGACTATAGCCTTTTCAGAGAAATCTAGCTCCGACGTAGGGAATCTAGATTTCTCCAACTATGATCAGATCAGATAGTTAGATAATCAGATTTGACTCATCAACCTGTCAATTAAACAAGATGCTCGCACAGGTGTTGATCAGATTAAGCAAAATAAGCAAGCAAAACATTAACAGATACGTTCTGATTCTAAGATATGCTACTGAACAATTAAGTAAGATCCAGCTCCGACGTAGGGAATCTACACCACACTTAACATTCAAATAGCAATAAGGCATAACCAAAGCTTCCTTTAACTAATCAAGATAAACCTAGCTCCGACGTAGGGAATCTAGACCAAACATGACAGTCAAAGATTAATCTAAGCGTATTACAAAGATCCAGCTCCGACGTAGGGAATCTACACCAATGCAATACTCAAAGAACAACCAGATTAAGCCACAAAGCAAGATCGGACATAGAACGATGCTGTAAGATAAATATTGCTTAAATCGGACCAAGACCTATGCTCAAAGCCGTTGAAGAAGTAGAATTGATTCACATGGCGTAGATCTAAACCAATCTAGCAGCTCCAACAAACCGCAAAGACTACCTTTAGTAACCAAGATTACTCTAGCTCCGACGTAGGGAATCTAGACTAATCTTGATACCTAGCTCCGACGTAGGGAATCTAGGCTTAAAGTATAGTCCGATAACGATAATCTGTTGAATAATCAATATTAATCTAGCTCCGACGTAGGGAATCTATATCAATCTTGATTATCCAGAGATAAATCGGTTGAACAATATAAACGAGAAAGGGCGATGCGCCTCAATTCAAAGCCTATATTAGTTCGATAAATTGACTAACTTACTGGTAAGCCGGAGATCAGAACTGATGCAGCCCGTCCACCAATGAGCTTCGTCGGTAACTACTACCTAGGGTTTTGGCGTGAAGCCGGGTTGTATTGAATTGTGAGAATTGTTCTTTACAATGGACGAGGGTTCATATTTATACCCTGGTCGTGGAGAGTCCTGATCGGACCAGACTAACTAAATAAGGCAAACTAAATTTAAGATACAACGGGACTCTCATACGTCCTCTGAAAAGGAAATAGTCCCCGAATCTGATACGCTTCTTCCTTAGCCGACGCGTCTCCTTTCTTGCACTCGTCATCGGGTCGGACTCCTGCTTGATCGGACCCCTTTTCGGTAACGGCTTCCTTCTTTGTCGCCTTCGGCCTTGACCAGTCAACAGGTCCACCGCGCAGCCTCATCCTCACCACGTCATCATCTGACCCATCATGTCAGGTGCGAAAATCCGGTGTCAACACATGCCCCCCAATTTTGGAATAAAATATCATTTTGTTCCAAAATTCGTATCTGCCATCATAACTCCTTCACCGATTTTCGTGCCGAAACTTTCCATCTCTGTACTGCGCGGCTCCTCAATCTTCGGACCATGACCGTTTTCACCTTATAAAATTACTGCCGGCGGCGACACTGTACATTTCTTCTTCCTCGCCAAGAACCTGTACTGCTCATCTTCTTCCTCCTCCCTCCCGAGTGGCCATTCACATTCACTCGAGCTCACACCAAGAACTGCTTCAAATGGCGCAATCATCCTCCATGGGCGCTCTCCATTCTTCTATGTCCGCTTCCACCTCCGCATCTGCTCCAGCGAGTTCTCCATCTGCCATGCTTCCCACCATGACTGGGATCACGAGCTCAACAATGGCGGCGGTGATGTCTTCGACGATGGCGGCAGCAACAAGCTCTTCAACCCCTTCTCCATCAACCTTCTCTGCCCCAAGTTCTTCCTCGGCACACGCAGATCCATCAGAAGAAACGCGTTGTCCAATCCCGGAGGTATTTCACTAAATCTGAATCCATTTTAAGTTCCGCATTAGACTCGGCTTCTCCAAACTCGTTTTCACTTCGCATCTTCCTTCTAGGCCGCTCGCATTCAAACCCTAATCCCCGTAGGCAACTATCAAGGGGCCTACTTTCTTGGTCCAATGGGAGACCCTGACCCTACTGAATTCATCAATCTGGAAACCCACCGGATCCCATTCAAGACCTCGGGTTTTGATTTGGATGATTGGAAAAACGCCTTTCGATCATGGCCGACAGTTCTACCTGGGTGGAAGAATTGGTACTTGAGAGTATCGGCCTCCAAGTCTGCAATCTGGGATAGATTAGATATCGCCCAGTGCATTGGTCTTAGCATCGGACACATTGCTAAGAATGAGAATCTCTTGATTGCTGCATCACATTTCTGGTCCGATGCATTGAATGCCTTCCTCTTTGGACATGGTCCGATGACCCCAACACTACTTGATGTAGTCATGCTTCTCGGCCTCAATGTTACTGGCAACAAACGTCCCTCCCATCTCAACATCAAGCCCAAACATCATTTCAAGACCAAGAACTGTGGTGGCTGGACAGGATATATGGAGAAAAATCATCGGACCGGATCTGTGACTGATCGTGAGCATACGGCCTTTCTGAACATGTGGTTGGACAGATTCTTCTTTTGTGGTACCACTCTCGGCCCAACGGCCAACTTTCAGCATTTGGCCGAATTGCTAGTAAATGACCATATCATCAACCTTGGTCAACTTCTCCTGGGAGCAGTATACAATCTGCTTCACCAAGTCGCCAAGCGTCTAAGGACCGGATCACTCATCACCAACCTTGGCGGACCGTGGTGGTTCATCCAAATGTGGTTAGTGCTACATCTGAGCAAGGTTTTCAAAGTAGATCTTCGAAGGATGAAATTCCCAGAGAACAAGCCTGAAGCAGAAGAAATCACTTGGCGCCGATGCACCTCACTTGGTGAAGCTGCCATGGGTTTCCCGGCCGAGAAATTATCAGGCAAGGAATCCTCCAAGTATTTTGCACTTCTCTACAGAGGCGTTGCTGGCGACAATATGCTCTGGTTTTTGTATCACCACACTGATGAATACGAGCTGCCTTACAAATTCAGATTCAAGATGATTGTAGAGGCAGATTCAGAAGCTCTGACAATTTTTCGAACTTGCATCAATGCCCAATTTCTCCCGATCGGCCTTAGTCAGGGCAAGTCAGGGCAAGCAACCTATGAATATTATCATCCAAACCTGGTTGCTCGTCAGTTTGGTATCGGACAGCTTCCACCCTACCTAATCTTGGCCGATCGAATCTTTCCAAGAGGAAAAGTTGACTCAGGCGTGGAATGGGATCGTCTCCTAGGACTCGAGCCTCCCATTGACAAAACCAACCTGGACACCTTTGCAATCGGCCTTGTGACTCATCAGACCTTCAACATATGGTGGGCCGAATGGCGTCAACACCTATTCCACATCGCCTGCAAGACTTATGTCCAGAAATTGCTGCCTTCCTTCAGGGGCAAGCCAGAGGTAACACTTGTGAACTCATCTCCCTCCTTTGCATAACTTTATTTTGTTTAACCAATTCTTTTACCAGGATGTCGATCGTACTCCTCCAACGATGACTCGATCAGGGAAACAAGTTGTTTATAGCACTATCTCGCCAGATCCGTGGATCGGCTGTGACTCTCCCACCATCGGCAAGCTTCTATCGACATACGGCGACAGCAGAAAAAGGAAGAAGCAAATGTCTTCAAAAATTCCAAAACGCCCGAAGACTACTCTGGCAAGTTCAAGAACTTCATGAATTTGATTTCTCTTTTTTATTGAAACTAACCCTCTCTGCAAGCTCAGGTCATCAGAGAACCTTCTGCACGCCAGCCGAGTCCGGCCGAGTCTTCAAGCCCATCGGCCGAAGAATTACCAGAATCGGACCCACAAAGATCATCGAGCCCAGCTCAGATACAACCAAGTCCAACACAGGCCGGCTCATCTCATTCGTCCTCCTCTGAAAGAACCATAACTGGCTCGCCTCGTCAGCCAAGCCCACAAGCACAATCAAGCCAGGGCCTTCAGGAGAGCAACCAGTAACTTCTCAGATTCAACTCCCTGATCCAGAAACAACGGTAATTATCAACCGATTTATTCAATACTTTATATCCAATTCTGTTCTTATTTCCTTTCTTTTAGCAAATCATCCAGAACGTCTTGACGGATCTTGAGATCGCCCAAGTAAACATCCAGGGTAGTAACATCCCCCCGATCGGACTCGAGCAAGAAGTGGCCTGGAAACAAGTAAACTTTCTAACCTGATATAGTTATATCAGCTTTTTAATATCACATCTAATCATTCCTCTTGCAGGCTCAAGATACCCCTCCAGCCAGCCAGACCCTATCAATTGATTTTGATCGGCTGCAAGCTGAAGAAGAAGAGATCAGCTCTGGGCAAAGCTTGCTATCTGACGAAGTGAAGGCAAAATTGCTTGACATATCTGCTCTTCTTCACCAAGATATCGTTGATCTTGTCCAGGATGCAAAGCCGATTCGTAAGGTCATCAAAACTCTAAGGGGCCAACTTCCGTCAGACCTGGAGGAAGCACTGATTCCGGCGGCATACATAGAAGGCCATTCCTTTCCAGTGTTGCAGGCCAATCGCCGAATCACCAATCGGACCTCCCAGCAGGATCAAATCAAGGCAAGGGATGAAGAACGTGCCCAGGCTGACAAATCAACAACATTGATTGAAGAACTATCGGCTCGTCCTGCCTCTATCCAATCAGAGCTTGACAATCTTCAAGCCAGAAAACAACATTTAGAGCAGGAACTCGCCCAAGTTCTATCAAGTATCCAGGCTAAGACAAAAGAGCTTGATGACATCCCGGCTTTGAAGGCAAAGGCTGAGGAGGATTACAAGATCCATATCAAGGCAGCCAAGGAGATCCACAAGACAATCAAGCCTGTAGAAGGGAATGCTGAAGCTGACGCCAAGATTATCGCTGATGTTGACAAGATCCGTCAGACTGCTCTTGACTTGATAGTTAAATACCTGCAGCCTTGAACACTGAGGTTTGTCTGTCTTGCCAAACGATCTGATACATTGGTAGCCTCCTCCGCCATCGAGCGGCCTAGTCGATATAATACACTCTTTTTGTTGTATATAATCCTTAAGGCGATGCATATTGCATCGGCTTTTATTTTTTGTTCTTGAGACGATTTTCCATCGGCTTTCAAGCCTGACGCATAGCATCGGCTCTTATGAGTTTACCCAAATATTGAAGCAATTTCATTGAACAAACAAACTCGAATCTTGCCCCCCAAGGCAAAACAATAATCAGGCCGATTCAATTTATAAGAAGAACTATCAAATACATATTTGGAAGAACTTATTAACCATATCGGCCTTTAAAATCTCTATAATCATCCATTCAAAACAAGGTCTCAGAGCCGACTGCTTGAATCGGCTTTAGTCCTTGATCGGACACTTTGAGGAAGTCACCATCCCACACTTTTCCTGACAGGCATTCAACTCCTTCAAACTCCCAAATTGTTGACTCAGCTGTAGCAATACTAACCGAATCATCAGCTGGGACAATCTCCACCTTATTGCCTTGCCATTGGATCAAACATTGGTGCATTGTGGATGGGATGCAGCAATTGGCATGGATCCAATCTCGCCCGAGGAGCATGCTGTAGGAACCTTGGCCGTCAATCACGAAGAAAGTAGTCGGCAATGTCTTGCTGCCGATGGTCAATTCAACATGAATTGCCCCCCGAGGCTCTGAAACGTTCCCGCCAAAGTCCTTGAGTGTCATGTTGGTCTTAATCAGATCATCAATCCCTTTCCCCAGCTTGCGGAATGTAGAATAGGGCATGAGATTGACAGCAGCTCCTCCATCAACCAGCATCTTGGTCATCGGCTTCCCATCAACGTATCCGTTGATGTACAGAGGCTTCAGGTGCCGATACCCATTTGCATTTGGCTTCTCAAAGACCGCCTTCTCTGAATCCAGAACCAAGCATGCAGCGGCTTCTTCCAGTTCATAATCGACCTCATGGTCGTCTTGTTCATCAGGAGCAGCGAAATCGGACGGCAACATCAAAACCATATTTATTGCGGCCGATGTACTTGCTTCATCATCATTGGCCATCTTGACGCACCACTTCTTTTCTTTTGCTAATTCTTGCTCCTGAATCTGCTCATTATAGCGCAACCTCTGAACACGTCTCTTTTTAGACTTAGAAATCCCCGACGGGCACCACTGTCCAGGCCTCATTGGAGGTTCTTCAGTCCGATTCTGAACTGGAGCCTTTTCTTCCATTTTTTCAGGGCCATGAGCATCAGCCCGGCCTTCATTATTTTTGTGGCCATGAGTGTTAACCTGGCCTTCATCTCTTTGATGATGATCATCAATCCTGACACCGATCCGTTCATGAACCGATCGTCGACCTCTTTTGGAAGCTCTGTACTCTTCATACTGGAAGCTACATTCAGGACAATCTGCCTTTGATGGCAGTCTAAGCTTCTCGTTCCAGCAGTACACGAAGAAAGGACACCCCCAATGATCATCATCTTGATCGTACCGGTTATAAGCTTGACGTCCATCTGTATACCAATCGGACCTATAACCGTAATGATGGCGATCATCGACTCTATCATCATACCAGCGCCGGCCATCGGACCTGTCATCGTACCGGCGTCGGTCATCGGACCACTCATCATATCGGCGTCGGCCGTCGGACCTGTAATCACGTCGGCGCCGATCATCAAACTCTTCATCATGGCGCCTTGCTTGATATTCATGCCTCCGACGTCGTCGTTCCTCGCGTTCCCTCCACGCTCGGACTGCTGCCTGCTGTCTCTTGTATTTGTTGATCAACATTTGGGAAGTCACACGCGGCCGATATCCACCAGGAGCATTAGATTCACGTCCAAATGCCTGATGATTCCTGCGTAGCTCTTCAACAGTAACCTGAACCACAGGATCAACGGCACCAGAACTCTTGGCGTGGTCCGATGTAAGCACCTTAACTTTCCCCTTTTCACTAGCATCAACCATATTAACAGAAAAGGAGAAATCAGCAAAGTTATTGGGAAAGGGATGACCATCGATCTTCATGGCTTTCTTGCTGTCTTCAAATTTGATCTTGCCTGACTCAATAGCCAATTGGATCTCCCTTCTGAACACTTTGCATTCATTGGTCTCGTGAGATGTCGAGTTGTGCCATTTGCAATACTTGCGTTTCTTCAACTCATCGGCCGATGGAATCGAGTGATTTGGAGAAAGCTGGATAAGCTTCTCACTGAGCAGCAAATCAAAGATCTTATCGGCCTTTGTTATATCGAATCCAAACTTCTCAGGATTCTGCTTGATCCATGGGAGCGACACTGGCTTCTTGGATTTAGTCCATTCAGCTATATTAACATCAGCCTCCTCTTCAGTATCAGAGAGATAAGACACTTGTTTAGAAAACTTCATACGCTTCATCTCCTGATATCGGACCTCATGAGCTGACACTTTCTGAACCAATTGCCCCAATGTCTCAAACTCCTGAGCAGAAAACTTTTCTTTAATCGGCGCGAGCAAACCTTGGAATGCAAGCTCGGCCAACTGCATATCAGACAGCTTCAGACTGTAACACCGATTCCTAGTGTCACGGAATCGTTGGATGTACTCCTTGACGGTCTCATCATTCCTTTGCCTGATGGCAATCAAATCGGAGATCTTCATTTCATTGAGACCAGAAAAGAAGTATTTATGGAACTGCTTCTCCATGTCGGACCACCCTGTGACCGATCCTGCTGGCAACGACGTAAACCAGGTAAACACCGGCCCTGACAGTGACAGAGGAAAAATCTGAGCCTGAGTCCCTCCTCAGAAGCAGCCTCACCACACTGAGCCAAGAATCGGCTCACATGCTCGATGGTGGTCATATCATCTTGCCCGGAGAATTTGGAAAAATCTGGCACTCTGTAACGTGGAGGAAGTGGCACTGCATCAAAGTAAGATGGGTACGGGTGCCGATACAACCTTGCTTCATCTTTAGGCTTTAAGCCGAATTGATTCTGGATCACCTCGGCTATCTTTTGTGACCAATCGGACTGTTGACTTCCATGTGGCATTCCATCAGCTATGTCCATTACATAGTTATTGTAATCTCCGACCATACGCTGATGTGAAGGAACCTCTGTACGTAGCCTTGCAGCAGCAGGCTGTTTCTCTTGTTCGCTCAGAGTCCTGGCATACTTTTCACCATGTGGGCCGACAATAGTTCCATCGGCCATCAACAGGAAACCGTTGGCCAGTTCAACAGGAGGTGGTGGAGCAATTGGCATTTGTGGAGCAACGGTCATTGTATTATCTGTAGTCTCTTTGCCTCTTCCTGATCCTGATGCTCCTGCAGAATCTGCTATAAACACTGGTCCCTTCAAGCAAACAGCATCGTCCACCGCCTTCTTGATGAGATTGTCCAAAGAATTCACCAAGGTGCTTGATTGGTTGATCAATGCATGATGAACAGCCTGGTGAATCATCTCCGTCATGTTGACTTGGTGCTCCCGAGCTTCAGTTGTCTTCTTGATCAACTCTGGATCCGGGAGAGGACCTTTGAGTATAGGACCTGAACGATTACGCCCAAACTGACCAAGGCATAGCTTCTCAAACGCATCAATCTGGGCCTGAACTGCATCCAACTGGGCTTTGGACAGATCGGCCTTTGTAATGGGCATGGTCACCTCAGTCACCTTGTTCTTGTCGTTCTTGGCCTTCTCAGCAGCTTCTTTCTCAGCAGCAAGTCTTGCTGCAGTTTCTTGTTCAGCATCAGACGACGACATCTTGGATTTGTTTCTCGTGTCCCACCAGGCGTGCAGCACACGATGACCGGGGAGAGTCTGCTTCGCTCCAGTGCCAGTCTACACTCCAGTTCAGGTTCGCGGCGTGCCAGTCAATTTGACCTGAAATTGACAAGGGGATAAAACAGTTAAATTGCTCTATGATTGTGCCGGCTCTATTTCAGACGATGGAGTAACGTCGAATTTTAGCCAAGACCCAATCAGACACGTATCGGCCGATACTGATCGGACCTCAGAATCGGACCTCAATGATGACGTCAATCGGACCGAGTGATCGGACCTCAATCAGACACCAAATCGGACCTCAGGATCGGACCTTGATTGATATAACAGACCAGCCTTTGAATAATAAAATAAAGCATATAACAAGGCCAATATGTAAAATAATAGATCAGCTGTGTCTTGAAACAAGATATTAAATAATCACAGTGTAAGCCGATACATTGTCCACCTTGTCTAGTTGCCAGTTTGACTCATCTTATCGGACTATCTAACTAGCCGATCGGACTATAGCCTTTTCAGAGAAATCTAGCTCCGACGTAGGGAATCTAGATTTCTCCAACTATGATCAGATAAGATAGTTAGATAATCAGATTTGACTCATCAACCTGTCAATTAAACAAGATGCTCGCACAGGTGTTGATCAGATTAAGCAAAATAAGCAAGCAAAACATTAACAGATACGTTCTGATTCTAAGATATGCTACTGAACAATTAAGTAAGATCCAGCTCCGACGTAGGGAATCTACACCACACTTAACATTCAAATAGTAATAAGGCATAACCAAAGCTTCCTTTAACTAATCAAGATGAACCTAGCTCCGACGTAGGGAATCTAGACCAAACATGACAGTCAAAGATTAATCTAAGCGTATTACAAAGATCCAGCTCCGACGTAGGGAATCTACACCAATGCAATACTCAAAGAACAACCAGATTAAGCCACAAAGCAAGATCAGACATAGAACGATGCTGTAAGATAAATATTGCTTAAATCGGACCAAGACCTATGCTCAAAGCCGTTGAAGAAGTAGAATTGATTCACATGGCGTAGATCTAAACCAATCTAGCAGCTCCAACAAACCGCAAAGACTACCTTTAGTAACCAAGATTACTCTAGCTCCGACGTAGGGAATCTAGACTAATCTTGATACCTAGCTCCGACATAGGGAATCTAGGCTTAAAGTATAGTCCGATAACGATAATCTGTTGAATAATCAATATTGATCTAGCTCCGACGTAGGGAATCTATATCAATCTTGATTATCCAGAGATAAATCGGTTGAACAATATAAACGAGAAAGGGCGATGCGCCTCAATTCAAAGCCTATATTAGTTCGATAAATTGACTAACTTACTGGTAAGCCGGAGATCAGAACTGATGCAGCCCGTCCACCAATGAGCTTCGTCGGTAACTACTACTAAGGGTTTTGGCGTGAAGCCGGGTTGTATTGAATTGTGAGAATTGTTCTTTACAATGGACGAGGGTTCATATTTATACCCTGGTCGTGGAGAGTCCTGATCGGACCAGACTAACTAAATAAGGCAAACTAAATTTAAGATACAACGGGACTCTCATACGTCCTCTGAAAAGGAAATAGTCCCCGAATCTGATACGCTTCTTCCTTAGCCGACGCGTCTCCTTTCTTGCACTCGTCATCGGGTCGGACTCCTGCTTGATCGGACCCCTTTTCGGTAACGGCTTCCTTCTTTGTCGCCTTCGGCCTTGACCAGTCAACAGGTCCACCGCGCAGCCTCATCCTCACCACGTCATCATCTGACCCATCATGTCAGGTGCGAAAATCCGGTGTCAACAGTTACTAACTTCTTGCAAGGATCTGTGTGTAAACATATATGGTATGCCATCTCTCTTGATGAAGAAATCCAAAGAGATGCATATCGCATTTGGACTCTCATCACGAGTGCATTTGAAGATATAGAAAATGATGATGAAGAGCAAGAAGACATGGAGTCACTAGAGGAGTGCTCAACATCACCTATGTGCTTTGAGCCTCAAGTGACATTATTCAAGGAGCAAGAAAAGCAAAAGACAACACTCACTGGTTCTGCTCAGGCAGAACCGGTGGTACCGGTTTCTAAAACCGGTGGAACCGGTTTTGGCCAGGAGCTAGCTGATGAGTTTTCATTGAGCGAAAATTCAGCGGCTCATCAGCACAGTGAGGTATCTACTGCTCCCTTTCATTCCTCTTTGAGTACTGACATTCTTTATTGTCATATGGCTGAAAGCAAAGAGGTCAAGGAGTCAAATGAATCCCTGAAAATTTCATTGGAGGAAGAAAATCAAAGGCTCAAGGATCAACTTGAGAAGCTCTCTAGTAAGTATGTGAACTTGCAGGTCACTCATAAGGAACTAGAGTGCTCCTATGAAAAGATTGTAGATTCACACACTTTTCTTGAAATGAATTATGAGGTTATGCTTACTACTATGAAATCATTAGAACCTCAAATTCTTAAGCGTAAATGTTCTCTAGACAAAATTCATATACCTTGTGCTAACCCTTGCGACTCGCAAGCAAAAACTTCATGGTATGATCAAGTTCTTGTAGAATCACGTCATGAACTCATTGCACAAGATAATGATAATCTGAGGCTAGAAGTTGAGAAGCTTAAGATGGATTTGTCAAAGCAATCAAAAAGGAAGAGAAGGTGTTATGGATGCCGCGAGAAAGGGCACGAAATTGAAGCTTGTGTCAACAGGTCAAGGGTGCCCTCAGGTAAAACCGGTGGAACCGGTTTACCAAAACCGGTGGTACCGGTTTCCACTGAGAAACCACAAGTCAAGCAAAACAACCATGGTCTGAAGGCACAAGCAAACATCAAAGAGAAGAAATGTTCTGCAAGAAAGAAAAATAAAGGTAGCAACATCAAGGACAAGACTTGCTACACATGTCGTGAGAAGGGACATTTTGGTAAGGATTGTCCAAATGGTAAAAATCCTAATCATGAACGTGTCAATAATAAGTTCATTAAGATTAGGAGAAACTCATATGACTCCTGTGCTACTAATGTGATTGGTTCACCTAGGACAAGCACAAAGGCCATGTGGGTTCCTAAATCCTTGCTTGCTAACCTTGTAGGACCCAACACACGTTGGGTACCAAAATGTGCCTAAAAGAGACTTGTAGGTACTTGGAGCAGCATTGGAAGCTTGGTTCACTTGAGAAGAATTCCATCTTACATCATTTACATCTCAAGAGAAATTTCATGTCATAAATGAACCAAGTGAGATCAATGGAAGAATATGTTATCCAATGCTTCTCCCATGACGAGTACCTCTCTAAGCTGTCCACTCATGTATATCTATCTATACATTTGTTGTTTCTAAGCATGTGTAGTGGACAAGCTACATTTGTTGATAATGAAAAGTTATGACAAATAACACTTGATGCTACTAACCACTTCATCAAGAAGCTTTGAGTGTTTATAAATGCAGGTCAATGAATAAGCAATGAAGATAAATAGAAATGAATCAAGACAAGAAGCACCGGAATAATCTTTTTGAAGAAATGCCTGGTTCAGTGAAAATCCGGTGGCACCGGATTGGTAAAACCGGTGGCACCGGTTTTGCCAGAATCAGTAGGAAGGAAAAGAATAAGTTCCGGCAGCCTCTGTTTCGTATCAGAACTTCCGACCCAAAATTCCGGCAGCCTCTGTTTCGTATCAGAAGTTCCGGTAATATATGCCAGAAGTTCCGGCAGAGGTTCAACTGTCATCCTTCATCTAAATTGGAATATCACAAGAAATACTCTTCTAATTATATCTAAAGCTTCATACAAATATCTGTGAGCATGTCTTGATCACATCTACTTATTCATAAATTTATTTGTGATGTGACCATAATATGGAGCTAGCTACCCTAACGCCTTAATGGAGCTAAAAGTGCAAGTCTCAAGATTCAAATCATTGATGCACATATTTAGGGGGAGCTCACTTCATATTTTGTGTCTCTTGGTACTAACACCATTTGCAAGTTTTCATGTGCAATAGTTCAAGTGTGAGGATCATACTTATATTCATATACTACACTTGAGCAACTCCAATGCAAGTGAGTTAGTAATGAGTAAGCTACATGACAACAAGGTCAACAAACCAACATGGTAATTGTATCATCTTTTATTTAAGTTGGTTTGAGTTTCACATATATAGCTACTCTCCATAGCATGGCTTAGATTCCCTGTTTGGGCTTAATTGACCAAAATGGTGTACATCTACTTGCCTTCCACATAATCTTGTGTACACCATATGCTCAAGGAATCTAGTCCATGTTATGAGGTTTCATATTTTGTGACTCACTCCCTTGTCACACTTAAAGAGTCACCGAATATGAGACTAGAGCTTGTGCTACTAATATTTGTGTTGTCATGTCACTTTATTGAAACTATGGTTAGATCACACTAAAATGACAAGATGAAAAGAAATCAAAAGCACAAGTTAATGGATATATGAGTTCCTCTATGTGAAGAATGTATTTGTTCAAGACCAAGGTATGTTTTTCAAATTCATATATTCATTTCAATGCATCTAGGCCTTCCCTCATGCTAGTGTGTTTAGCATGAAAAGTTTTATGTGACTATGATTGAGATCCTTGGCATAATTTCAATTTGTTTATTACCTTCTATACGTCTTGACCAAGATTGTTAATAAACTCCTCAATATTCATAATTGAATAAAGTGCAACTCAAAAGAAATTCAAAATTCTTATGCACTATTTAAAGGGGAGCTTATTCCAATACTTGTGTCAATTGTGGGACTAACAATTTCTTCTAGTGAATTTGTAGTCACATGTGCTAGTGTATCTTAAAGCTATCTTTATGGTAGTAAGTATTCTTGGCACCATTTCAATAAATGCAATTTATTTATGTGCCGGGACAAATTGTGAAATAAACTCCTCAAATTCATTAGATTGAATAAGTGCATGTGACAAGTGATTCAAACACTTGATGCACCTATTGAGGGGGAGTTCATTCTACAATTTGTGTCTTTGAGACTAACAATTTCTTTTAGTGATCTTGAAGTCTCATTTGTGAGAGTTTGTCTCTCTTTGAAGCAAGCTATGCCTTTTGTCCAAGAATGGTAAAATTGTATCTATTTCTTACTTGGGCAATGAATTATTCTCAATAAATAGCTGCTTGCCATAATATAGATTAAACCCCTTTGCTTGGCTTTGTGACAAGATTGATGCATACGAACTTATCGTTCCATCCATATACACATGTGCATCAAGAAAAAGGAATTTAACCTACATTGTGGAGTTTCATCTTTTAGTGATCCTTTATAGCTCTCCAATTCAAAGGTCACTAAATGATGAAAATAGGTCTTGTGCTATTTAATGCATTTCTCTTCTATGATGCATAAAAAGGGAAAGACATAAAGAGAAAAGGCATTCGGATTATGTTGACAATGCACAAGCTTTTTGATATGAATCTTCACCAATGTGAAGAAAGGATTAGCTAGAGGCCAAGGTATGTTTCTTTGACTCATGTTTTTACTTTGAGCTTCTAGGTCTCATAATCTATGCTAGTATGTGTTGTTTGCATGTAATTGTTTTAAGTCATTTTGAGCTTCAAATCTAGATATTTAGTTGATGTCTTCACCTAGAATTGACTTGGTGTCATTTCTTGCAAGATATGAGCTAAATATACTAAAATGGTCATTGACTTGAGATGGATGCATGCCTTGTGTGACATAGGATAGTTTTTCAAAATTAACTAGCATGTGTAGGAAGTGTGCTTTTTGAAAACCTTTTGGTGTTGGTCCTTGTGGCCAAGTTGATCCATTTGTGGTTATTGTTATCCTTGCTTGATTGCTGGCTAACTACAAATGGTGAAACACTCTCAAGTCCATTAGATCTACCCAATCTCATCTCAAGGGCTATGCTTATTGGATTTCCTTATCTTATCCCTATCTATCAAAATCCTCCATCTGAGTCAAAGAGCAGTGAAATATGGATAAATGGATTCAAAAATGGAGCTGAGGAGAAAAGGGAAAGGACACGAGTGCAAAAATGGACAAAAGTCACTGGGCCAAGAAATTCCGGTGGCACCGGTTTTACAAAACCGGTGGCACCGGTTTCTGTCGGCTGGGTACTATTTACCCGTGACTTACCCCTTCACTCTTACATTTACCCCCCTCTTTCACCCACGACCAAGAACAGAAAGGATAGGGCGTTTTGGGGCGATTTTGAGGCGATTTCAAGTTTCCACCGTGGGATTCAAGTGTTGAGGCAAGATTTGGAGTCTCCCATTCGGTGTGACCGGATTCCCCTCGGTTCTAGGGCTGCAGCAACTCACCCACCATGTCGGGAGGTACTCAAATCAAGTTTTTGCCCGATCTATTTCTCTAAATGTTTCCTCTCAGATTCCCTTGGTAGAACATCTTGTTTTAGACCCTAAAATCATCTCAGTGCAAGAAATCAAAGTTTCCTTGGTGGCATTGATGGGGGCCATGACCTAGGGTTTCTGGGCAGAAACCGGTGGCACCGGTTTTCCAAAACCGGTGGCACCGGTTTGTGCACAGACACCCTGGTCAATGGTTCTGCTCGGTTCTAAATGCTCAAAATAAATATCCATGTCAATGGTCTATTTCTCAGAAGCTTTTTCTCCATGTGTTTGTTACAGATCCAAGCAAATATGTTTCTTATCAAAGAAGGCCAACTCGCTCAAAAAATGCCCAATTTGAGTTTCGGGTAAGAGATGTTGGAAGTAGCGAGCAAGAAATCCAACCAGCTGAACAAGCACAGCCTAGAAGATCCACGAGGACAGCAGGGAGAGTGAGACTTCCTAGGGGTGATATTCGCATTGCAGATTCTGAGCCCGAGGACACCTCTAGTGATGATGATGAGGAGAGTCCTTATGAGAGGGATCGCACTCCTTCCGAGTCTATTGCAGCAGACTCTCCCTCGGCTAGTCAGCGCAAGAGAAAGGGCAAATCCATTCGCACACATAGCCATGAGCATAGTCAGTGGACAGGCAGCGGTAATGGTGATGATGAGGAGGATATCATTTCAGCATTTGGGCCAATGCCTTCACATAGTGCTCCTCCCACACATGTTAGTGATGTGACTTTTAGAGCTCCCATGGCGCCCCCAAACCGCGCCAAGGTCAACTATAAGGTGAAGGGCATGACAGAAAAGGCCAGAATTGAGAGAGCAAAGAATCCTAAGGAAGTAGGTGGAAAACATCTTGATTACAGGTTTGGCACAGCTTTTCACCAGGACTTCTATGAGAGTGCCATCCTTACAAAGGATGTTCCTATTGCTCAGGCTCAATACATTGATTGGAAGTTCATGAGGGCATTCAAGGATCCTAGAATTGATGAAATCATTAGGGAATGCAAGAGGAAAAATATATACAAGATCATGAGCTTTGCCAAGTCATGGAATAGTGAGGTAATTGCACAATTCTATGCTACTAGTTATTTCACATCTAGAAATGATGAAAGGATTGTGCATTGGATGACAGAGGGCAATTGGTATGGAGTGACCTACACTCAGTTTACCTCACTTTTGGGCTTTGATGGAGAGGATGATAAGAGAGTTCATATTCATAATGCTCCATATATGGATAAGAAGGATATGAAATACATGTATTTACCAGGACAGGAGGGTTACTTTGGGAGAGTTAATGGCATGCAACCCTACTATGCATATCTCAACCGCATGTTTAGGAAGACACTTGCTCCTAGGGAAGGTGATCAAAGCAACATATCCTTCTATCTTCGTGATTTGTTAAGGTATATGACACCTGGTGAGCCAGAGTTTAGTATGGTGGAATTTATTTGGGAAGAAATGAAGTCTATTGCTGGATCTCCACAAAAGAGATGTGGGTATGCTCCTTATCTCATGCATGTCATTGAGGCCGTGACTAATTGCACATTTGATTATGATCATGAGATTGAGCCCTTTCACATGAAGAATGATATCAAAGGTCCGTCCCTAGCCCAAGCGGCAAGCATGGAGGCCAATATAGAGAGTGGAGATGCACCCCAGGATGCTCCTACAGCTGCTGCCCCTCCTATGGCAGCAAGAGAGACGTCCCGTAGTGGACGTGGACGTGGGCAAAGAGATGTGCACAAGCCCCCTTCACCGCTTAGAAAGTTGTTCAACTTTATGTGTGGGTCTTGTATGAGCACAAATGCAATTGCTCACAAAGAAAGGCAAAGGAGGAAGAGGGACTCGAGGATGATCAGGCAGATGTATGAGGATCCTTCCAATAGACCTCCTATTCCCCGTGCAGAGTCTGATGATGAGGAAAGTGAACCGGAGGGATTTGATCAAATTTGGACTAGATCTCAAGAGGTGGATCCGGTGACTCAAAAGGATTATTGGGATCGATCCATAGGTGACTCATACTATAATCCATCCTATGGAGGCATGCAAAGTGGTGGGGCTTCTTTTTCTGAGGTACCATTTGTGGGCACTCAAGGGCAAGGTGGTTCTTCTAATATGCCACAGATTGATCCTTATGCAGCTGGGGGTTCAGGATCTGCTCAAGGTGACATTTTTGGAGGGATTTTTGGCCATGTCAATCCATATGTTGGTACATTTCCTCCAACTCAATTTGCACCTCAACCTCCACTTATTCCACCAACTCAAGCCCAAGGACAAGATGATGATGAGGAAGATGATGAGTAGGGACAGCAGGAGATCCCCCAGGACCTTTGTTGGTGATGGATGACAAAGGGGGAGAAAATGGAGCGATTAAAGCGATGCCAATCAGTTCTGTCTGCTGGCTGTCTGGCAAAACCGGTGGAACCGGTTTTGGCTGTTGAATGCAACAGGCCGTGTAATAAATCTTTCTTAGCTCTTTTGGACTTGAGAACATTTGTAATGAGTGCTATTCTGTGTGTTGAACTCATTTATGTGTGTGGAACTTGTTTAATTTCTATTTAGACTCATTTGCTTAATAATATGCTATGTTTGTGGGAATTTCTGGTTGGGCCGGAAATTTCTGGCTGGGAAGTTCCGGTGGCCTCGGTTTGGGGCCGGAATTTCTGATCCGTCGTGTCAGAAATTCCGGGTCACTTTGTTTGGTGACTGCTTGTGCTGACCAGTAAATTTCCGGTGGCACCGGTTTTCCAAAACCGGTGGCACCGGTTTTTGTCTGGGAAGCACACTTTCTTTATTCTATTGTTTAATGCTGCATGCATCACATTTTAATTGTTCACACACATGTTTTGCACCCCACAGATGTTGAGATTTAGGGGGAGCTCCATGGTTTCTTGAATTTGTGCAAATTGGCATTTTAGGCCAAGTTATTGAATTTCATTCAAAGCACACATTGAGGGGGAGCTCAAACTAAATCTGAACATTCAAAAGCTTTATTGATATATCTATTGTGAGCTTTAATCGAATTGTCATCAATCACCAAAAAGGGGGAGATTGAAAGTGCATCTAGGCTCCCTTGTGGGTTTTGGTGAATTGAATGACAAAACGATTAAAGAACTAACGTGTTTGTCAAAGATAATTTGCAGGGATTAAAATTGTATAATTGATGATTCACTATTGGTCATTGGTTGAATTCAATGTGAATGGCTCATGTTGACATAAATAAATTAAGTGGTTGTTCCCATTATATATGAATATGAAAGATGGCAAGCTATGGTGCAATAAAGAAAGAGACATAATGACATATGTGATATATTGGTCTCTTAATTGATGAAAGCTTGTTTATATTGATATGGGATATCTTAGATCATGTTAGATTAAAATGTTGCATAAAGCAAGTTTGGTTGAATGGACAAGAGACATGGTGATATGATTTATTCTTGGTCTATATTTGAAGAATGACTTGCAAACAAGACATGATGACTTTGATAGAAATGAAAGGTCAAATTGAAGTGGATATATTGCATATCAAGAAATGACCAACAAGACAAGATGACTTTGATAGAAACGAAGGATCAAAGTGAAGTGAATATATTGCATATCAAGAATTGGTTTTTATTGTTGATACAAACTAGTGTGAAGCTATATATGATGCAAGGATGAAGAGGTGGAATTCGGGATAGTATTTCTAGGTACTAAGCAATGTGTGATCAAGTTGCGGACTTGAGTCATGTATCTTTGCTAGGGTGACGAAACTTTCTTTGGATTTCAACTTGATGAATCTTGGTCACATGTGGTGTTCATATTGGGAAGTATCAATCTTTCTAGGAGTAAGTTGTGAAAAGGTGAATTGAACTAGAAGTGGATTTCATTCAAAGACAATGGTTCAAGTCACTAGCTCAAGGTTGAAGTGCTCAATTAAAAGAGACAACGTTGGATGCAACTCTCAAGTGGATATGTTGATCAAGTATGGCATGACTCAAAGTGAAGAAGCTCAAGTGCATCATTTGTATTTATATTTGATCTTGAGTTTAGGTATGCCGTACTATCAAGAGGGATGCATCACAAGAAGCCTTGAAATTGTCTAAGTGCTCAAGGAACCCATGTGAGTTGTTGAGAGACACAAAATCCTCACGTACACACTTATAGGTTTTGCCAGGGCAAAACCGGTGGCACCGGTTTTGGGAAACCGGTGGCACCGGTTTTGTGTCAGAATTCTCCAACGGCTAGTTGGTTTGAATTCCGGTGGCACCGGTTTTAGGAACCGGTGGTACCGGTTTTCACTGAGTCTGTAACGGCTAGTTTTTGGGGAGTGGAGTATTTATACCCCACGACCTCCCCATTGCTTTGCTGCTGTTCCTGAGGTTGCTATAGTGCTTCCCTGCTCTTCCTTGCCAAGCCAAAGCCATATTTGCTCTCCCCAACCCCTCTTTGTGAGGTAGCTTGCAATTGTGATATCCTTTGTGTTGGGTAGTAGAGAGAGCAGCCATTGTGTGAAGTTTGAGAGCACCAAAAGCACCTTGAGCACTGTTGGACTTCATCAAGCTTGTGTGATTCATTTGTTACTCTTGGAGCTCCGCTCCTAGACGACTAGGTGTTGCCCGTGAGCTACCAAGGTGTGGTGAGCTGCGGGAAGTTTGTGCAGGTCGTGTTTCGCCTCCGAAAGGGAAGAAGCAAACTAGTGGAAGGAGGAAATAGCTTGACCTAGTGTGGTCGTATGAGCTTCCTCAACGGAGAGTAGGATTCGCCGTGCCGTGGTGGCTGCTTAGTGCAAGCGGTGAATCCGAACTTCGGGAAACAAATCTTGTGTCTCCCCGCTGGTTTGAGCCTCTTTGTGTTTATATTGCAAATTGGAGAATTGCTCGATATCGTTGTATTTGTGTTTTTGAGTGCAGGGACTTGGAGATACACATTAGAAAGACATTTCAGTCATCATCTCCAAGTTTGGTTTGATTCCGAGCTCCCTAACATATTCTATCTATTTTGGGGGTTCACTGCCAGGGCAAAACCGGTGGAACCGGTTTTGGTGGCAGTGCTCTATACCCGCTGCGTTAGGCGTGCTATTCTTTTAATTGGAGATTCTAAAGATCCTTTTAGAAGTTTATTTACTGAACTTCTAAAAGTGGTATTTAGAATACCTAATTGTCACTAATAAATTTGTGTTAAGTGGCAATATTTTTAGGTCTCACCTATTCACCCCCCCTCTAGGCGACATCAAGGTCCTTTCAAAGGGCTTCTACTCTTTTCCTCACCGGGGAAACCTTTGGGCGATTGAGTCAATTGATTGAAGGTGTGAGGTTTTTAACGAGGCAATGACCCAATGTAACCCTCTTGTGAAATATAAACAGGGATCCCCGCAAAACGGAGTATCTCACCGAAGCAATCAACCCCTTCGCAAGTCGAAGTGAAGTAGTCTTCGGTAAAATGCCACGGGAGCGGCAGCAAGCTAAGTTAAGCCTCCGACCGATGCTAAAAAGCATCGGCACGCTCATCTTAACTTAAATCGGGCCTCCCGATACAATCGTAAATGCGAAGCAGTCGGAGTCAAAACTCAATAGCCATTAATTGCTCAAAAGACCGAAGGGTCCAAATACCCAAGAAGCGCACAGCGCCACACTAGGCAAAAGCCTGCACTTCAGAGTCTACGTTTCAATGGCTTTGTGTTTGTCTTGTTACGAAGGGCCCTCTCAACATGCCGAGGGAGCGCATTTCTCTTGGCCAAAAAACCTATGTGCACAGGCCAAAATGGATAACACCACCCGAGATAAGATGTGTTGAGGCCATAATACCAGGGTACCCGATCACAAGGATTGCCGACTACCGACTCCGAGACTACCAAGACTCCGAACAAGACACGATGGCCTGATCGCAGAAGGGAAGCCCGAAGACAGTTAGAGTCCTAATAGGTTTAGGTCTGTTTTGTCTTGTAAGGCACGTCTCCCTGGATATAAATAGCGGGGGTCCTGTGCGTGGAGGGTATGTTCCATTGATTTGCAAGCTTAGACAATCCACCCGAGGGTATTTGTTACGCATTGTAATCTGTACTCGACGAAATAATACAAGCAGCAACTGGACGTAGGGTTATTACTCGATCTCGAGGGCCCAAACCAGTATAAAAATCCCGTGTTTCTTTGTTCTTCACCGTGATCAATCTTCGCACGAAGTAGGGTGCTTGCCGGACAAATATCTGACGAGTACAACCTCGACAGAGGCGCGCCAGGTAGGGGCCCTTGCGTGAAGAAAGATCATGCCGATCGTCAACGGAGTCTGGATCGCTGACGCGTCGAGTTCCTCGATGCCCTACATGCCCAGTTCAGTCAAGTCGGGAGCGATCGGGAGTTCTGCTTCCGCTTCCGATCTCTATGCTCACCGCCATCTAGTGCCTGCACGGGAGATCCGCTTCGGAGATCTCGTATTCGAGCACCAAGGCGACTACGAGCTCAAGTTGACAGGGATCCACGATCCCGATCTCACATGCGCCGGTCGGGAAGTTTTCGCCACCTTCACCGAGCTAACTCCTGAAGACATTGCAGATCGCACTGCGCAGTTGGATCTCGACTACAGTGGATCTAGCAATGGGTCAGAACAATCTGAAGACCGCCGCATCCATGTGCTAAACGCAAACGGGACAGAGGCCGTTGCCGAGTCGTCTAGCTCGCGTCAACCCGTGCCTCCTCCACGTTTGAGCAACGCACCGACACTTCAAACGGCTAAAACCCGTACACAGCAGGTTGCATCCTCATTGGCTCCCCGAGATCTCAACAACGATTTCCGGGCCGTCGAACAGGACAATCTGCAGATCCGAACCCTCTTGGAGACCATGGAAGCAATGGCCGAAGGGACTCCGATGGCCACCATAGCCAAGAAGGCTCGGGAAGCAGCGGACAAGGCCAAAGAGCGCATCGAAGCCGCCGCTGCCGCACCACCAGCTCCGTCAAACAGACCACGTGAACCACAGCCGGTTCGGCCTCGATCTGTTAACGGACGACCATACTATCGCCCACACGAGGGGCGCGACATGAGGCCACAACTCGAGCGCAATCGTCGCACCCGCGACGCTCGGGAAACTCTCAATCACAATCGAGATTACCGAGCACGTGAGGGTTACTATCGGTCCCATCAAGATTCACCGCCACGTGACTCCCGACCAGGCACGGGGGATGCCTTGCGTACTCCCCAGCCCTGCGCAAGGTCAGGTGGCCCGAAAAGTTTCGTCCTACTAACATCGAGAAGTATGACGGAACAACCAACCCCCGCGAGTGGATTCAGATCTATTCCACGATCATCGACGCCACCGGGGGTGACGACTATGTCAAAGCCAACTACTTGCCGACTGCTCTGCAGGGATCAGCCCATACATGGCTTATGAACCTGCCCGAGGCCAGCATCAAGTCATGGACTCATCTCCGGGAGATGTTTGAAGCCAATTTCCAAGGCACCTATAAACGCCCCGGACACGAGGGAGATCTGCTCAACTGTGTGCAGAAGCCTGGAGAATCCCTCCGGGACTACATCCGCAGGTTCAGCGACACCCGTAACACCATCCCCGACATGGTGGATGATCGGGTGATTGTGGCCTTTAATCAAGGTTGCAATGACGAGCGAACGGCGGAGGAACTTGCCAAGAAAAACCCGAAGATGGTGGCAGAGCTATACGGGATCCTGGAAGAAACCGCCAAGATGGCGGACGCCCGAGCACGGGTTCACGGAAAGCCCGAACAAAGCCATCCGGCCGGGGAGGGCAAGAAGAAAAATAAACACAAAAACAAGAAGCGCAAGACCGAGGGTGACGAAGTCATGGCCGTAGACAACAAGCCCCCCCACAGGCGTCAAGGCAAACCGGAGAACCTCCCGATGTACTGCCCGATTCACCGGTCCACGAAGCATCACTTCGTGGACTGCACGGTGTACAAGAAGCAGAAGCAGGAGGAGGAGAGCCAGAAGCAGGGGGCTCCACGTGACCAGGCAGCTCACAACCCTCGCGCGGCAAACTACATGGATTGTGATGATGAGCTAGATCTCCCCGAAGATCTAGAGGTCGCTACAATTTTCGGTGGCTGTTCAACCCGAACCTCCAAATCCCAGCTCAAGATGGTCGAGAGGCAGATAAACAGCACCGAGCCCTGCAAGCAACTCTTGAGGTGGTCAGAAATCCCGATCACGTTCGATCAAAGGGATCACCCCGAGACGCTTTACGACGGGCCACTACTCCCACTGTGCATCAAGCCATGGATCGGGCCCCGCAAGATCGGGCGAACCCTGATCGACAGTGGAAGCGCCCTCAACCTCCTGTTTGTCAACGCTTTTGACGAACTTGGGATCCCAAGAAGGTCCTTGTCCCCCGTGGAGAAACCTTCCTATGGGGTCATACCAGGCATTCAAGCCTTTCCCTGGGGAGGATCGATCTGCAGGTGACCCTCGTAGAGGGCAAAAACATCCGATCAGAGTTCCTCACCTTCGAGGTGGCTGACATCACGTCGGCCTATAACTGCATCTTGGGCCGACCGTTCCTGAAGAAATTCATGGCGGTCGCTCACTTTACATATTCCATGATCAAGGTCCCGGGGCCGTTGGGTCCGATAACCGTCTGTGGTGATCGCAAGGGCGCGGTCCAGTGCGACATGAAGACCCTGGACATGATCAAGGGTGACGAGCAGGAACCAGCCAAGGCTGCCGAACCTGCCAAGAAAAAGACAAAGAGCCAGCCCAAGGCTGCCGCCAAGGGTGCATTTGCTGAAACCTCCCGAGCAGCTGAGAACCGACCAAGAGCCAAGGGGAAAGAAGTTCACGAACAGGAGCTCATCGGGGAACAGGAGCTCTTCGGGAGACAGGGAGCTGACAACCGTCCCGCTGAAGGACAGACTGTGGTGGACCAGACCCCACTCAAGGGGACGCCGCCACAAGCAGCTGGCGAGTCGCCGGCCAACGCCTCACCAATCGAGCCACCTGCCAGGCGCACCGAGCCGGGCACGAAGGCAGTAATCCTTGATGAGGCAGACCCGACCAAGACCACCCAGGTGGGCCTTGGCCTGGGTGACAAATAGGAACTCGAGCTCATTGCTTTCCTCCGAGCAAACGCAGATGTGTTCGCTTGGGAACCATCTGACATGCCCGGGATCCCCAGGGAGGTAATCGAGCACAAGCTTGGCATACGAACTGGCGTCCGACCAGTCAAGCAAAAGCAAAGGAGATATACCCCGAAGAAGCGAGACGCCATTAACGAAGAAATCAACCGACTACTCAAAGCCGGCTTTGTTCGAGAGGTCCCTTTCCCGGAGTGGCTAGCGAACCCAGTCATGGTCAAGAAGCCCAACGGAACGTGGAGGATGTGCGTGGACTACACAGATCTGAATAAAGCTTGCCCGAAGGATGAGTACCCATTACCTAGGATAGATCAAATTGTAGATTCAACCTCTGGATGCGAATTGCTTTGTTTTCTAGATGCCTACTCGGGGTATCACCAAATCAGCATGTGCATTGACGATGAGGAGAAAACTGCATTTGTAACTCCCTTCGGTGTTTATTGCTATATAAAGATGCCTTTTGGTCTGAAAAACGCAGGTTGCACTTATCAAAAATGTGTTCACATTGTTCTTGAAGGCCAAATCGGCCGTAATGTGGAGGCATACATAGATGACATTGTTGTGAAGAGTAAGTTAAAAGGCGATCTAATCGCTGATTTAACCGAAACATTCAACAACTTGCGTAAAAACAGGATGATGCTCAATCCCGCCAAATGCACCTTTGGTGTATCATCGGGTAAGCTCCTCGGTTACCTTGTTTCCCAACGAGGTATAGAGGCAAATCCGCATAAGATCAAGGCACTCGATGACATGAAGTCTCCACGCAGCCGCCACGAGGTCCAAAAGTTGGCGGGAATGATGGCGTCCCTATGTCGATTCGTGTCCAAGTCAGGCGAACGAGGTATGCCATTTTACAAATTGCTACGTAAAACTGATCGTTTTGAGTGGTCGGCAGAAGCAGAAGAGGCGTTCCAGGCGTTCAAACAGTACCTGCGGAAAATGCCCGTACTGGTCCCACCGAAGCCACAAGAAGAGATGCTGTTGTACGTAGCAGCGACACCAACTGTTGTTAGCACTGTTTTGGTGGTCGAGAGACCAACAGAAAAGTCTACAACACAACATCCCGTTTACTTCGTAAGCGAGGTGCTGCATGATGCCAAAACAAGGTACCCTTAGATTCAGAAATTATTATATGCTGTACTAATGACTTCCAGGAAGCTCAAGCATTATTTTCTGAGCCACAAGATCAAGGTTGTGTCAACTTACCCCCTAGGCAACATTTTACATAATCGAGATGCCGTGGGTAGGATCGCACAATGGTCTGTGGAGCTGGGGGCTTACGACGTTGAATTCATACCCAGAACTGCCATCAAATCGCAGGCTCTGGCAGACTTCATCGCAGAATGGACTAACCCCGAACCTGAAGAAGCTGCCCAAAATCCCGAACACTGGACAATGTTCTATGACGGAGCATTTTGCAGAGCAGGCGCGGGGGCTGGGGTGGTCCTGATTTCACCACGCAATGACGTCATTAGGTATGCTTTGCAAATCAATTTTGTTGATCCAACTCCTACTAACAATGTTGCCGAGTACGAAGGACTGTTGACAGGTCTCTGCATAGCTGCATCTCTTGGTGTCAGAAGGCTGCTCGTGAAAGAGGATTCCGAGTTAGCTGCAAAGCAAGTCATGAAAGAGTACAGTGCGCGGAACGAGGTCATGGCCAAATACTTGGAAGCATATAGGCGGATGGAGAGCAAATTTGATGGGCTTGAAGTACAGCACGTGAAGAGGGAATTCAATGGCGACGCAGATAAGCTGGCAAAGGCAGCTGCAGAGCGCACACGGCTCCCAGGTAACGTGTTACTTGAAGTTCTTACTAAGCCATCTGTGTCGGTTTCATTACCGAACCTAAAAACTGAACCCGCCAAGGGACCAGTTTCTACAACCAACGAATCTGTCAAGGAGTCTATGTTGGTCGGTACGGCCCGAGCTGCCACTCTAGTTGGAAACGAGGAGAACTGGATGGATCCAATCCGGGCGTACCTCACAAACCAAGCTATTCCGGACGATGATGCTACATTGGAGAAAATCCATTGTAAAGCCAAGAACTATCAATTGGTTGACGGGCGATTATACAAGCTAACCCGCAATGTAATGCTCCTCAAATGCATCACACGGACCGAGGGCATTAGTTTGCTCCACGACATTCACGGCGGAATCTGTGGATCACATGCTTCTCCCCGATATCTAATAGGGAAAGCATTCCGACAGAGCTTCTACTGGCCTACAGCTCTTCAAGACGCAAGCGATTTAGTGAAAAAGTGTGAGGCATGTCAATTCTTCGCACGGAAACAAACTAAACCTGCGCAAGCTTTAAATACTATACCCTTGTCATGGCCCTTTGCCACTTGGGGTATAGACATCCTCGGGCCCTTTCCAAGGGCTGTCGGGGGATACAGATTTCTGTTCGTTGGCATTGACACATTTACAAAATGGGTTGAAGCCGAGCCTGTTCAGAAAATCACTAAAGAGGCCGCTGTCAAATTCCTACGGAGTATTGTCGTACGATTCGGTGTCCCGAACAGGATAATCTCCGATAATGGAACACAGTTTAAAAGTAAAAAGTTTTACGATTTTTGCTACGACCACGGGATCAGGCATGATCGGTCATCGGTAAACCACCCGAGGACAAACGGGCAAGTAGAACGTGCCAATGGCATCGTGCTCCAGGGCATCAAAAAGAGGATTTTTAACAGATTACAAGCTTACGACAAGCGCTGGATTCATGAAGTCCCAACAGTACTCTGGTCAATGAGGACCACTATGAATCGGGCAACAGGCGAAACACCTTTCTTCTTGGTGTATGGAGCAGAGGCGATTCTACCATCCGATATCCGACTACAAGCCCCTCGCGTGGCAATGTTTTTAGAAACTGAAGAGCCTGATAGACGCACTGATGAGCTAATCCTCTTGGAGGAGGCTCGTGATGCAGCTACTTTTAGAGTAGCCCAGTATCAGCAAAAATTGCGACAGTACTACGATGCTAATGTTCGACAATGAAGCCTATGCATTGGGGACATGGTGCTCAAGCTAGATCAACGCACCAAGGATAAAAATAAATTGTCCTCTCCATGGCAAGGACCGTACATTGTAGTAGATATCGCCCGACCAGGAGCCTACAGGATCGCAGAGATAGATGGGGACGTACTGCCAAACACGTGGAATATGGATCAACTACGCAGGTTCTACGCCTAAAACAGTGAAGATCGTGCACAGTTCTAGACCAACCATCAGGTTTGGCAGGTATAAACCGTCATCTGCGTCGCCTACAGCGCCAACAAAAAAAAAAGATAAGTTCTATATACTCTACTCACCCTCGCTTTTATGTTCGGGGGCTGGGTTTTCTATTTTCTATTCTGTTTCTACTCTTTGTTATCATATTGCATACACTAACAAAGAGCCGGGGACTACCATGCTGAAAATTTTCTTTTCAGACCTATTCTATGCATCCCGAGCTATACGCTCGGGGGCTTCCAATTTGATCGGGAAGTTTTTTGCAGTTTGTACTTCTAGACTCTTTTTCAGCATGCCAGCATGACTGTAAAAGAGCCCGGGGGCTACTACGGTACTACTACCGTGCAAGAAACGAACTTTTTAATTCAAGAAAGCTAGGCAGACGCTAAAATTACCGAACACCATGACTACAAGGAATTACACAGTTCAGAAGGCCGCCCGTGTCTCAGCAACTAAACAATTCCAGAATAGCTTATGGTAACGGGACTTTTTGGCTATGACAAAGCTATCAGTTAAAAAGATCCATGAAAATACCGATCAGCTCTAAGATTTACTCAAAAAACATGCAAGCATATGTTTAGCAAAATGTGATCGCATTCTAAACTGTTAAAGTTTTGTCCTATTACAGGAATTCTGCACAGTGTTCAGGGTGATTCCTCCGAATCACTCAGATGAAGACCAAGTTTTCTGACAAATGGTTCCACCACTGGGGTAAGACTATCGAACATTACCTCAGCCTCTGACGCCGAGCACTTGAAGCCTTTGGAGAGCAGAGAAACGTCCAGATCAGGGATATGGCTTTTCAAAGCCCCGATGGTGTGAGTTGCAGCAACGCAGGCACCTTCCATCAGCCTGGACTCCAAGGACGAATTGCGCTTCTCTGATGCTTCAAGACGGGCGGTCAGATCAGCCAGTCTTCCTTCCAGATCCGAGTTTTTCTTCTCGAGCACCTCAATGCTCTTGGAGTCAGCTACAGGGTCAAAGGCAGCGTATGAACAAAAGTTCGAAGATAAAAACTCAATAAGCAAGGCATAAGATTTAAAGCATGTACCTTCTTTCTCGGACTGGAGAACAGTCACCTGGGCTCCCAGTCTGATCACAGACGCTTCTGCAGCAGAGGCACGAGCGTCTAGCGAACGCCATTCTGTCGAGAGCGCGCTAATGATCGGGCCCAGGGGCGTCGGGATGGGTCCCACGATCTCTGCAGTTTTCTCTGAGCGGTCAAGTTGTGCTGTTAAATCTGGCTCGGCAGTTTTCTCTCTGGCAGATGGTTTGACAGGAGGAGAAGCTGTGGGATCGGGATGGCTGAATTCCCGAACAATCAAACACAGTGAAAACGGCATTTAAGAAAAATGCTCATACATAATCAAAGATTGTCAAAGTTCTTACTCGGCCGTCAGGATGTTTACTTTAAACCTCTTGACACCAGGAATAAGCTTTGATGATTGTCTGGTCGGACGGTTTTCCTGTCGAGAAATCTCCCGATCATGTTTAGCTTTGGTTATGTGATCAAAAGCTGCGAATAAACGCCCGAATACGATCATGCTCGATACCTGGGCAACAGGACGAGGCTGATCACGAATGGGCTGCAGATTGGCGGGCCCAGGCGATCCAAAGGCTCCCGAATCGAGAACTGTCCTCTCCACACTACGAGAGCGTTTCCGGGTTCGGGGGATAATCGCCTGGGGGCTGTTCGGGACCTCTTTCTCCAAACCAGGTGATGATTCGGGTTGTTCGTTGGTCGGGGCCCTGGTGCCTTGATCAACGGACTGATCCCCCTCCTCTTCAACATTGATGGCACCGCTCTGGGCGGGAGCATCAACAATAGCTGGGGCCTGGTCGAGAATAAAGGGGTGTATCATATCACTATTAAAGAAGAAAGAAGCTTTTTCTGAGTAACATTTTACCTCTGGAGGAGGGTTGTCAGCGCTATAGGGTGCTGGGACGTTTTCCCAGTCCGGAGGTCAGCCCCAAACATCTTCTTCAGGCGCATGGCCACTTCTGTCTCTGGGACAACTGCTAGTTAAGAGTCATGAATTCAAATGACCAAACGAACTCGGAAAAACAATCGAACAGAAAAACAAATGCTCACCATCGGGTTTCATTCTGTTCGGGTCCTTGTAGCCCGTAAATGTCCAAGCGTAGCGGTCGCGATTCATAAGTGGGATAAATCTCCATCTAATGAAGATTTCTGCTACATGAACTGCCGTCAGACCAGCATTGCGGAGCTCCAAAATCCGATCAATATGCTTCTGCATCTCCGGGGTAATTCTTGGCAGGGCTTTGGCCGAATCCTTGAGATAGGGCATCAGATACTTCCCTTTTGCCAATGAGGCTTGGGGAAGGGTGATGTAAAACCAATGATGTTCATATCCTTTCCAGCAATCTTTAACTGGGAAGGGGATGTACATCTCCCGATTTCTCAAGGAAAACCCGATGGACCCAAGCATCACTTGGTTCTTGTAGTATGAAGGACTGTAAAAATATCTCCACAGCAACAGTGGAGGCTTAATCCCTAACCAGGCTTCGCACAGAAAGGCAAAGACGCTAAGCATTGTCAAAGCGCCGGGCTTTAGGTGCACAAGCTCTATCTGGTAATGCTCGCAGACGCTGTGGAAGAAATCAGAGGGAAAAACCCCAAATCCACAGTGGAAGAACTCCAAGAACACCACCATCTCGAGAGTGTTGGGGGTTGGATACGTCTGACCTTTGGCATGGCGACGGGGGAAGAGTGTGGTGTCAGGGAGTAGTCCAAGGTCCTCCAGTTTCTGCAATTGCTTGGCCGTCGTAGTTGATTTGTACCAGTACTCGTTCGCGGTGGGGATCGTGTTCCCACTGCGGAGTTCTCGTCCGGCGGCGGTGCTGGTCTGGTCCCCTGTGGACTCAGTGCCAGAAGATGATTGGTGCGTGGACGCCATGGTGATTGGAAGCTAGTAGGATTGGAGGAGCAAGTGGACGAGGGAAGAAAATGGCGAATGTTTTGTGGATGCGAACGAGGAAGACGAAGGCCCAAATAGATCTCAAGCGGCCGCGCTTGGGGGCTTTATGGTTCTGCACGGGAGCTCGAACCCCGAAAAACCTGCCCTTGAGCCGCGCAATCCACAGTGACTGTTGGGTCAAAAAGATTCTTTCCTTTTTCTACGGCACGCGTCGTTTCGAAAAATGTGTAAGTCCAATTCAATGCATTTAGGGCTGTTAGCTTATTTGGTAAGTTATCAGTTTTAAATGACCGATCGATCGGTGTGAATCAAGGAAATGCCCCGATCATGTCTGATCAGAGTCAAATTTCCCGAACACACTGAAGATGGTTAGTCTGGTTGGAAGAAATTTTTCGTTCGGGAATTTTGTTTCTGGATGAGCAATTTCGAGAACAGATTGACACAGATAGCACAAGGAATTTGAGTTACATCCATCAAGTGAAATTTCTTCATTAAATCCAAAAGAGGGAACATTTCACAATGGATTGATAACTATCCTAAAATCAAAATACTAAAGCGCCCTGATTTTGGGTTGATGATTGACAACCAAACTGATCAGGACGACGATGGTGTGCTCGCCGGTGGATCGTCATCTACCGCGTTCTCTTCTTCAGAGTCGCTGACGAGATCCACGAGCGCTCCGTCTCCAGGAATCCCTATCAGGTCGCGGTTCAGGGAGACGAAGAGGCGCCGGGCGAATTCTTCGTCGCCGCTGGTATCCACCAGAGCAGAAGATGAAGATGCGCCTGCGTGCGCCGCCTCTGGCCTCAGCCGGATTCCGCTCCCTCCTTGTGTTGGCTCGTCGTCAGAGGAGAGGGAGATAGGAGATGCCGGGGCTGGGGAGGAAGACGCAGGGCGTTTCCCGGCGGCAATGCTCGAAGGAGCAGCCTCGGGAGACGGCGGTGCCATCACCGGAACCTCCTCCTCTGGTGGCTCGACCTCGACTCCATCATCCCCATACCAGGGGAGAGCTAGGAGCGGAGCCTGAGGAGGAGCGGTGGGTGGTGTCGTCGCTGGCGGGTCCTCCGGCTTGTCGGGCGGTTGTTCACCGGAGCTGCGAGGGGAGTCTCCGAAAAGGAGACGAGGAAGCTTGAACCTGCTGCTAAGCTTTTTCTTTCCCATGGCGAGTGGAGGAAGAAGGCTTAGGATGGAAGTTTCAAGTACATGTCAATCCAGGAGATCTGATATTTAAAGACTCAGGGGTGCGACGCTTCGCGCGAGAATCGAGGAGCCAGAGCAGAGCCGGATCGCATGCGCTGCTAAAGTCCCGGGAGACGTGCGGAGTGGGTTTTTAATGCCCTGGGCAGCAGTTACATCAATCCTGGGGCGTTCCATTTTTCAGGACGGAATGGTTCTATTTTATTGTTATGGCTGATATTTTTCTTTGACCTTATCATTCAGATGCAGGTTTCTACATTCAAGAGTTCGGGAACTTTTCTGGCTCTCATACAAAAGTGATTGACGAGGTATTAACATATCCAAAAATCACCCGAAGAGCAAAAAGACCCAAAGGCTATTGAACAATCAACCATTTCTGAACAAGATAAGCTCGGGGGCTACTGTTGAGGCCATAATACCAGGGTACCCGATCACAAGGATTGCCGACTACCGACTCCGAGACTACCAAGACTCCGAACAAGACACGATGGCCTGATCGCAGAAGGGAAGCCCGAAGATAGTTAGAGTCCTAATAGGTTTAGGTCTGTTTTGTCTTGTAAGGCACGTCTCCCTGGATATAAATAGCGGGGGTCCTGTGCGTGGAGGGTATGTTCCATTGATTTGCAAGCTTAGACAATCCACCCGAGGGTATTTGTTACGCATTGTAATCTGTACTCGACGAAATAATACAAGCAGCAACTGGACGTAGGGTTATTACTCGATCTCGAGGGCCCGAACCAGTATAAAAATCCCGTGTTTCTTTGTTCTTCACCGTGATCAATCTTCGCACGAAGCAGGGTGCTTGCCGGACAAATATCTGACGAGTACAACTTCGACAAGATGCTTCGAGCAAATCGCTAGAGCCGGACGCCAACACCGTCGGCAGCCCGAACCAGAATGACAAACGAACGAAAAACGACGGGTCAAGGGACCCACCAAAACGCCCGAAGAGAGTGAAACACCAGGGCACAAAATTCTCAGCAACCATGCATCAGGCAGAGGGGGGAGGCGTTCTCCAAACCACAGGGCCTGCAACATGGTTTTCTCACATTTCAAAAAGCATAACACCGGATATACCAGGTAGCGACAGATCTTTTCATTAAAGATTCACAAATATTACAACAAGACCCCGACACATGTACATAGGTACTAAAGTACAACACTTCGGTGATCCGAATTATCACAACAGACTCGAGATACGATTACACAGATACTAAAAATACAACACTTCAGAGAACTAAAATATTACAAAATGTTAAAATAGTACAAATCATGAAACTTCGAAGTGCGCGCAAGGGCAAACAGTGTTGAGGGCAAATAGTGCCAAGAATAAACAATCTAAATATATCTCCACAAACCGCTACGATATTCACGAACAAGTTTGCAGAGTCAAGGTTCGTTCATTACAAATTCGCAACATTCCTCGATCACGTGACGCATCACCACCAAAGCAATCTCCTCGGCCAAAGCCCGAAGCTGTACATCCGAAGGTCCTGTCACCGAAGGACATCGGTCAGGGATACATCACGAATTACAAGAAGGGTTTTTTCATGAAAAGCTCAAATCATGAACGTCTGCACATATAAGAAGGAGGACCGAAGTCCTCCTCATCCAAAAGCTCGAGCTTCGGCTCAAGCAGACCCATCGGGGTTGTATATTCCACACCGTCTTCAATCCACCGAAGGCGTTTAAGCTCACGATTTATTCGGCGACTGAGAAGAACCCTATGATGTTCGATTCTATCCTGTTGGAAACAACGGAAGAAATCCTTTGTCTCGGAGTTACGCTCCTCAAATTTGTGAAGTTTATATTGCCAAAAATCCTCGAAAGAAGCGTTCAGAAATTTTGCAGAAAACTTCGCCCAAATATCGCCAGTTATAATAAAACCCGCGCAGTCATAGTTACAGGCAACACACCTTCAGTTACTTGCGCAGGCTCCACAGCAGGGACCTGCGCATTAGCCGAAGCAAAAGTTAGCAACCGCTGAGGTGGGCAATATTGTTTTTACAGGTCATTACACAACACTAGACACTCTTCACACCTCTCCAGTGTTATCTCCGGCCCCAAAAAGGTTATTGACGGTGAATTCGTCATTCCCGAGAGCCTGCGCGGCTCTGTCATTGGCGGCAGCAGCATCATCTTCCATAGCATCCTCGGCGTGGTCGACAGGAGGGACTTTGGTTCCATCGACACCAGGGGCTTCAATTCCATCGGCACCATGGGCCTTGGCTTCGGCACCCACACCCTCGGCCTGCGCTTCCCCCCTGCGGGCAGCGAGTCGAGCCTCCATCACCAAAGCAATCTTGTCCTCGATCAGTGCGCGATTATGTAGGTCATTAAAAAAGACGACAACATATTGAGAACTTCGGATGGAGCAAGTGAAGAAACAATATGACGAAGGGGTAGTTGCTAACCTTCTCCACCACGCGACGAGCTTCGTCTCGAGCGAGGGATGGGCCATGTGCCTTGCAGAAAATATGCATGAAATTGTTGGCGATGTTCTTCGCAAGGCTAGGAAGGCGGTCCGATTGCATCATGTCTGCGGCAGGCCAGGCGAAGGTAGAGTTCTTCATCACCCGAAGATCATTGCGGCTCATGCACTTCGTCGCCGCGGCAGTGCCCGATGGAATGAGTGAGCAGAAGCTAGAGGCAAGAGCTCGTGCGGCGACCTTCGCGTTAAGCTCACCCCAGATACGGCCGCAGCTTCCAAGCACCTCCATGCTCACCTCCAACCAATCATAGAAGTGTTCAATGGTACATGCCTCCAGATCAACCGGCGGTGGGGGGGACCCGAAGGGCATGAAGGCATGAGACACACACTCCTGGACGATCAAAGTGCCGGCAAGATGCGAAGCCTGATATTGCACGTATGCAGCGTTGAGTTCATCATAGCTCACCTTGTGGCCCTCCAAGTCTTGCTTCAGCTTTTCATTTTCCTTCTTAACGGCCTCCAAGCGAGGGCCTAGCTGGCGTTCAACCTCAAGATCAATTTTGAGGCCCTGCACCTTCTCGACAAGCACCTTCTTATCAAAAGCGATAAGCTCCTTCTCCATAAGGATATCAGAGCTTCGCTGCTTTTCGCGTTCAAGCGCTTCGAGCAGCCCCAATGTTGACATCATCTTCACTGTCCTTGGCATCGCTGTAAGGCACGTCGAAGGGATCAATTACCTTTGGAGCAGGGGCGGAAGCCTCGGAAACCTTCGGCATTCCGGGAGTAACAACCGGTGGCAGGAGGACCGTAACAGGCCATGCATCAACTGGTTGAGCGTGCGCTCGAGAGCTGCGGCTACAGCTTCGGGGCGCACAGACTGATCACCGACAGCACCAGCGGGGCCCCCTTCTTCTGCGACATCACCCTCGAGGAGCGGGGATGTTGGGATAATGGCCGAAGCCGATGAGCCCAAGCAACAGATGAAATTGAGTAACAGAGACAAGCAATAAAATATTACTTATCAACAGTGTTCTCGAGAATCAACACCCTTCACATGTGGGAGAGGGGCCTCCTTTTATAGGGAGACCAAGGGTTTTTACATTCCTATTGTACCCCTAGAAATCGGGCATCATCCTCTAGACTGTACAACACAAAAAGCCCAGGGACACTTTGGTACATTTACTCTTCCCAATGTGAATGCGTAGACTTGCAATCCCGTGTTTGACTTGGCTTGGACTTGGTCTTGGCTTGGACTTGGTCCGAACCTGCTTCGCCCGCCAGAAAGAGCCATGCAGCTCCTCCATTTGGCTTCTTCCGAGTCAGGGCGATCCGAAGCCGTCTCTCAGCGTCAAAAAGCTAATGGCTCCTCCAGGAACCTGCAACATGAAGTGAACCGAAGCTAACCAATGACTGAGTTATAGCTTTTGGCATTCAACGGTATCATTTCTACACCATATTGGCTCCTAACTTGATTTAGGTAACGTTGCTTTGGTACACCGCTTAGTATGCCGACCGAAGCCAATTGGCTTTGGCTTATCTATAGAGACGAAGCCGAATTAGGGACTCATCAATTAGCCGAAGCCGATTGGCTTCTTCTCCTTTGTCATTTGCCATCTTTATGTGCGAATACAGAGCAAAACGGGTAGGAGGCGTTTGCCGGCTGGCCAAATCCCCAACAGGGGACAGAAGGTCAGAAACCCTCGGCCTTTTTGGGGGCCTTCGGCGACCGGCCCGACCGGGCCTCGAGCCCCCGGCCCACGATACGGCTTCCAGGGCCACATCTTCGCGCGTAGCAATGCGCATGGGGGCTACCTTGTTGAAGAACTCAAACACGCGATTGCGCCATTTCAGCCCGAGCACCTTCTTCACCTCCTTAAACTCCTTCGGGGCCTCCTTCACAAGCATGAAGTCGGCACACTGCTCGGCCCTGTCAGCGTCAAGTTGACCCCTACCAAACTGAAGCTTTTCGCAAAATCAGGCATGGGTATAGCGCCGGAGTCCCTAGCTTTCCAGTCCGACACTTTCCAACCGGTGCGAACAAGATAGACGCCGCACATGCAAAATTCTTCGACAAGATCCCAAACTGTATAGAACTTCAACACCTCCCGAAGCATAGATACGAACAACCTCTCCTCAGCGCAAGGCTCCGTATACATCATGTGTGACTGCTCCAGATGCCGAAGAAGGGTGCACACGAGGGCATGCGTCCCAGTAGCCGCATCAAGCTCGACCGAATGATAAAACCATTCAATCCACCAATCGTTAGACCATTTGTTCTTGTACGCCGTGATGGGGGCTTGCACTTCGTTCTGATAGACGAAGTTTAAGCAGCCAAACTGCCCCTCCCTCTTCACCTCTTCCCCGGTGCTCCAGTGCGTCCCAGTGATGACCCTCGGCTGCTTGTGAACGCGATGCGCAAATGCAAAACCTTCGCCTGAGGGAGTAACGCGGGTGGTCTTGCACACCCACATGTACAGATTCAACCGAACGAAGGCATTCGGGGTCAGCTGATGAAGATATATCTTGAAGTGAAGAAGGATATCAACAACAACAGGGTCCAATGGGAACTGAAGTCCGGCATGAAACATATCCCAAAAAACCACGACCTCATCGTCCTTCGGCCGCGGCGTGGCGTCATCTGGATCTGGGGCACGGACTTTCGACAGGTCAACCAGGGCTACACCCGAAGACAAGAGTCCTCGGCTGCGAAGTACCAGCCCTTTCTCATTCGACTGGCGCACCGTCATCGCCAGAGGGGGCCTTCCGCTTCGGTGCCATCCCGACCGAAGGCTGCAACGCCCAGCAGTTGAAACATCCCGGATTTTCAAATCGGAGAATCCGACTCCCTGTACCAATGTGATAGTCCCAGAATCAACTGCTATCACGTACAGAACTTATTTCAGCATAATATCATATCCATACTTCGAATCAGAGTACAATTATTACAAGGATAATATGGAAAGCGTAGCTGATACAAGCCCTTTGGGCTAAACGACAAGAAGAAAGCCTACGAAGCGGTAGCTAGGTCTTCAAGTCTTCATCTCCAGTCTTCGCCACAGGCAACCTTGAGCGAAGCAACACAACCCTTCAAGTAGCATCCGTCGGCTGAATTCGGAATCCAAGTCCAAACCTGCAAGCTCACGAACTGTCCCCAAGGAATGGGACAGGTCCACGTCACCATCCGTATGCAAGCTTTAAGGTGGCCTAATTCTAGTATAACAAATATATCAAGGAATAAGGCTGGGGTTTTCCTATGCAGCAGCAGCAGCAACAGAAATAAAGATCTCCAACATCAGCTTCCCAAGCTATCATCTCCACGGGTCAACCCTAGCACACCAGGGTCCCGTCGCATTCTCACCTCCTGCTCCTCACGAGTCGATGGGAAGACTCCCACTCTTCCCATCTCAGCGGCTACAAGCCGGAATCCGCACTATCAGCTCTCAACCAGCCCAAGGCTATGAAAAAGGGGAGAGGTAGAATATCCCAAAAACACTAATCAGAAGAAGCCGGATCGAGGGGTGTCCATGACCGAGGACGCGGCTATACGTATAGTTTTAACTCTGCAGAGTGTGTACACCTGGTCCCACCCGGGCTGCGAGCTGGTGGCCGCCAACTCGAGACGCAACCCACAACCATGACTTCCTAGCCAGAACGGTACCATCCTGCTTTCCCGGGCTTGGGACCCAGAACTGTGAGTCTCTAGCCTGGCCACCGTGGTGTCGAGAGTCTCGGAAACAAAGGGCTGTGAGACAGCCGGGCTTCGGTGGCGCCACCGGTGAGCCCAATCCTAGCACACTGCTCCACAGAAATGGTACCGCCCAACTAGAAATGGCTGGAATCCTCCCCTTCTGAGGATAAGTGGTGTGCACGTTTGACAAAGTCCCGTCACCAGGTCCAACTGACTCAGCCTAAGCCAGAGCAAGCAAGCCTCCAAACTGGGCCGTCCGACTCCGCGGTACGCCAGTCTACCCATTACAGGTAACATCCTCCAGCTCCTCCAAAGTAACCACATCAATGTACCCGCCACAGGTACTCCATAGGAAGTGCCCAACACACTTCCCGAGCCCCGACCAGAAGGTCGGTTAATGTCTGCTCACTCCAGCCGGGGGTTCGAAACTCTTCAGTTTTATCCCACCCCAAAACTCACGCCAAGATGATCAAGATCACAGCTAATCCCACTCATGCAAGCATAGCACGAATATAACAGTGTATATAGGTGAACAAGGATATCGGGTAATCATCAAAGGCTATGCATGGGTTTAACATCATCATCATGAATTAAAGCGCTAGCAATTCTAATAGCAATGCCTAATAGGATTCAAAGTCGGAATGGGCGTGAACCTGGAGCAAGGTCCTTCACTTTCACTTTGTTGATGAAGTCACGATCGTCGTGGTCGTAGTCGACGTAGTCGTCCAAGTCTTCCGAGGATCCTAATATTCGGATAACAAAACGATAAGCTAGTTGCAAATAAACTCCAAATGAGAACCAAAGAAGAGCCAAAAGCATTCAACTCCTACACTAACGCGTAGGTCATGATTTTAGAAGAATTATGAAACTGATTTCGTAATTTTCTGAGCTAGGATCAATTTATTATGAATTTTCTTAGATAAAACCTATTTCTGAAATTCCGAAAAAGAAAAAGAAAAGGGCAGACACGTGGTAGCCTGAGGAGGTGACACGTGGCAGGATGACGTCATCATGACGTCAGCAGCGGGGTCCGCCTCTGATGATGTCAGCATGACGTCAGCGTTGACCAAGTCAACGGTTAGCGTTGACTGGGTCAACAGGTTAGCGGGGTCAGCTGTCAGTGGGACCCGCACGTCAGTGACACAGAGACAATGACATGTGGGCCCAGGCAGGTCAGAATTGGTCACAGGCTGAAAGAGGAGAGGCTGATGGGCCGGATCGATGTCGGCCCACGACCGGGTGGTGCTTAGAAATCGTTCTTGGGTTTAAGGAGTTAGGGGCCTCACGGGACATTGAAGAATCGGCCCATGGCCAGCATTTCTCGGCAAGGAGAGAGGTGGGGGTCGCGGGCCCATACGTCAGTGAGGTGGATAGATTGGCAGGTGGGGTCCGTGCGTCATAGAGAGGGATGTTGGCGCCGGGATCTTCTGCGAATGTTGTGGCCAAGCCCTCGTGTGGTCCGTCGTGTGGCCTCGCCGGGCTTCAGAGCGGCTCGACGCAGAACAGAACGGCGGCGAGCGCAGGGCGTCGTGCAGAGCAGCCAAGTGCGTGCGTGAGTACAAGCGTGGGCAACAGCGACGAGAAGACCATGAGTGGCTCGAGCGGCGGTGCTCAGGGCGGAGCTCCGGGCGACGGCGGCTTCAACACTGCGGCGACGGCGAACATGGTAGAGCGGATCAGAGAGAGAAGGGCGCGTGCATGTATACGAAGCAGAGAGGCGGCGAGGTAGTGGAGATGCAAAAAGACATCGGGGGCGTGTGCGTCGAGGTCGCGTGAACGCAGAGAGCGGAAGAGAGAGGGGAGCAGGAGCAGCGGCACGACGAGGTGGATCCGATGAGCAGGATGAGGAAGAGAGGCGTGAGAGAGTAGTTGAGAGAGATGCGCGCGCGGTGGTCCTGCAGAAAACGAAGACGGCTCGAAGGCCGGACCGGCAGAACAAGCGGAGTGCAGCTCCACAACCATCCATGGCGGTCATCAGAACAGATCAGAGCAGAGCACTCCCAGACGGCAAGAGAGAGGAGAGATGCGGACGGAGAGGATGCTCACGGTGGGGCGAAGGCGAAGGCGTGGCCGAGCTCGACGATGTCCTCGTGGTACGGCTTGACAACGCGGCGACGATGGCGCTCCGGGCAGCGATTCCCGACGCGGTGAAGCTCCTCCGCTCGATTCCTTCTACCAGAAGCTTCTCCAACACCTCTTGCTCCTCCTCCCTCCTTCAATTGGCCGGCGGTGAGCTGGAGCAGGGCTTCCGCCCGAGCAGAGATTGGGAAACGGAGAGGAGAGAAGGGGGAGATTATATAGGGAGTGATTGCGTGGGCGAGAGGGAAAGAGCTGGGACACAGGCTGGAGCGGGGCAGGTGCCGTGGGCGCACGGCTTGCTTGGCGCAGGGGAAAGAAAGGGCGCGTGCGAGAGGAGCGGTGATGGCGTGCGGCATCCGCTTCTGTTTTCCCATCACGCACATCGCAGGCGAGCGCGATGGGGAAGAGAAACAGGGGCAGCGGTGGCTGGGCTGGGCCGCGTGTTGGGCCGAAAGGCAAGGCCGCGCGGTGGGAAAAGAATAGAGAGAGAAGAAGGGATTGGGCCGGGTTGTTTCCAGAGTTTGGATGGTTTGGGTCCAAGAAGGATTTGTCAGCAATTGAATTTGTATTTGAAATTGAATTTCAAATACCAATTCACACACAACAATATGAAACCAAACAAAAGCCAAATCACACAAACAATTAATTTCCCTATTTACAATTAAAAGCACAATTTATTTACTAAGAGTTTATTAGAGGAGAGAGAGATCACACTTCTAGGTTTAAGCAAACAATTCAAACAAAAATTTTTAAATCCACAATTTTCAACACGGAATGTTACAGACTCCCCCCCTCACAGGAATCTCGTCCCCGAGATTAAGGGTTACCTAGGGTTCGAAGAGGTGCGGGTACTTCTGTCGTAGATCTGCTTCTTTCTCCCAAGTGGCTTCTCGTTCGGTATGGTTACTCCAGAGAACCTTGCAGTAAGGAATAGAAGTTCTTCTTGTCTCTTTTACAGTTGTGTCCAAAATCTTCACAGGGTACTCCATATACTCCAATGTGTCCTGAATATCCAAGGCTTCCACTGGCACTTGCTCGTCTGGCACTCGAAGACATTTCCGCAACTGCGATACGTGGAATACTGGGTGTACTCCAGCTAGGTCTTGGGTTAGCTTCAATTCATATGCGAGTTTGCCAATCTTTTGGGTGATCTCAAATGGTCCCACATATCTTGGTGCCAACTTTCCTTTGATATGAAATCGTTTCGTGCCTCGTAGGGGTGATACTTTCAAGTATACAAAATCCCCAACTTCAAAGCTTAGATCTCTTCTTCGCTTGTCAGCATAACTCTTTTGACGGCTCTGAGCAGCTTTCAGATTCTCTCTAATTTTGCTCACATGCTCTTCAGCTTCCTTAATGTCATCTGGTCCAAAGAAAGCTCTTTCTCCAACTTCCGACCATAGTAGAGGAGTACGACACTTCCTGCCGTAAAGTGCTTCAAATGGCGACATCCGCAAACTAGCTTGATAACTATTGTGGTATGAGAACTCTGCGTAAGACAAGCTCTTTTCCCAATCTTTCTTGTATGTCAGAACACAAGCTCTCAACAAATCCTCCAATATTTGATTAACTCTTTCAGTCTGACCATCGGTCTGAGGGTGAAAAGCTGAGCTGTACTCTAAGCTTGTTCCCATAGTTTCATGCAAGTGTTGCCAGAACTTGGCAGTGAATTGCGACCCTCTATCAGATACAATGCTTCGAGGTGCTCCATGTAACCTCACAACATTATCAACATATAGTTCTGCTAACTTGTCTACTCTGTAATCTGCTCTTACAGGTACAAAGTGTGCCACCTTCGTCAAACGATCCACAATAACCCAAATTGAATCATTACCTTTCTGAGTCCGGGGTAATCCAACAACAAAGTCCATACTGATGTCTTCCCACTTCCATACTGGAATATCCAAGGGTTTGAGTAGTCCTGCCGGTCTTTGATGTTCGGCATTCACTCTTTGACATGTGTCGCAATTAGCAACATGTCCGGCTATATCAACTTTCATATCCTTCCACCAAAAACGTTGTTTCAGATCTTGGTACATCTTGGTACATCCGGGGTGTATAGAATATCTCGAATCATGAGCTTCTTTCAGGATTATCTGTCTAAGCTCATTCACTTCCGGCACACATATTCTTTCTTTCTTCCATATGGTTCCTTGTTCGTCAACTCTGAAAGTAGGAAGATGTCCATCCCGCATTCTTTTGACAATTTCCTTAATCTCTTCACTTTCCTTCTGAGCTTCTCGGATTCTATCTTCCAAGTTATACTTGATCCTCATTTCGTTCAATTGACTTGTACTTACTATCTCCAATTTCAACTTTTCCATTTCTTCATATAGAGCTGGTTGGCATTCTTGCACCATAAGATTATTGCAATAGCTCTTGCGACTCAACGCATCAGCAACTACATTTGCCTTGCCGGGATGGTAGTGAATTTCCAATTCGTAATCTTTGATCAATTCCAACCATCTTCGTTGCTTCATATTCAACTCTGATTGCGTGAAGAAGTACTTCAAACTCTTGTGATCTGTGTATATGTCACATTTGTTTCCAATGAGATAATGTCTCCATATCTTCAGAGCATGCACTACGGCTGCTAATTCCAATTCGTGAGTAGGGTAGTTCTCTTCGTGCTTCCTTAACTGGCGTGAAGCATAAGCAACTACCTTGCCTTCTTGCATTAGAACACATCCTATTCCTTGTCTGGAGGCATCACAATACACAACGAAATCCTTCCAATTATCTGGCGTTGTCAGAATTGGAGCAGTAGTGAGTCGGTTCTTGAGCTCTTGAAAGCTTGCTTCACATTTGTCCGACCATACAAATAGGACATTGGTCTTCAATAAATCAGTCATCGGCTTTGCAATCTTGGAGAAATTCTCGATGAATCTGCGATAGTAGCCAGCTAATCCAAGGAAACTTTGGATTTCCGCGACATTTCTGGGTTGCTTCCATCCGGATATAGCTTCAATCTTCTCGGGATCGACTGATACTCCATCTGGGGTCAACACATGTCCAAGGAATGTTACCTTCTGCATCCAGAACTCGCATTTGCTGAACTTGCCATATAGCTTATGTTGTCTAAGCTTCTCTAGCACTATCCTCAGATGTTGTGCGTGCTCTTCAGCTGTCTCTGAGTGAATCAGGATGTCATCAATGAGAACTACAACAAACTTATCCAACTCTTCCATAAACACCTTGTTCATCATTTTCTTGAAGCAGGCTGGTGCATTGGTCAAACCAGACGATACGACCATAAACTCAAATTGTCCATATCTTGTCACAAACGCTGTCTTAGGAATGTCAGACTCTCGAATCCTCATCTGATGGTATCCCGATCGAAGGTCGATCTTACTGAAGTACTTTGCCTTCTTGAGTCGATCAAGCAAGTCATTAATCCTTGGCAACGGATACTTCTTCTTGATGGTCACTGCATTCAACGAGCGATAGTCAATGCACATTCTCATCGAACCATCCTTCTTCTTGACAAACAATACGGGTGACGCCCAAGGTGAGGCACTCGGCCTAATGATTCCTTTGTCCTGCAATTCTTTGATCTGCTTCTTCAGTTCATCTAATTCTTCAGCTGTCATTCTGTAAGGTCTCTTAGCAATGGGAGCTGTTCCCGGCATCAGATCAATAAAAAACTCTGTTCCTCTATCTGGGGGCAATCCCGGTAATTCATCTGGAAAGACATCTGGATACTTTTGTACTATTGGTACTTCTTCCAAGGTCTTGGTTGTAAGATTTTACACCATCTTTGGTACTTCTTTGGACTTCAGTACTTCTGGTGCATCCTTTGCGTCTTCCGCTGTCAAGTGGTTCAATCTTTCTTGAGCTTCACTCTGAGGTTCTCTTTCCTTCTGGTTCTCACTGGTTTTGGTCTTGCGTCGTGATTTCTTGCCAGGGCAATTGAATGTCTCATGTCCGGGTCTTCTGCAGTTACGACATTTAGTCATAACTTTTTCTGCGTTGTCGTTCTGCTTGGTATGATATTCCATAGTACTTTCTCCTTGAATTGGGTTGTGGCAATTCATCATCTCAGTGTTCTGGTACTCATTGTACTGGATATCTCCGTTGTTATAGCTGGGTATTGGGCAATCATCTTCTCCCAGAGATTGGTTATATCTATTCTGTTGGATCATGCCATGGTATGGCTGATACTTCATTCTCCTTCTCTTGGCTTGGTTCTCACGTCCCTTGATTAATTCCTTCTCGACTTCCATAGCTCTGTTCACCATACGCATGAACGTTCGGTAACAGCCACTTATATACAGCCTAATCTCCGGGTTCAGGCCTTGGCGAAACCAAAATTGCTTCTTCTCATCAGTGTCTGTGCGTATGGGATCATATCTCGCCATCTTGGTGAAGCTTCGTAAATACTCCTGCACCTTCATTGTGCCTTGGGTAAAACTGCGAAACTCTTCTGCCTTGATCACACGAGCTTCCTTGGGAATGTGGAACTCCAGAAAGGCTCTTTTAAACTCTTCCCAAGTGATACGAGCAGGGTCTTCATGGGTTCTACAGTACTCATTCCACCAAACTCTTGACGTACCGATCAACTGATAGGCAGCTAGTGATACACACTCCTCATCAGTGCAAGAGGTCAAGTCCAATCTTTTCTCGATTTCATCTAGCCAATCCTCGGCTTCCAAGGGATCATCTGTTTGGTCAAAGGTGGGTGGCTTCAGCTTGATAAAGCTCTTGATCATCTTCCATTCTTTATCTTCAGGTGTTTCTTGTCCGAGAGTCACTGCATCTGCCATGCGTTGTAGTATCTGGGTCTGGGTCGCAATCGCTTCAACTAGACTTGATTCTGTTAGGGGTAGCGCTCCTTGCTGGACATTGTTTGGTCCGTCTTTTGGATTCGCTTGAATATGGTCTTGAGCATCTTCGACTACTCCCTTCATATTCTGTAAGGCATAGTGGAGGTCAATTCTAGGCAGAAAGGCACTCATACTACCTAAAAGTGGAGTCAAGTACAGGCATGTAAATACCAACTATTATATAAGGCTACACCCAAGGGTAAGAACAATAAGAACCAAGAAACTGCGACAAGAAGCGCTCACTCAAGCATGCAAACATTATATAAAGTGCTATCTTAAGGCTGACTCCTATTGCCTTAAAGATCTCGCACACTTAGCGATATAACTAATTCGTGGCATGTCAGATAGGGTGGACTTCTATATTTGATGGTTCACGGTCTTCTCAGCAACTTCTCCATTGAGTTCCAATTTCTTCAGTTGAGGCTACGTAAGAATTTGCTTCAACGTAGGTAAGATAGAAGAATTTCAAGGTATGAGGGGCAGAATCAATATAGTTCAAGGAAGTATATGTCAATTAGAGCGTTCAGAGTATTCTTAAGCTAACGACCAGCTTAGGGTTGCGTGCTACGGTCAAGTACGGCTCTGATACCAACTGAAACATCCCGGATTTTCAAATCGGAGAATCCGACTCCCTGTACNAACGACCCGGATTTCCAAATCGGAGAATCCGACTCCCTGTACCAATGTGATAGTCCCAGAATCAACTGCTATCACGTACAGATCTCATTTCAGCATAATATCATATCCATACTTCGAATCAGAGTGCAATTATTACAAGGATAATATGGAAACGTAGCTGATACAAGCCCATTGGGCTAAACGACAAGAAGAAAGCCTACGAAGCGGTAGCTAGATCTTCAAGTCTTCATCTTCAATCTTCACCACAGGCATCCTTGAGCGAAGCAACACAACCCTTCAAAGCAGCATCCATCGAATGAACTCGGAATCCAAGTCCAAACCTGCAAGCTCACGAACTGTCCCCAAGGAATGGGACAGGTCCACGTCACCATCCGTATGCAAGCTTTAAGGTGGCCTAATTCTAGTATAACAATTATATCAAGGAATTAAGCT